>VZDJ01000302.1:329322-404387 GCA_008694505.1 Cyanoderma ruficeps
AAGAAAAAGAAAAAGAAGAAGAAAAAGAAAAATTAGAAAAAGTTTAAAATTTTCACTCAGAAAAACCTAAACGATTCCAAGGCTATGTCTTGATTATGAATTTATTGATGGGAAATCAAATCTCTTTAGGTTTTTATTAAATTGTTACATAAGAAAACGACACATTTTGCACAATTTCGGTAAAGCGCCCAGGGGCAAAACGTGGTTCAGGATGCTGGTTTTATTCCCAGTAGAGGGCACTGGAGAACTAATTCCAACTCTGTGCATTGCCAGGACACTGTACTGGAAGCACGAAGGGCTGGGTATTTCAGATGAGGTTTTATAATCTGAATGCATATCAGTCTGTATGGACTGTTAATCAACATCTGAACATTTTTATCTATCTGCAGTGTTACACTCTCTTTTGCAAGATTTTAAACTAAACTCTCTAGGCTTGCAACTGTTGAGTATCATTTCTGCTGAGTACCATTTCTGTAATGAGTGCTTAACTACCTCTGCCCGTTTTTTTTCTGCAGTCCCAGCTTCAATGAAAATGTTTATCATGGAGTGGTTCTGAGCAGGGAAACATTACTTTAGATATGCCTGTTTCACAGGAAACTTCAGCTTGTCTCTGATCATTAAATAAACCAATTTATATTGCTTTTCAGTAACTATAATGGCCAAAATTTCTCTTGAAATTTTTAAGGGGAAATGTGCTACCTGAAATAATCATAATACTAATTTTAGTTTTGAATTGATTAAACCAATATACATTACAGAATGTTTGCTCAGCAGCTTTTGGATAGTTTTGACACCAAATTCAAATTCGGGTCAGATTTAACTAAAATTTCAGATTAAACCTTCATTTTTAATTTTCCAGTGGCATTTGTATATTAATTTGTTATTAGATAGCACTGGGAAAAATACTTTCTTTAAATTTAAAATGCTTTTTTTTCTGGATTGTTTGCATTATGTCTCTTATGTAGTTAACTTTCAATACAATTTTTGGCGACCTCCTTCCTATTTGTGAGGTGCATTTTGCAAGTTGGTTTTAGGCTAGACCTTCTTTCCCCATCCCATTGCTCCATAGAGGATTGAGTCTAGCCTTGTACCTGGAGCCTACGGTGAGATCCTTGTTTAGCCCACAGAGCTACAGAGCAACAGAGTAACAGATGCACATTTAACTCATTTTGCCAACTAAAAATTGGTCTGGTTAAACAAAGTTCTACTTGCTGAGCTAAACGGAAGGTGGTCATTCAAGGTAAGCACTATTTCTCCTCTACCCTTTTCCTTTTCCAGGTAATACCTAACAAACATAATTAATTAGGCATTTCTTTTGTTGCTTTGCAAAAGCAGATGATGCTGCAGGCATAAACAAACAGCTTGTCTTTTAAAAGAGCTTACTAATTTGGAAACACTCTCTGTAGTTAGTGTGAGGAATGTCACTGTGACCAGCAGCATTGCTTATTTTTAGTTAAGACCAGTGCTTACCTCTTACTGATTAAGTCATAATTTAACCAGAGAGGAGCTTGAGTTTCAAATTAAAATGGATCACAGTGTGTCTTCCTCCTACTTTCCTTCCGCCTTCAGTTTCCTGTTCTCCCCTGCCAGGTTCTCTTTGCCACTGTTTTCCCACCTCTATTCTTGTTCCCTCCATCTAGCCTGTGGCCACCACTGTGCTTTCAATGCTGCCATGTCTTAAGCAGCCTTCACCATCACACCTGTAGATCACTGATGCCAGTGAAGGTCCTCCCTGATCCAATTCCTCTTGTAATGTCTTCCTGTGAAATTGCTGTATTTTTCTCTGTTATTTCTCCTTCATCCTGTGATGGCCCAGCCTACCCTGTGGTCCTCTACATTTCCCTTCTCCAGGGGCTCCCCATTTGAATGTGAGAGGTTTCCTTGTTCCTCACTGAGCGCTGTTGGCTGCTTTTGGAGAGGAGTTTGCTCTTTGTAATTTGTGACTCTGTAAATCATGCACTTGTCCTTTGACCTGCCAGTCAGCTGCCTGCCAGTGCAGAAGTGATGCACAGTTCTCAGGCTGCTGGCCAGGAAAACCCATGTTCTTGCTGGAAACCTCATGTTACTGGTGCTCTGCCTTATACCCTGAAGGAGTGGACAGCATGCATGTACAAGCTTTTCCTCATGACTTGCTTGGCAACAAGAAGGAATAAATTCCAGATGAAGGGTTCCACCACAAAAGTAGCATTTCAGTGCTTTCCAGAAGTCTAGGAAGATTACAGTAATACCCTGGTGATAAGTGAAATAAGTGTATTCAATTGCAAATACAAGTCGAATGCCTTCACCAATATTTTCACTATTGGATGGAAAACTTTTAATCTGATAGATAAACAGGATGACAGCAAATTTGTGATGGTGTTACATTAACTGACATTTGCAGTCTTTCCTCCATAGGATTATCCAGCTGGTGGTCTTACCCCATCTGCAGTAACTCTTAGCTGCAGTCTACAGTTTAAAGTCTTGCTCCATAGGAAGGCTTCATTTAAAGTGAGCTCATATGTTGGTGTTCCTGCTCTCTGCTCCTTATCCTGTAAGGCTGCCCTGC
Source organism: Cyanoderma ruficeps (assembly GCA_008694505.1). Taxonomy (NCBI): domain Eukaryota; kingdom Metazoa; phylum Chordata; class Aves; order Passeriformes; family Timaliidae; genus Cyanoderma; species Cyanoderma ruficeps. The sequence continues at coordinate 331,868 of VZDJ01000302.1, forward strand.
TGTAACCCTTCACCTTTGCTTTCTTCTGGCCTCTGAGCCTTGCTATCTGTCTCTCTCCCCTAGCTATTCCCAGTATCCATGCTCATACCATCCCATACTCTGTCTGACAGGATCTCCAACACGTTCAATATCCATCCTTTATATGCTGTGCAGGGTACACTTATACCCAGCATTCCCACTGTTCTCCTGTGTCCCTCTTATGGGACCTATTGCTTTAGATCAGTGGGGCTGCAAAAGTTAGGGCTGTTTGAACACCATTAACAGACTTTAGGAGGCCAAAGGTACCTATAATTTTCTCCACATCACAATATGACTCTCTTTTGGGAGGAAAACCAGCTCCTCAATAAAAAGTGAAGCACAGTGAAATATGAGAGTGCCTGGTCTGAGCTCACTGTGCTCCAAAAACCTGCCGGGAATGAAACTTGAAAAGTAGAATGGGGTGTGGAAGGCAGCTTATTTAGGACTAAAATCTGCTCCATCTGTATATTCTGGAAAGGGAGCTGGAACAGCTCAATATTTTTGACAATTGATCCAACAAGGCCATGTCATTGCTCTACTTTTTCTATGTGATCTAGCTGTGCATCAGGATGCTTTGTTACATCTGACTAGCATGTTCTGGCTGGTGTTCATTTGTGACCTTACAGTTTCACGTTTGCATTAATACAGTAAAGCAAGCCCCAAGCAGTAAAAAAGTTATGAGCATTCCCTAAAAACACTTCAAAGGATGAAATGGGAACTTTATTCTTTCTGGTTTTTATTTTTCCTCTCAGGCTGTACTGTAGCAGAAAAATAAAAGTTTAGAGTGAAATGTAACTAAAATTGCAAAAGGATAAGCATTTTGAATTATCTTTGTGGAACAGCCCCATTTCAAAGAAACACCACCCTGCATTATTGTTCTCTCCCCAGTCCTAAAAGCTCTCCCTGGCATTTAAACAACACATCAATCACTTCAGCACTTCAGCTCCAGGCTAAGAAATCCTTCCTGCAATATTACAGGGCAGGTAGGCTTTAAGCTTGATATTCTTTTCAGCACAGTGATTGCAACTTGCAATTATAAATTTAATCTTGCCTTATGAAACTGTAAGATCTTATTCTGATGTGGAACTCTAGATGCTAAAAATGTGCACTTTCTTATGAAATTCTTATGAAATACCTGAATTCCTAAGCAATGCAGCTTTATTGATATGCAAAACCATTCTGATGAAACATGATTAATTTAGAACTGGGATAGAATGACTTCCTGCAAAAAATAACATATGCAACACATGACCTCCCTTTACGTTCATGGAATATAATTTTGAGCATATCCTGATTTCTTTCTCTTAATTTGTTATTCCAAACAGTTCCACTGTAAATTTAGTTCTGTTGATCTGCCTGGGATCTGTGCCTAAGCCTGGTAGGCCTGGCAGAGAGGCTGCAGCAGGGATATGCTGTTGACTTACGACCGGTTAGTGAACTGCATGGAACTTTCCCGGCTTCTCATGAGATCCATGCAAGCACTTCCAGCAGGACGGCTCAAAACTGCCAATCTATATCCTTGTTTGTTGATTGGTTGTGAAATGTATTGCTTTGGATTGCCCTGCTAGGAACATAAGTGTTTTTCGTGTTCTGTTGCCCTGGTGCTTGCTGTGACTCCTGCAGGTAGCCAGCGTCCAGGGTTTGTGGGCAGCTCCACCTGGAAAGAGGAATTGCTCAGCCCTCTTTCTTGAGACGGAGTATTCACTAGATCTCACCTGAACAGGGAAGAAATAAAAGTGAAATAATTTATTCATTCACGATTTCAAGCTTCTGCAGAGGCAACACTCTATCAAAATTCTTATTTTCTTTGAGGACACAATTCCCTTTTCTTGTTATTTGTTCTTGTTATTCCTGTTCTTGTTTTGTTTTCTGTAAGCTTTTCCTGTTGCTGTCTGTTTGCAGATGCACACCTTGGTCTCTAACAGGACCCATCTCATGCAGCTCAATTTCTGAGCTGGTTTGTGCAGGCTTGTTTTGGACTGCTATCTTCTCCTGCAAGCAAAATAGCAACTTCTACTCAATCCTGCATGAAGGAGATGTGCCCAGCAGTTCTGTCCTGCTCCCCAAGGGAATAAAAGTAATGCTTTTGACAAATGAAAAAATTCAGACCGTGACCAGAACAAATTAATTTAGTCTTTTCCAGCTAATTCATTCAATATTCAGATGTTGATATTAATGGCTATTGTTACAGAAGATGTTACATGTTATTTTTGTGATTCTGAATAAAAGAATAAAATTCAAAGTAAATAAAACCAATGAAAACAAATATTCAGAAAATCTAAAGCATGTTCACCATGTCAGTGAAGCTTATAACTCAGCCCAATTCAATGCAATCCAAACTATCCACATAGTGTGGCTATGCCTGCAGAAGGTAGTTCTGCACTCCGTTTTGACTGTTGATTAAAGACAACACTGTTGATTAAAGACAACAGCAGAATGCTTAGGAAACTCTGAAACCTGACTTGGAGCATTTTGTCTTAATATGTCTAATTTAGGAGGAGAAAACTGATACTTTAGAGGAGGGAGTAAAAAAGTAGTTGCAAGAATAGTCAAAGAGTCAAGTCAAATTGGTTGTTTTTCTCCTGCTTTCCTCAGCCAGCTCCTCTAGAATTCAAAAGATACACTGTAGTATTTGCACTTCCCAAAGTTTCCTTTTCTGCATATTTATGGTCCTACTTTTGATAATAGAATCTTACAGAATTTTCTTTTGTGTAATACTCAAAATAGGTGCTATAACCTCAAAGTAGCAGTATTTTACAGGCTAAAGCTGGAAGGAATTCCACAGACCTGGAGCAATATGTTGGAATTTTCTTTTCTGCAAACCGTCCAGCATTTGTTTGTGTAAACGTCACATTTTACTCTGGTGTCATGGCAGAATGCTTTATCCTAGATTTGAGAAAAGGTGTTCAAGAAGAAATATAATCCCCCCTATCCTAGGTGTGTAAGTGTGTATCTTCCATCAAGAGCTTCTTCTACAGTCAGTGGCTAATAAGGATAACCATAAGGATTGCCCTATACAATAGAGAGGCTTAAACTGTAGACAAAGAAACTGCAGATGAGAATTGAAAAAACTGAAAACTGAAATCCCATTTCAACATTAGGCTGCATGTCTTTCATGGTGTTTCAAAGGTTATCTTAATCAGGTATTCATGCAAGTCAGGGAGGAAGAGAAAGAACTGTGGTATGGGTTGTAGCTCCAAAGTTCTAATCTGATAAAATTTCCATGTAAACTTTGCAAGATTTGCTTTCTTTGTGTCTCATTCACCATTTGAATGACTCCCTGTCTTGTATACTATCATGGTAAAGATTTAATAAAGAGAAAGACATTCTAAGCATATGTTGTATGATAAATATTATACAGATGAAATGACATAATAACTCTCTCCCAGATAGCAGCTGGTCTACTATGAAAATCAAGCCTTGGACTAAAAATTGCTGTAAAGGTAGAGCAAGAAGGCATTGGCTTCCTCTCCATTTGCTGAGGAAGACAGATTAATTTTTATATGATCTATCTTTTTTGTCTTCAGTGATTAGTACTGGAGGTCTTGGACAGGGAATTGGAAACTTGAATCTGAATGCTTATACCAATTGCTTTGTCTCTGTTCTTTTGTCTGTATTTTTTGTTTTGCTGTTTTTTTCCCCGTGAAGATTTTTTGCAATGAACACATCAGATTCTTAGTTCTAAGAGGGAGCATAAATAGTGTATATACTTTAAGCTACAGGGGATATCAGAAATAACCAGCTGTAATCTATACTAATTGAAGATTATTATAGTTAGTGCATCCATGAAGCAGCACGGACTTAATTTAAGGAGCAGATGGGCTAAGTGCTATGTCCACATCGGTGATTCCAGAAGTGAGAGATGAGCTGGAGTCCCTGGAAGGTACACGTATGCAACCATGTGAGAGGAAGAAGGTCAGGTAAGTCTTAAGGGGACTATCCCTTTTCTTAAAAGTCAGAAACCTTTTCCCAAAGCATTTAGATTTAGAGGCTGATATTTCTGGGATGAAACAGAAATATGGTACAATTTTCCCAAGAGATCTCTTCCTTTCTCCTCATGCAAGCTAAATATAGTCCTACTTCGGGAAAAAAGTCTGTATTGTAAAAGATGGATTACAATTGCTGCCTCCTACATTTTCACTGGTGTCTTGATGCTGTCCAAGGACCCCATGAAATTTATTTTGGCAAATGTGTCAAACAATTTTGAGTTGGCTGAGCCCACGACTTGCTGTGGCCCTATGAGGGACAAGGAGTCAAGAGACAAGGATGGAACACCGAGGTCTCTCAGGAGACAAAATTGTTTTTGAAACTCATCATACTGCACATGTGACAGAAAACCAATGGGAATGAGATGGGCAACATTGCATGAGGGTCATTTCAATACCAGGTCCACCCACAGTACCACTGGCTGGGGAGGGGAGACAGCAGTGTGACTTTGTGTTCCAAGGTCTTTGTCAGCCTGAGTCAGCAAGTTACCTTCACACCAAGATATGAAAATCTCCTGTAAATCTGCCATTACTCTTCATTGCCCTTATTTTTTAAAACCAAGCTGCTTATAGCTGGTATAAATTTAACTATAGGTGTTGAAAGTAAACCATAAAAATATCTGGAAATAACCTCAAGTAACTTATAGACCTAAAGCTTCTCATGCTTTGTTCTGTTATCTCAAGAGATCTTAACAAAATAAAATTTCTGCTTGTGCGACCAGCTTGGATGAGACGTAAAGGCAAAGTCTGAAGTGTTTTTGATGTTGTGGAAATTTACAGCAAGCCCCAAAACATGGATCAGGTCTGGAAGGAGGTCAGGGATCCAGGTGATGATAATATTGGTTGTTACAATGTTCTGCAGTTCAGTGTGCAAGGATGAAAAATTTTTAACATGCGTCTCTGGTAAGGCCAGTGTGTTTGTTGCCCTCCTTCTACACTTTTCACTGAAAAGGCCTGGTGAAATCAGGCAGCTAATGCAATTATCATTAAAAACAGGGTAAAATTTCAGATTAGAAAAAGACAGAAAGTGCATAGATACTTTTGAAGTTTACTGTTCAGCTGGGCCTGCTGATCTGCATGCTGTAGCTTTTGAGGCTGAATGCGATGCATCTGACCAGCCCCAAAGGCATTTACAGTTGCAGTGGCATTGCGTGTGCCCATGTGTGTATGTACTCACACATGTGCTTGGGACTGATTAGGGACCAGAATAAACAGATACCACAGAAGAAGGAAAAGTGCTGAAGGTAGGAAATAGTGGCATATTGAGTATGGGCTGGTGATGATAGTATCTAAAAACCAATAAGAAGGAGAAAAAATATTCTGGGTATTTAAAATTAAAATATCTGATGTTTGTATTGACTTGATTGCGCTTTACAGAAATAGCTCATTTGTGGCAATTCTATTTTTGATCGCTACTTCTGTCTTCTGAGGGCTTTAATATGGTGCAACTACCTTTATCAAAAGGTCATTAGACAAAGACAGACCACAATAAAAAGCATTTTTAAACAAACTAACAAGACAATTAAGGCAAGAAGGTTCCACTGAAGAGCCAACATTTATCAACATCTTCGGATTCACATATTTCAGATGCTGCAGGATAAGGACTGTCAGTAAGTACTGACATTAAAAATAATGACCATTGTAAAATGATTTTCTATTTCACTTGACTCTATAAGGCCAGTAATGTGTTGCTAATGAAGCACCCAGGGTGTATAGCACAGCCTTTTCTGGGACTCTGAGAAACAACCACCCATATGTACAGCAAATGTCTTTGGCAACCCTCTGTGGCCTTAGCTGGAATTCCTGTGCTATTATAGTTTTATGACTCAATCATAATATTATTTAAACATCATTTTTCTATATCTAATTTATTTATTGTCTCAAGTGGTAGACACAGAGACTGGTGAGCTCGATTATATCAACATTTCAGAGTAATAATAGAAGAAAGCAATTATCTTAGGGCATAAAAATAATTTTAATTAGTCAGTAAAGTGGGAATGGACAGTCAATGATAAATTATTATTCTGTAGTTTAATCAGACAGCCAGAGAGCTGGTCTGCAAGAGGAGTTTGCATTCAAGAAAATGCTTTGGCTGATTGAGTCAAATGTAGACAATGAGGAGAAATGATCAACTTCCTCGAGTTGAATCTTTGCACTGTCAATAAAAACAAATACATTAGCCCATAATTTCTTTGAAGTCACAGTGATGCCGTAAAGATCTAAACATAAAACAGCACACTTTCAAGACAGTATTAACAGAGGCAGTAACATAAAATCTTCTCTTTAATTGGAGACCTCCAAGGGCAAGTATGGAAAAATGCTCATGTGATATAGGCTGAACACAGTTTTATAAGTTTAGCAAATTAGCATAATTGCCAAGAACTCCCAATTAGAAGCACAGGTGATGAGGTGATTCTCCTCCTTGGTTTAATACTTTTCTGGAGGTCCCCTTTTGCTAGTTGTTCATGAGGATGTGTCTTGGCAGAGTGGCTTGTACTTTGTTCCCAGGGACCTTTAGAAATGCGCTTTGTCTTTCTGTGTAATAGAGTGGGTAAAATGTTAGCTACAAATCTATATAATTTTACCATAATAAGATAGAGAGCTACAAATATATGTGAAGAATATTTGAAAACAAAAATCAGTTTGGCATCAACTGGAAAACATGGAGTTTGCTAAAAGTTAATGTAAATATTTTCTTTACTCTCTCTTAAGATTCTATCAAACCAAAAGTAACAATATCTGTTCATCTGAATGTTCACTGGCTTTCCTTCCACCATATGTCAGTCTTTTTCAGTCACATGAGAAAATTTGGCTGAACACTCCTCCTCTGGCAGTGTCACCTGCCTCTACTTCCAGGTGAACCTGTGCATAATACTAGATCTTTGCTGTGGCCTACTTGGTACTTGCTGTTTTCCAGATCTGAAGAGGAGAGAAGAGAATTATATCTGATACTTGATTGCCTCATGTAAGTGAGCAGAACTTCTTACCACTCCAAACTGCATCCATGGCGCTGCTCTATTCCTGTGCCAAGTTTCAGGTCAAATATAACATATTTCATTCTAATATAATGAAAGATGAAACCAGATGGTATTGCAAACTCAGTGTAATTTAGGTGCTACATTACACAGTATCTATCACATGATAAACAAGACCCATTTGCATACTGAGAGTCTTGATAGCTCTACACAGAGCCAAAATGAACTGGATAATTCATCATCATTTTCTATCAGCACACAGCGAGGTGCAGGCTAATGCAGCTCCAGTGTACACATGCTGCTCAGGCAAACAAAGGCAGACCCACAGCTCAATAGCCGCTCCTGAGCACTGGAATTTTGAGGCTGTGTGCCAGGGCACAGCAGGCATGCTGACTTCTGTCATGGTTTAATAACAGCCAGCAACTAAGTACCCCACAGACACTCCTCACTGCCGCTCTCCCCACGTGGGAGGGGAAGGAGATTTGGGAAAAACGTAAAACCCATGGGTTGAGGTAAGGACAGTTTAATAACTGAAATAATGTGAAATATAACACTAATTAATAATAATGAAAAGGGAGATAAAAATACAGAGAGGATAAAACCCAAGAAAGGAAAGCGGTGCACAAAACAATTGCTCACATCCTGCTGACTAATGCACAGCCCATCCCTGAGCAGCAATTGGCTCCTCACAGGATATAAACTCCCCCAGTTTATGTACTGGGCATGATGTTCCATGGTATGTAATTTCCTCAGAGTGTGCTGTGTAGGGCAGGGCAATCCCTGACTTTCAGATGTGCTGACATCCATTGGGATGCCTTCTCTTGTGCCTGGGCACTTTGCATAACACATGATAAAGCAAGGTACCTGAAAACAGTGAGCATGCTGAGTTGACAGTCTCCTTGGTTAGACAACAAAAAGCCTTAGGTGCAGTGGTTGGGAAATATTTGCATCTCACTGTGTTTTGCAACCTGAAACTCCTGCCAGAGTGGGTCACTTATGAGAACTTTCTGAAAATTGGTGGTCCTTTCTCCAATTTCTTTTCATGAGAAGCTTTAGGTGTTTGCCCTGAAAGCCAGGTTTAGGACCTTCTAGATGACACTGGTAACCACCAGACTAGTAAGTATTTTTGGACTGCTGTCTCCACCTTGCCAGGTGGTGGACATTTCTTTTTCCATTCTATTTGTGTGCTAAAGAGATTCCCAGGGTAGCTGTAGTGAAGATGGCAGCTTGTTTGGAGGAGAATGGTTGCTTTCATGTGGTACAACATACATACATGTTGAAAGTGCTAGGTGTCCACCAGAGGATGACCACCAGGAGATGCCTACTGGTCTCTGTCCGTGATGGCACCAGTAGTAGTTTGAATGGATTAGAACAATCCCCTAAAGGAAAAAAAAAAAATCCCAGTTGAAATTCACATATTTTTTGTTTTTCATACCTGATGTTTGAAGATACGTGTCAAGTCCTTGGATACCCTCTCTGAAGGACATCCTCAGGGTACCTGGATATCCTCAGGTACCAAAGTACTGTAGAGATTAAATCTCTCCTGCTGACAGCACAGTGGCTGCTTTCCCCTCTTGCTGTGTTTTGCAAAATCCCCAGGAGAAAATTTCAGAGGCAGAGAAGGGCAGTTTGGCAGCTGACAGAGAGGGCGTCTGAAGGCATATGGCGAGTTCCACCAAGGAGACAACTTTTGTCTCTGAAAGCAGAAGAGATATGAAGTGTGGAAAGAAGAGCAATTATGCAGCTTAGAAAGAGGATATTGAACATATTAGTCATTAACTCCTAGAGGAGGCACTGGAGTTTGAAGGGAAATTGAACTCCCTTTCCAGCTATATAAATCAGTATAGGTATACTCAACTTTATTAGGGACACCAAAAGAGGTTAAATGGTGTCTGACTTTCAGACAAGGATCACAGACAAGCTTTCTCAATTCAATATTGAGGCTAATCTGACCAAAGACAGCTTTTCTCATGTGACTACAAGGAGGGCAATTAGTGGCTCCCATGGTCTAACTCACCTGGGAATAGTAGGAAGATCATGCTGACCAAATCTTCAGCTGAGCTAAGTAGCACAAATGAATTTTACCTGTATTTCTCAATGAGCTTGTGAGAAATCTGCAAAACTGAGAGCTTTCAACCCATGTCTGTTAGCTGATGTAGTGGCCATAGGGTTTGGGCTAGCCTTGAGGCTACCCCAGCTTGGGCTTGGTGGCCTTATGGAGGGTCTAGGGTTGGGCCTTGCCAGAAACCCTGCTGGTCCCACTGTCACTACTGTTCCCTCTCGGGCAGCTGGCCTGCACTGGCTCTCCATGGTAGTTAATGGGGTCTGATGGTGGTGAAAGAGCTCCTGAGGGACATCACAGTGCTATGGTGAGGTCTCTGAAACTAGTGGGAGATTCAGTTAATGTGTGTGAAACATCCACCAGCCATTCCAAGGTCAGAACTGCTAGGGAGAACAGATGACTAATGTAATTTGCTTCTGTTTTCTGTTTGCTAATTATGTGATTCCTTTTAATTTATTCCTTATGCATTGAATAATTTCTACAAGTTCTTAGTCTATAACTTGCACAAGAATTTGCTGTTTCAGCAAATGCTCCTCCATAAACCTGCAGGCTAAACAGACATAGAAAAGGAAGGTAAAATAAGAGTGAAAATACCAGAAGAGGAAGAAAACTATTTTTGTGATGGTATTTGTATTTGTTTCACCCTCACAGGCCAATCTGTGAGGAGGCAACACAGGATCTTGACTGGTGGGAGAGCAGCACCGAGCTGCTGGCAGGGCTGCTGGGGAGACTTCGTTGGTACAGCCCAGCACAGGCTGTGATCTCCTGGAACAGCATGAAAGCTGCCTTGTGCATGAATGGGGTCAACAGACTGATGAATATTAGGAAAAAAACGGCTCCTCAATTTCTTCTGGTCTTTACTGTGTCATTACTGTGGATTCATCTCTGATGTGGTCACATTTGAGTGATCTGCTGGTTCTGTCACACACACAGCACATGAAATTCCTCACTTGAGTTCAGTGTCATGACTGTTTCATTCTGAGCAGCTCATGCTGGGCTTGCCCATGTGCCCCTCCTCTGCAGGAGTCAGCATGAGGCTGCACAAGTTTGGCTATATTGCCAGATGCTTTTTTCCCTCTTCTCTTTGCATTTGCTCACTCTGTTATCAAGCTTCACTGCTCAGGCACTAAACAAACACTAAGTATTCAGTGCCAGCCTTTGGTTTTTGCACTTCCAGCACATAACTACCTGTGGGATCAAGCCCTAATTGAAAGAGTATTTAGGCATGACTTCTTGGCAATTGCTTTTCAGGACCTTATTTTAAGCCCCTTCAGAAGACAAAGGCAGCTGAGGGCATTGAGGCTCAAAGATGGTGTTTGATGTCTCATAAATTTGGAACTTACAGTGACTAAGCTTTCTGAGAGTTATGTTTAAATCAAGTGACAAAACCAGCTTAGAAGTTAAACAGTGATTAAGTCTCTGATCCAATATCTGAGGAGGCTAAAGAACTCAGCCAAGAAGTATTTTAAAATGAATTTAGCTAGTTTCTGCACACAGTAGGAGATGAGAAACAAGGAATGCATTTTGGAGAGGATGCTTACCATATTTTTACACTTACAGCTAGCAGGATAGCTGGAAGGAAAAATACTTGCTTATTCATCCATTCAAGTTATAAATGAGTGTGGGTTATACAAAGGGAATCGACTGAAGCATCATCTCTTTTCCCTTAGCTCCCTGGCCTGCTCTATATCATGTTGTCTGTCTTCCTTCTCATTTGCCTCCATTTTTTATTCTAATCTTTACTATTCCTTACCTTATTACCCTCTAGCCCTGATTTTGTGTGCATATGCAGGCTGTGAGTCCTATGTATAAACACCAATTTACAATACAGTACTCAGATGATGTAAATTGTGTGCAAGGCAAAGTGGTAGAGAAGGTGAACAGTGCTAGGTGCTTAATGTACAGGAACAGACTGGTGTATGCAGATTGGAGGTTAATATTAGTTCTCACAGCTGACTATAAACCACTGGTATTTACCGCGGCTACAGGGTTTTAAAAACATAATTAAAGATTAACGAACCTTAACAAGGTCTCTGCCTGCCAGAGGAATGTTAATAGAAATGCAAAATCCTGCACAGCAGTGTAGCTTAGGCAACCCTACTGCGGTTAACAAAGCTGAAATGTTGGAAGTGCTGAGGGTGGTGGCCCGTTTACTTTAATGGCAGAAGTTAGTCGGCTCTGTTCCTTCTGTTTGTGCTTCTCGGATCATTTAGGTGTAGATAGTTTTGGACAGAACAGAATGGTATTATTTATTGTGTCGCATCTACTTGTTTCTAAGAACAATTTGGCTGGACACATGCAATGGTGTGTTCATACTCCAAAACCAAAATAATATTAGCCGGGATTCTGCTCGGTCTCTCTTTGCTCTCTGCTAATGAATCTCATGAAATTACTTTTCACCCAGTTCCTGGCTATTCTACAGCAAGGACAATGGCCTTCCCAGCAATGTGTATGCATTAATTGTAGCCGAGATCAAAAGAGGTTTCTGTTATAGTCACAGAAAAATATTTTAAAAGTGAAATTCTGTTATAGGCCCATGATGACATTCTTTTTCCCACAAGAACATATGATTTGTTTTCTGCTTCACTTAATGCATGTTACAAAACACAGCTTTATGAGCTAACTTTAAAAACCAACAAAAATCTGTGACTGTATTTTAAGCCAGGCTTTGAGTTTTCCTGAGTGGTACAGATACCTCTGCCTCCAACACCATACTTTTTCCATAGTGTCTAGTGGTAAAAATATGTATATGAGGAGAGGGACCTAGAGCTCCTTTAGCCAAGGCTTTTTGACCATTTTCCATATCTTCTGTGGGATCAAATTTTTTGAAGAGCATCTTGACTCATTCACTCCCAAATTGTCAGCTGTGTAAAGAAGGAAAAATGAGAGAGCAGAAAGAGAGGAGCAAAAGAAAGGTGTAAAGGAGACCTGCATTATCCTGAAGAATATGAATTAAATGGGCTTTTCTGCTCTCTGTATTTTTCCTGACCAGTGAAAATTCTTATTGGTTCTACACATTATCCTCCTGTTCCCTGCTGTCTCCAGAAGAAACTGGCTCTTGACTGGTGATTCTTTTGCCATGGGATAAATCTGACAATTTTTATGCAATCAGAATATACCTGGATTTCTTTTTGCTGTAGTTGTCTTATCATCGTATCATGACTCTATAATTGCGTCCTGGAGCTGCTTTACCGGCTAGCTCTCTCTCTGGCAACTATATAAGGAAGGCTTGGTGGGCCTGAACCTCAGGCTGAAGCATGGTTGGCAGCGTGGAAGAAAGAGTGGAGTCTTGCTTGGGTTTCACCAGGCTTTATTCCACCCAGCTACCTGCCATGTGCAGAAGAGAGAGCAGAGTGCCCAGCAGCCCCTCTGTCCTCACCTTAAGTACAGGGGGTGTACACCGAGCAGGGGAGAACTTAGAACCAATCCCAGGGGAGGGGAGGTGTGACCCAGAACAGGGAAACTTAACGGGACAATGAAAGAAGGTGGTACCAGGGTACCTTGCCGAATCCTAGGGCTTTCCCCCAGAATCTTCCAGATCTTACAAGGTGATTGACAATGCCTATCACAAGGGAAACACCATCGGGGGGTTTGGGGATGGGGGTGTAGGAACGAACCATTATAAACATACAACAAAACATACAGAACTTTAGAAAACCCAAAATGCGCACTGCAACATGACTCTTCAGATTTTTCTAACCCATTATTTTTCTATAGTGATGAAGTATATGGAAAAACCATATTTATTCCTCATTAATTGGAATTCTCTGTTTCTGTTGGACAATTAGTGTGAGCAAGTGCTGGTGAAACAAATTTGGGGTGCCTATTGGGCTTTTTGCAACTCTGGACATAATTATCTGCCGTGTAACTGATTTTACAGTGTCCAGTTCTGGTGCCCCCAATAAAAAGAACATGGGACTGTTGGAGCTAATCCAGAGGAGGGCCATGAAGCTAATAAGAGGAGTGGAGCACCTTTCCTATGAAGACAGGCCTTGAAAGTTGGGACTGTTCATCTGGAGAAGAGAAGGTTATGTGGAGACCTCACAGCAACCTTCCAGTATCTGAAGGAGGCCTGCAGGGAATCCAGAGAGGAGCCCTTTGTCAGGATCTGCAGTGATAGGACAAGGAGTAATCGGTAGAAAGTAAAAGAGGGGAAATTTAGGTTAGATATTATGAAGAAATTTTTCACTGTGAGGGTGGTGAGACACTGGAACATGTTTCCCAAGGAGGTTGTGGGTGCCCCAACACTGGCAATGCTCAAGGCCAGGCTGGGTAAGGCCTTGAGAAACCTGTTCCAGTGGGAGGTGCCCCTGGGCACGGCAGGGGAGGTTGGGACTAGATGATCTTTAAGGTCCCTCCCAACCTCTTAAGATTCTATGATTCTATGATTATTTTGTAGGAGAAGGGAATACAGATGCCCTTGCCCCTGATAAGTACCAGCTGTGTTAATTACCCAATACAGCCTTGCCCCTGATGAGACACAGCTATAGCCAATAAAGATAAGGTGATAAAAGAAAGTGGGTTAGCTGGTGAGGAGGATTGTGAAGAGGAAGGATTCTGAGGGGAAAGAATCACTGCTGTGAGGTCAGTGTGGGTCTGCAGTTGGAACCTGCAGTCGGAACCTGCAGTCTTAGTCTAGCTCGGTAAAAGCCTGCATTCAGAGTCTGCAAACTAATACATGCAATCATAGTTTAGCAGGAAACAACCAGTAGTCAGAGGCTGCAAAGGAAACCTACAGTAGGAGCTTGCTGCAGCCAGAGTCAGTGAATAGTTGGAGTCAGGATGGCTGAGCTGTAAAGAAAGATAAACCAGGCGTCTTTTCATGCTGTGATAAAAAAAGAAGACTGTATCTCAGCTCATTTCTACCCTCTAATAAGAGGGCTTCCACAGTAATTATTTCTTCAATGGAGAGAGAAAGGTTGCCATATACAGCTGGTCTGAAATAAGTATAAAATATATGGTAATACTTCTATCACTACCACACCTTAGAGGTCTAATCCAGCATCTCTAACTCAGAGCATGTACAGAGGTTGCTCTTAAGTGCAGGACAAATAAAAGTAGTGGGAGTGCTCACTCTAAGTGGTTGAAGGTGACATTACTGTCAGGAAGGTAGGTTTTGGTCTCTTATGGCAGCAGCCTAAATGTTCAAGATCCCTGTGGTGTTGTGGCCAAGGAGGGAACCTATGCAGTATGGCATGACTGACTTGGGCATCTCTGCCCAGTGAAACAAGCACTGAGTGTACATATTTCTTTCCCTTTTCCTCCTGTGCCAGTGCACATCCAACCTGTGGGCTCCAGGGAAATATCAGTGTGTTCCTACCCATTGTGGTAGTGCCAGCTTTGGGGAAAAAAAATATTTTCTTTTTTTGTTCATCATCAGCTGATGGAAGGCTGCTGCTGTCCATACTCTTTGACTTTCACTCCTGGTCTCCCCTTACATGCCAACTATGATTTTCCACTTTTTGTTTTTCAAGCACATGAAAACCTTTTTCTTTTAACTCAGACAGAGTAGAGAAGATATAACAATTTAGCTCTACCTTAGCTTTGTGCTCAAGTGTGTATGTCCTGAAAACTCTCCTTTAGAGTATCGTGATTTGAAGTGACTGCCAAACAATGGCACTTTTCAGTTTAAACCATAGCCATTGTGCATAGAACATCTGTGTTCTCCCATTAAAAAGCTGTTCCTCGTGGTTGCACTTCATTATGTCAGTCTGTTGGTTTAATTTTTTTCACAACCTGAGCATTTTAAAAGGGCATTTCCAAGTTAAACAACTGGCTTGTACTAGATATGAAAAAGTAAGGCCAGCTTTCCAATTCCTATGACTAAGACTGAGTTTTGCAGGCTGGCACAGTCTGGAGCAATTTCGCGGGAGGACATCTAACTCTTACCCAATTAATGTACCCGTGTGCCACTTCTTTGCAATTATAAATTGTAATTATTTTCAGATTTTTCCATTTGTCTTAGAATATTCCAATATTCTATTTAATTCTCTATTCCTAGCTCAGCTCTGTGTTGTCATCTTGTACTTACTTTATTGAGAGAGGATACCTGGTCTTTGACCCACTTCTTAGATGCACAACATTGCTTACAGCTACCGCTCTGGTGATTTACTTCATCCCTAGGCTTAGGCTGGAACCTTTCCATTGGCAGTTCCTGAAATACAAAGACTGCATGGGTAAAAAGGTCTAAACAGTAGAGAGTGGGAAGGTCAAATTTTGATGATTCTTTTTTTTCACACTTGAATCTCACTTGCTTTCATTCTTTATTAAAATTCTTTAAATTATTTTCTTTAATAAAATGCCAAAGGAATAAAGATTTGAAGCTCGCAGTGTTTTCTCAGTAGATTGTCTTCAGCCGAGTTTGTAAACTGTAGGAAGTTAAAAGCTCTGGGGAGGCAAGGGAAGGATGGAGTTTTTTTCAGCTTTAGCAGGCCTAATGGTTTGATCTTTTACACAGAGAGTAAGGTCTGCTAAAAGAAAACTATTGCTGTATCTACCAAACCTCTGTGTAGGACGAAATCCCTGTGCTAATAAAGGATACCATTACTCTATACCTAGAACTTAGACCTAGTGGGTATGTGTACTCAAAAGATCTCTGCAGTTCTTGGTTGTATGTAAGTTGGCTAAATTACCTTGAGAAGGAATCCTGCTTCTCAGACCATCCATTTTTCCCAGTGGTTTTAACTGCAACATGCTGGACAGCAACATTGTAAAGCTATGTTAAATGGAATGCAGTTAGCAGAAGAAAATGAGGAAACGGTGAAATGAGGAGATTCACTCCCAGAAAGCCCAGTGAAAAAATTCACTAAGATTTTTGAGTGTTACAGAAACAAAACTTTTTAAAAGGTTCAGTGCACCAGACTGAAATGTATTGAAAATGTGGTGAAGTTTTGCATAGAAAACTGAAGAAGGATAGAAGTCCCTAATATAATACATTTTTCTCATTCAAGGAGACTGTGCTCTTGATGGGATTTTGCCAACTGAAAGGGTTAACACGGTCTGTGGTGCTCTCTGGTTGTTTGTTTTTGCAGGTAACAGGCACCCACCCTGCCACATCTTCCCCATCCTATCTCTCCCAGCACAATACCAGATTGCTTCTACCTGGTGAAGTGTGAGTGTGCTCATGAGCACTCATCTGCAAGGTGGGAGGAGGCTGTCATGAATCCAGAAAGAGCCAAATGTGGTAGAAGTCTGGGTGGACTGACTAACCTCCTCCCTGCCACATGATACAGCATGGTCTGGTTTCTGGATTTTATTTGAATGATGATAAGAGTCTTTGGGAAAGTTCCCAGGAAATGGAGTAAGTTGCACTTAGCTTTTCTTTTAATGTGGGATTTCAGAAGATGATTTCAAACCTATTAAAATTTGGATCTTTAATAAGCTTAATGTAAAATACTGAAGCTTCTTAATCTCCTCAGCCTCTGTGCTGAATAAAATAGAAAAGAAATGCATTATACAGATAAGATCTAGCATTTTTTTACTCAGAAAGAACATTAACCGTGTGGTAACTGTTATGCCTTTGAGCAGGCCAAATGAAAAAAGCCCACCAACAACAATGTCATTGCAAACAAATTAGTGTCTTATAGGTAAAAGAAAACAGCAGTTAAAGAAATAGACTATTAACACCTCAGCCATTGACTGTCTACCCATATTGACACAGAAGTTACTACAAGCTATTTTTATGTGGCCTTTTCTTGACAATTTGCCGTATGTTCTGTGGGAGTTTTATCAATTGATTGCGTGTTGCACAAGTGTCCCCAGATGCAGGATGTACAGGAACTCTTGGGTAAACTTAACAAGTAATAAAATTTAGTCTTTAAGGTCTCTGTGAATTTTCTGGTAATTAATCATGATTTTAAATCTCTGTGGGCATTTCACAGCAATTAATTATGGTGAGACAAACATCTCATTGACAGCCCCCCTGCTTCTGAGGAGCCAGTTACCCTCAGTCATTACACAATCTGTCTCATGTTTAGGTGGTGTAAAATGGATCTGTGGATCTGAAATAGACTTCAGCAGCAGGGAGCAGTAGTGTGACATAAAGAAAAAAAGTGTACTGCAGTATACAGAGACTAAAATAAATAACTTACAGTGACCTTACATACAGCTGGAAAAATTTGGTAGCTAAAGTGTGTTTGAAGGGAGACAAGTTAGTGTGTTAATTTACTGGATGATTCTGAAGACAGTCCAAATATTATAGCTGAGACTGCTGCAACTGAACTCCTGGGGTGCACTAGCTCAAGTCTTTACCTTTGTCTACCATATAATTTTCCTAATAAGAAGAAAAAGCTGAATAGAAAGAAGAGGAGCATGTTAATTTACTTAGATTAGCCAGCAAGTATGTCTTGATGCCAAAATGAAGCTATGTGACCCATCCTCCTGAGAGTAGGCTTATGCAGGAGAGGTGATGTAGCATTGAACCATGCAGAAAATGATGGGCAAAACAAGAAGCTGTGACTTGCTGTGAAATTGCCGCCTTGTGAGTCCTTCTTGACTGCAGTGGTCTGATTAGTGACTCACCTTCCAATGCTTAGCTGCTTTGTTGGGCCTGGCATCAGCCCTTCCAGACTACCAAACAAGAACATGAACCTGAAGTAAGACTGTGATGACATGCTCTAGAGACATGT
Source organism: Cyanoderma ruficeps (assembly GCA_008694505.1). Classification (NCBI taxonomy): domain Eukaryota; kingdom Metazoa; phylum Chordata; class Aves; order Passeriformes; family Timaliidae; genus Cyanoderma; species Cyanoderma ruficeps. The sequence goes on from VZDJ01000302.1 coordinate 349,536, forward strand.
GACACGTGACACTGGGCATGAAGGACCTTGAAGGGAAAGAGGTCTGTGATTATGGGTCCCAGTGTGAATTAAGGGCTCTGCAGTCTATGCGCTGCTCTCTGCTATGGGCAGGAGAAAAGAGATAGGCAGTGCTTGAGGGAGCACACAAAAACAGCCCGAGTAGTGGCACCTGGAAGATATCTGGGGTGCTTTTTACTGTATTTTGTTTTTAAGAAGAGGGATATTATAATCTGCAGGTGAATGTACAAAATGTTTTTTCCCCTGTTACTTCTTAAGACAACCACAAAATTCTCAATCCAAGAGAAGCAAGACCAAGCACTGAAAGGATTGACATTTCTTTTTCCTTTCCTCCGTCTCCTTTGTCCTTTTTTCCTCTCTCTCTTCTTTCATCCCACCTTCCTTCCCCTTTCCTCCATATCGCTGATGTCCTCTGTGAACTTTCATTGTTTTGGAACACCCTCAATAAGAAACTTGGAGCCAGCTTTCTGGCTGCCGCATAGTTTGTCTCTTTCCTTATGATCTCCAAATCACTGAGTGTTCCTGAAGGCCAAAAAGCTCATATAACAATGCACAGCACTAAGTCTTCCTACCAAAACACCCTTTATACATTAAAAATACTGTCATTGTCCTTTATAATTTGTTGCAACATTCATGTCATTAAGTGAAGCCCCATACTTGGGCACCTAGAGATCGGATGCTCAGGGTGAGCAAAAATAGCAGCTCAGCAGGAAATCAGTGGCATGTTTCAGTGCTTGATATGATAATTTGCAAAATTCTCATGCTTTTCAGAGACTGACTGGGAGCATGATCAAGTATAGAAGGAGCATAATCAAGTATAGAATCTCTCTCCTTGGAACTGGAACAGGCTCCCCAGGGAAGTGATCAGAGCACCAAGCCTGTCTGAGTTCAAGAAGTGCTTGATGATCCTGATGGGTCCCTTCCAACAGAGCATATTCTATGATTCTAGGACTCTATAATGAAACATAGGAGATTTATATTTAGACAAACGCTAGGAGGAATATGGAAGGAAATTGGTAAGTAGTCTAGAGGGAAGAATGTAATTTGGTATTGAGGGAACTGGCCTACCTGCTGGAATTGGTTGTGTGTTGGCCTGAACAAAATTGGCTTTACCTAGTCTGAACATAACTAAAGCAGAAGGACCAAGGTAAAGTTACTGTACTATTGTTGTTTCTAGAGAAACTACCTGAAGATAAACTCTCAGACCCTGCAAGGTCTCCTACAAGCATGGTAGCATGGCTGGATGGACCTGTCTATCACTGTTGCACAACACTACCCCCATCATGCCTGGGATAGCTGGTCAGCTGCCTGAACCATTCCAGAAAGCAGATTGGACTGAGTTTTGATGCAGAGCAAGTCTTTGCCCTTTTTGGGTTCACCCTGTGCTTGATCTCCTGCGTTGTCTTTGTTTGACTGGATACACTACAGTTGTCATCTCTGAAAAATGGTTATCTTTTTGATTCTGAAGGTCTCTGCTTCAACCTTCTAGGTAGGGAGGCTTTTTGTGCAGTGGAAGTCATTATTGAAAATGTGTAAAATTGGCACATATATTTCTAAGGTAGCTAATATGACTCTGTATATTATTAGCTGGTGTGTGTGTGACACAATAAGAGTTTTAAAACAGCAATGCACTGACAAGGGGTACAATAAATTAAGACTTCTGGTTACTGCAGTTTACAAGTCAAGTTATCTTCACCAAGCTGATTTTATTGCTATGTGTCAGAACCTACAATCTAAAATCTACAAATCAGTTTGGAGATAAGTTTGCAGGTGAGGGGGAAAGAGACAGGATCAGTGTGGAAATGCTCATGAATTGTCCTGCTAACCAGTGAAGTCACTTTTCCAGTTAGGGTGATGCGAAACCTCCCATCTCAAACAGAGCTGTGTCTTGGAAAGTGAATCTCAGTTGTCATGATGCCCTCTTGAAGACAGTCATAAGGAAAAGGTAAGATGGAGGTGTAGCAGAAGAAGCTCTGTTCAGAAGAATGTGTCTAATTCCTCTTCAACTTCCCAGACACAAACATGCTGGAATTGCATCCCAGTGATTTCACTTCTCTTGCATACGAAGTACAGCAAAGTGGTGAGGCATTTAGCACACAGCTCAGAGGAGCTGTTCCAGTAACAGAAATGCAGTTGATCCCTTCACAGAGAAATGTTTATAAAAAGTTGCCAAAGGCAGAAAAATTGAATTAATCCAATAAATCAAAGACTTTTGCATTTTTCAGGAGAATGACAATGCTGCGATTGCACTTGTAAGTAGGGGATGTGCAAACACAGAAACTCATGGACTTCTTTGCCCAACTTAAAATGAGGGTCAATTAGTGAACAGAAAAATGAACAGATGGCTATTCTGAATGACTGCAGTTTGATTTGGATACAAGTAAGGTATGAAGCTAAGACAAAAGAGTTTCACAGTTGTGCCTCGGCCTACTTTATTAATACCACTGTGCCATTATCATTCTGACTCTCAGGGATGTCATGGCCTGACAGTCTTAAAGGGAGAGAGCAGGTGACACCAGGATCACTGTCAGCTTCGTCGGGCTACCAGATGCCTTTTGAAAGTTACAAGTTCTACAGCTAACCTAACCCACTGCTCTTTTTTTTTACCAGACTTTCCTACCCTCTTCTTATTTCTCCCTTTCCTTTTGCCATCTGTTTAAGGAGTCTTTGGTTTAGCTACTTGAGTCCAAGTCTTTTGAACACCTCTAAAATGACAGCTAATAAAAGCACTATCTCACACAGATTACCACCGGCAGCAGATTGGCAGTTTTTGAGTTGGCTGACAGACACAAGTGCTGTGTCTAAGTTTTTCTAACAATGAAACTACAAGTAAAACTCAGAAACCGAAGTCAGGCTTTTGATTTTTTACCATGGTTTCTTTACCTCTGTTGAATATGCTTTATGTGTTTGTCTTCAATAAAACAGAATCAGGTCACAGTTATATCTCCAGACCATCTCAGTAAGTTCCCCTCTTTTTAAAAATCTTGCCAGAATGTTCTTAAAATGTCACAAAATTTATAGAAATTTTATTCTATGTATTCATAGAATTCTTCAGTGATGGAATATTTGTGTTGGGTAAGGTTTAATAAAACACCTCATTTACTTCTCCAAGCTGCATAATAATGCCAGAGATGAGAGGTTTTACCTCTGCATTTTAGGAACCCTTTAAAAAAACAAATGGAAAAGTAAAAATTTTTTCAGTTACCTCTCATTTCAAAATAGTTAGGACTGAATTGCAGTAGCTGGTAATTGCTGTTACTGTCATAGTAAGCCAGGAGAGTTGTCTTTCTCTGAATTCCTTTAAACTCACATATTCAGGTGCTGAACAAACACAGTGATTAATACAAATAGAATTTTGTATGGTCTTCCAGACCACAAAGTCTGTTTTATACTTTGCTGACAATTACTCATTTCTTAAGAGTTGTCCAACTCATTTCCTGCTAAGCCTCTCCATACTCAGTACACATCCATCAAAACAAATTGTTTACAGAATAACTTTGCACAAGGCAGGGCAGGCAGAAAGATTCCTCAATAAATGCTTAGACAGATTTCCTCAAGGTTAAAGGATGCTACATAGAAGAGGTTATTAAAATAAAAATGGAGAGAAACATGTTGTAGGAACTTCTTTCTGTGAACTATGTAGAAAATTTACAATGCAGTCACTTCAGGTTCTCTAAGTAAAATCTATTTTTTTTCTTGGTATGGCTGCCACATTTTGTAAGCACCCAAATAACAAAAAACAATAAAGAGGCATCATAAATTCTCTAAAGTATTGTAGTGTTACGGTAAGAGGAACTGAAATTCAGGTATTGCAACTGGTAGTGTCTGCTATATTTGGAAGTCATGTACATTCATCAAAGACCTCACAGAGACTGGATGACCTTATCTCAGATGTTGCCATTTGATCCTGTGAGCTGACCTGCTTCAAAGCCCTTCTTCAGAGTTAAAGATATGTAGGAGCCTGGTGCCATGATGTCAGAACCAGTATATAGGGATACCGTGATCAGCTAGTGGAAAAGTTTAACAGAGCCAACTGAAGGTTTTCCTGTGAGGGGGTACATTACATTTCTTTAGTCCTTAGCAAAGAATCTACTTCATTTCCTTAAATTCTGCAGGTTCTTTTCAGGTTCTAAACAGGCTCTTTTCAGAGTGTCCATTGAAATGAAAATGTCTCTGACCAGAGAACTGGAACATCACTCCTTTGTTAACTGCAAGAGGTGTTCAGGTCCTTGTTCAGCTGAAATGGAATCCTTGGTTGCTCTTGTTGCTTTCCATGACAGCCCATGCTAGGCTAATGCCTGCAGCCCTTTATGGGTTACTGCCTTAAAGGCATTGTCATCCAGCATACTTACCAGATTTTACACTAAAAATCTAGGTGGGCCATATGTTGGCCCCTCTCAGAGTGGCAATTTTAGTTTTTAGTGATGTTTGGGTGTTACTAGTAACGATTTCTGATTACTTTTAGCTTTATCAATTGAATGTCTGTATATGTAACAGCAATTAGGGAAGGATACCAAAACTTCAGAGGAGAGATATGTGTTCAGTACCTACAGACTAAGGTGTACACACCTTATAGAGAACAGTGTTATGTATCATCAATGACTTTAATTGTACAATACTCTTAGACAAAGGAGGTATAACTCCAATTCCTGTCATTTAGGCCTTTGACTTTTTAAAGCTAGCCTTAATTTTGGCTTCATTCTCAAGACCATGAGATGTCAATGGTTTAAACTCCTTTCATACTACTTTTTTTTCTCTGGAGACTGAAATTTTCTGCGTGTGTATACCACAAAAGAGAAAACAGAATTTATTGACTTTCTGAATTGAAGTTTCCTTGTTTCCTATTATCTCTGCAAAATCATCTTCCATAACACTCTGTTCCTTGTATCATTCATCTCAGGACTCTGTTTCCCCTGTCATTAATCTGAATAGTGTTACCTGTTTCTAAATTAATACAGTCTCCCAAAAAAGGGTACTTTCAGATCCATTGCATGCTCAGCATCTTGGAAGATTGCCTTTATGCTGAGAGGAGAATTTAGACTTTTCCAGAGTGAAAAGAGAGCTATCCATCTGGGAGAAATTCTAAGCTGGATGTCCTAAATTTTGTTAGTATTGCCCTTTTCTGGGACAAGTCAAGGTTTGGAACACGTCATAGATTTATTGCTTTCATTAACACAATGGAACACAACAAGTAGAGTGCTGCTGTTGAGTTTGCTTCACCTGTCCTGTAATGCAATACTCAACCATTATCAAATGTAATTAGCATGTTTGAAGCAATATATTAGTCCACCACAAATGCTTTTTAGAAGGAGGAGGGAGATTATTTTGAGTGCTTTATGACTTCCCTTAAGAGTCTAAAACCTTTTTAAAGCAGTTAAATATGTTCACACTAGAAGGGTGGAATCAAGGCTCTTCAGGAATGTATTGTAATGGATAGAGAATTGCTGTTAGCAAAACAGTGACATGGGAAACCAAAAGACAAATTTAAAAATGTTGCTACTGACAATATAAGAAGAAACTTCTGGTAGCATCATTCATCCACAGAGCATTACACATTACACAGAGCATCCACATTACAGCTTGTACAGGAAGATCAATATGGCAGAAGTTGATGGAGGGTTGAGCCCTAAACAATCTAGGATTTTGAATGTAATGTACAATTGAGTAATGAAGAAAAGAGACAGAGTGGATGGAGTATGAAAACATACGCTATCTTCTGCTTTATGCATACAACAAATAAAAAGGGTGATTTTTCTCTAGTTTGTGGAAGGTGTTGAGGCACAAAACAAGGACTGAGGAAAGCTATGAGAGCTCTTCACAGAGGTATCCAATTTGACAACTTGTGGTTATAAGAAGTACATCTAGGTGCAAGTCTGAAAGTAGCCCAAGATGAACTGCCACTTTCAGTCTTGGGCCTGATGCATGTGTTTTTGTGCATGATCTCAGCAGAAGAATTACCTACACAGAACAGCTTGTTGTACTCATAGAGTACAAACATCAAGTCTGTGTTTTCTATTTCATCTCCTACCTGTGGTACTCTCAGATCCTATTGTACTCATTTTCTGCAGAAAATATGACTGCATTTTTTGATCAGTGATGAAAAAGGATTTTCTGATAATTTAAAAACTTTTATTCCCCTTCCTGTGCTAAGAGAAGACAGAATATATGAACACATTGTACAACATAAGTGATAAACAATGAAGGGAGCAAATCCCTGTTCAGTTTCCCCAGTCCTCAATGAACTGTTATCTCACTGTCTACCTTACAGATCTCATCAAGGTGCTGAGGAACTACTGCCTGCCCCATAGTTCTCTTTTGGGCGAAAGTAAGGAGTAAAGAGGCAGAAAGAGTCTCAACATTTACACTAAAATCTACTAGCTGACAGTTAACCAAATTAAAAGTCAGGACAATGAGCATGTTTTTTTTCTTCATAGTTGCTTCAAATATCTGCTGGAGCAATTTATGAGATGTTGTAATGACTTTCTTTTCCCTTGGAATGTTTTTGAAATAAGGTAGTTGTCTGAGGAGATGGTCCACTGCTGCTGAATTTGAGCCAGCATCTAGCGACCTTTGCTTGCTAGGCAGAAGAGAGGAATATGTTGGTGCCTTGGATTTTGCTGAAGTTTCATGGGCATTTCAGATTTAAAATATATAAACGTTATAACACAAGTATGCTAATATTCAAATATCAGCCTATTCTGTCTGGCCTAAATGCTGATGGCCAGCACCAGCTAAATATTGGCATGGCACAAGGCTCAGAGCAAAGGAGCCTGTGCTTCCTGCTTGGCTCTCTTGTTCACAGTCATAGTGTAATGGAAATTTCTCTTTCTGTGCTGTCTGTTGCCTCACAGTGTTTGTTTCCAATATTGTGCTGAGGAGAAATGTTCTAGAGAATATTACTTTGTCCTTTCTTCTTTTCATAAGATGTTTTCATCCTGATTGATAGTTTATTGTTTTGATAACAAAAAGTAGAGGAGCTGGTGCAAGAATTCATCTGAAGGTAAAAACCAAGAAGTGATTTTGTGTGTGTAAAGTACTCTGATAGTGGAGTGACAAACACAGCAAGAAGGCCAGCCCTGAAGAGAATTCAATTTATTATGGAAAACAACTGACAAAGCTGCAACAATTCTTGACTGTGTGGTATAAGTAAAATTATAATAGTTGTCATTTATATACTCTGACTTGAAAACAAGCTGTTTTCAGGTTGATATTGTGTGTTTTCCATACAAGATTATTTTTCCCCTCTGCATGCCACCTCCCTGAAATCAATCAAACAGATTACTCCAAAGTGACCTTGTTGTAATAGTATGTATATTAAATTTATACAGAGCTTCAACTAAAGTGCAGGTTTGCATTATTGAATATATGAATAGAGCAAGCAGTAACAATATTAATTTTACTTAATGTTATGCCTACTTTATGGAGTTAAAGGATAGCAAGATTCAGAACCATTTCAAGGGAAGTTATTGCGGTTTGATACTAGCATTCTCAGCCTTGCCTTTCCTTGCCTTTCCCTGCCTTTCCCTGCCTTTCCCTGCTTTTCCCTGCTTTTTCCTTTCTGTTTCCCTTTCCCTTTCCTTTCCCTTCCCACTCTGCAGTATAGTAATGGAGAAATAGAGCAAATATGGTTGCCTTCTGGGGGCTGAGACTGAGAGCAGGACTGGATAAAGTCAGCAATGGGGTCATCCCAGTCCCCATTGTTCCCCAGGCTGGCCTGCTGTGGTGGCACTGGGAAGTCCAACACATGGGTGTGCACTGCAAGCAGTGGGGACTGCAGCCACAGCAACCCTGTGGGCTCCCTGTGTCCCCTGCTCCCTGTGTCCCCTGCTCCCTGTGTTCCCTGCTCCCTGTGTCCCCTGTTTCTCCTAGCTGCACTGGTGGCATGCTGGCCTGAGCCCTGGCAGCTGAAGCCCAGGAGGCTGGATGCTCTCAGCACCTTTTCAACAGCAAGGAGAAGTGGACAGAGCATGGAGAGCATAGACACGACTATGGAGGATAATGCAGTGAGCTTTGGGGTATGCATTTATTGCAGCATGTGTGAGACGTTGTCTGCACCATTGAATGCATGTGTAGAACAAGCAGTAGCAATATTAATTGTATTTAATGTGCTCCATTTCATTTAACAGTCCATTTAATGTGATCCATTGCTCTATGAAGCTACATCAATACCTACTGCATGGCTTCTATATTGTACCACATTTTCTCCCTGTACTCAGCACTGTGAGGCTGCACCTTGAGTACTGTGTTCAGTTTTGGGTCCCTCACTTTGAAAGGGATTTTGAGGTCCTGGAGTGTGTTCAGAGAAGGGCAAGGCTGCTGAAGCTGGGAAAGGGTCCGGAGGACAAGTCTAATGAGGGGTGGCTGAAGGAGCTGGTGCTGTTTAGCCTGTAGAAAAGGGGGCTCAGGGGGACTCTTGTTGCTCTTTACAACTACCTGAAAGAGGGTGTGGTGAAGTGGGGGTTGATCTCTTCTCACAGGTAATAAGAGATAGGACAAGAGGAAATGACCTCCAGTTGTGCTAGAGGAGATTTATGTTGACCATCAAGAAAAAATTGTTCACAGAAAGGGCTGTGAGGCAATGGAGCAGGCTGTCCAGGGAAGTGGTGAAGTTCCAGTACCATGGAGGGACATAGTTTAGTGGTGGACTTGGCAGTGATGGTTAACAATTGGACTCGGGGATCTTAAATGTATTTTCCAATCTAAGCAATTCTATGATACTGTGATTATTTTAGCACAGATATTTAGATGACAATTTTCTCTACCACTATAGTTGTGCACCTTTACTTCCTCATTTATTCTGAGAAGAGCTCTGGGTAACGTGTCTAACAGTGCGTTTAATTACTGCACAGGTGCCCAAAGCTGAGGATGATGAGATATGATGTTTCTTTTCCCATTCACCCCCTTGAAGTGCAGACTGTTCCCAAAACTAGGCTCTCTGCCTCCTAGCTGGTTTGCAGTTGCATTCTTGGCCAGCGAAACCTCCATGAGTGCAGGTGGGGGACAGAGCAGTGGCTGATCAACCCAGACACCCACAAGCAGCATGGCAGGGACTAAGTCATATGACACCCCTGTCCCAGTGCCACTGGGCATTAGATCACCCTAGAGAGCTCTGGTCACTGTCCTCCTGCCTGGGCACACAATTCCGCTTCTCTTCTCCTCTCTTTCTCACTTCCAAGTTGCTCCTCAGCCTTCTGGCTGGGGTGGATGAGTGCCAGGTATTTGTGGCTTTGAGAAAAGACATTGCCATGCCTCTTTGAAATCCATGTCAGCAGCCACAGAATATGACTCAGTCTGCACATTTTGGTGCAGGGCATTTCACTTCCTAAGCTTTAATACCCCATGTGAAATGGAATCCTATTTTCACAGATTTAAACCTGCAACACCAATGAAAAAGCAATTACATTGTGCAACACATATAAAAACTATGACAGTCATCTATCTTTCTGAAAATATGCAGGTTTATTCAGATTTATTGAAGGCTTTCCCCCTAGATAACATCTTTCTGTAAATCCACTTTGTCTGCCAGAATATCGAGTCATCAGAATATGCTCGATGATGAATCATTAGAACGTCACTAAAACGTGGTCCTTAGTATCAGTCATGGTCACAAGAATGCAATAAGCTAAGCCATGGCAGCACACTTAGAGCCATCCAAATGTTTTTTGAAAGCTAATGTACTTTTCACTTAATTACAGTTTCAAATTATACAATCATTTTTTCAGTGATTCATTGCAATTATCATCTGTATTTAATTTAGAGCAAAAAAAATGCACATAAACATTTTCTGCATGAACATACTTTAGTCAGTGGGTTTGTGGCAGAACAAAATTAACCCCACAAAAAGACCTTTTCATGACTCAGCTTTCCCATACAAAATTTTAATTAAAATACTCCCAACAACAGTACAAAAATGTGAACAATTGTAGTTGTGTAGCTGTGTACAAAATCCCTTCAAATTTGCCAGAAAAATTGCCCAGAATAAATGATTTTTGATCAGAACAAACAATGTCAATTAAAGTCACATCTTCCAGGTCTCTATGTTCGCCAAAGCATTTTTGACAGCTTCTCCAGGGGCAGCCTGTGTCTTTACATTGAGCCATCACCTGCAAAGTAAAGCACGTCCAAAAAATGTTCCTGAGCCTGGATTGTGCATGTGTTCAGTAAGGACAACACGCATCAAGCATCTGAGCATATAGAAAAGTAAGCAGAATCCAAAGGCAACACCAGCAAAGTCATATGCCAAATCCAACTTGAGCACAAGTGACATGACGTGTGGTGAGGCTGATCATGCAATCTAATTTTTGATAAATTCCTGGATGCAGCTGCGGAGTTTGCATCCAAAGAAGAATTTAGTAAGATATAAAGCACATATTACCTCTACACTCCCGCTGCTTACTGCACTGGTTTCAATAGCCCAAATAAAAAAAAAAAACCCACACCCAACATTAACACATCTGAGGTGAAGATTGTGACCTTTCTCTGGTATGTCTTCTGTTACTTTTCATGAAAGAGTTCCACTGACCATCTTGTTTAGGCTAGCTCAAAAAGTATCACGCTATCAAAAAATCTGTGTCTGGTTTGCAAACAGCATCTCACCTAATGATTCAAGGTGGATCCCTCCGTGTTGGTATAAATAAGAACAGTTTAATCCTATGTATTGTGATAGTTAATCTGCTGATATTATGGCAGCTTTTTGATTAGTGGTTCTATCTGCTCACACTTGAAGGAAGTTATGATCCCAGATTATCTGCATCTGAACACTTTTAAATCAATGAAGTTACAGAAGCAAGAAATCTGGCTTATTGTTATAGTTATTTGTGCTTTCATAGCACTTGAGAAGGAAGAAATTATTTTGTGAGGGTTTTTCAGTACTATGTAATACAAGAGAGAAAAACTTGTTAAAAGCAATATAAAAAATGGAAGGTATTCTAAGAAATTGCTATGATTCTAGGGTTGGTTGGATATGGAACCTAATGATCCCAAATGAATTTGCCTTATGAAAAATGAAATAAATAAATAGGGAAAACACTTCCCTGTTGACCCTCATTTGTTTATTGCAGCAAATGGACCATTTACAAAGAACTGAAGGGCTCATGGCTTTCTGCGTTTAGCATCCTGTTGTTTGCCCGGATGTTTGCAATCCAATCAGACTGACTGAGCTGTTGCCCTGTGACTGACGTTGCTTTGATGGTGTCAAAACTCAATGCTTTGCTGAATGCTTCCTGTTCTCTGAGCACTGTATTGTCCTCGGTCACATGTTGACAAAATTTTCTTATGCTTCACTGTCTCAAGATTGATGAGAGCAGCATTCTGAGTCCTGGGCTATGCAGGTGCTGCTGACCGGCTAACTCTCTCACCGGTCTGCATATAAGGGGTACAGCCTTGTACCTTTTCGGTGGGTCTGACCCTCAAGCAGGAACGTGGACAGAGCGGAAGAAAGGAGGATTCTCATGTAGGTTTCACTGGGCTTTATTCCACCCAGAGGGCTGCCCACGTGCAGAGTGAGAGCTGGCCCTCTGTTCCCACCTTAAGTACAGGGGGTGTACACAGAGAAGGGGAGTACCTAAAACCAGTCCAGGAGGGGGGGAGGGTGCGACTCAGAACAGGGGACACTTAACAGGACAATAAGAAAAGGAGGGAACCTGAGAACCTGCCAAATCGCCGAGCATCTCCACCAGAATTTTTCGGCTTTTAGGCAGGGTTACAGGGCGATTGACAAGACCCACCACCAGGGTAAAACCACAGGGGGTTTGGGCGTGGGGGTGTAAGAACAAACCATTATATAACAAATAACAAAAGCATACAGAATTTTGGAAACCCAAAATGCACACCACAACACTGGGCCACTTCACAGCATTCTGAGTGTGGAGTAAAACTTTCATGTGAGAAACTGGTGTGAAGGAGTCACTGCCAAATCTTGCTATGGTTCCTTTCCCTACTGCTCTTTCATGAACACCCTTCCATGGGCATTTCAGAAAATGCTGCCCACCATCCTTAGCATGGATCAATTTGCTTTGATCTGTAAAGTTGTCTTGTACTGATTGTGGCTGCATTTATGTCTTGTATGATAAACCCACTACTCAAGTTTTCTTGTTGCTTGTCCTCACAGGAGAAATTACAACCCTGGGCCTGTGTAAGGTTCTTTTCAGAAGCAGGACCTAAGACAGCAAACAAAATGATGTAAAACCTCTCCACTCATGAAGTATGGATACTGTTCATGGGGGTGATGGTTGTCAAGACAAAGCATAGATGGAATACAGCAGTTAGCTTAACAGATGAGTACCTATGGAATAAAACAGTGAACAGATAGATAAGAGTTGAGCAGCAGAAGTTCCATTTTGGCTTCTGCATTTTCTGTGGAGAGGCCTCCTGCCTGTCTGTGTGCAGTCTCTCCCTGGCACTTACTGATGGTGTATATGAAGCACAACATCAGGGCCCCAAGAATGTCCCTCTTCCTGGGAGTTCAGGTGACAGCTTGGAGCTAGTGTGGCCAAGGGCAGCCCCTTCCTTTGGTGAACTTTGAGTCAGACTCCCAGATGGTGTTATGGGAATGGCCCATCCCTGCTTCCCATGGGAAATGCTTTTAAACTGAGTGACTACCAGCTGGCCTGTGCTGTGCCCTGACATATCACGGAAAAGGTAAAAGAGTCAAGGCTTGCATCGGGGGATCTGTTTCTGTCTGTGGGATTTTTTTGTTGATTTCTGTGGATTTTGTTTTGTTTTGTTTTGTTTTTTTAAGTAAGAAAAAGACTGGTTACATTTTCCACAAACTGCAAGGAAAAAATTGCACTCAGCCTATTTTCATATAATGGCAAGCTGTTGTGCTTCTGCTTGGATAAATTATGATCTATTTAACAGCACTATATTATTATGATCTATTTAACAGCACTATAATATCACCTGATGTTTTAAACTAGGGAGTTTTGCAGAAAGAAGGAAAGTTTTTCAGAAAAAAACCTGGGAACTAAAGCCTTGTGAATTTTTTCAGACTTTCAATTCTTCTGTCTACCTCTTTGGTTGCTGCTAACACGTCACATTAGGAGCAGTTTGTTAGAGATGCCAAATCTGCTTCTCATAACTTGCATTTCTGTAGTCTTTTGTAAGTTGAATGCCCACAATTGCTGAGAAAGAAGAGCCTTTGTCATTTCTGGACTGAGGAATTGTCAAGCTTAGATCAGGCAGCCCTGATCTTGCTTCGTTGGATGTTGACAAATTAGTTTTTTGGAGTTAATGAGTTTGGGTTCTAAGTAAATGCACACTAAATCACCATCTATTCATTGTGTCTAGGCAGCTCAGATGCCTAAGCTTGACTTCATTCAAGTTTACACAAAGCAAATAGGATACAAAAAGTATGCGTTGCTGCTTTTATTGAACAGAAAAACTTTATAGGTTACAGTTAATGTGCAACTCATGTTTCTGGAAAGAAACATGGAAGTGGCAGCAAAGGAAGATATAGGTCTCAGATTGGCTAAAAATCACTGAAGATAAGAAGGTGATTTATAGCTATTCTATTCTCTGAGTGTTACAGACTCTTAAATCAAAAAGGTCTGGACACACCTCTCCAGCCCTGGAATGTTGTTTGTTTGTTTTTTTTTTTGAGAAGAGGTAAATTTATACCAGGCTATATTTCAGTAAATAATCAAAGATCCCAAGTAATCTTCTAAAGTTTCTCCAAGGCGATTTATGNTTTACTTTTGTTGAGTCAGGTTTTCTTCCTGACTAATATTGACTTGTGTGGAGAAGATTTACTCCATGTTCGTGTTTAGATACAGCTTTGTGGCATTTTACTTCACATTCTTAGGATGCACTTTAAAGATGGTGTCCTGTGTTCCTGGGACATTTTTATTACATTTCATCACCCTTATAGAAGGTGATAATCACCCACTTGAGCTAAGCCAATTCCCAGAGAAAAGAAAACATTATTTCTACATAGGATTAGCTGTTCATTTTGGGAATTTGCAATTGCTGCTCTGGAGAGGAAGGTAGCCATGGGTATGTATAATCCCTTCTAGATATCCCAAGGTTGCAGTTTTCTCTGTCTATAAACAAAGAGGAAAGAGACAAAATTATAACTAAGGCATTTACAGAAATAATGGGTCAAACCCCAACAACAACAAAAGAATGAATGAAATATTAAGTTCCTAATTTGGAGTAGCCACTGGCTATGTTTGAGGTACTAAGGGAATGTTTCAGTAGTCATATGCTCTAGTCACAGTGAAATTTCAGCCAGTTTTGAAGTGGGAATTCCTGTGAGTATTTAGAATATGCATATTGGATCTGGCTGGGGTGGAGCTATCCTTTCTTATAGAACCCTTCCCAGTGCTGTGCTTTGCATTTGTGGCATTTGTAACTGAGTCAAAAGGATGATGGTGTTTTGGTGACTGCTGAACAGTGTTCACACGGCATCAAGGCTGCATCTCCAGCCCCATCCACGGGACAATGGGCTGGGAGTGGGTGACAGGCTAGGACAGGGCACGGCCAAGACACCTGATCCAGTAGAAGCAATATCCCATTCCATGTGAGGTCATCTAAGCAATAAAAACTAAGAGGAAGGAGGACAAGTGGCACACTTGGTGTTACAACATTTGTCTTCTAGTGCAACTGCTCTGTGTGCTGGGGCACTGTTTCCTAGGAACTGTCTGGACGTCACTTGGTGGTTGGAAGTACAGAATAAAGCCCTTTGTTTTCCTTGGCTTCCATGTGAGGCCTTTGCTTTTCTGTTATTAAACTTTACATTGACCCAGAAGATTCTAATCTTATTTTTCTCTGTCCAGCTGAGAGGGGGAGGCAAAAGAGTGGCTTGTAGGTGACCTGGCAGCCAGGCAAGGTCAACCAACCCCACTGTATTGTGAAATAGTTTTAGTTTCATCTCAAAGTGTTGCACAGCATAACTAGGTATTTGAGATACTTTCAAATAATTCCAAATAGGAAGAGAATATAAATCCTTTGTTCTATAGAATTATTCAAATCCTATATTTAGGAGAACACCCCTCTACTTTCTGTGCTTGAAATGTCTTTCTAAATTGCTGGAACATTTGGCAGAGCAGGAAACCCAGCCTAGAAAGTTGAACACTTCTTGTTGCTAGCAAAGGTCTTTCATGAAGTTATTTCAAAACTACCAAAGGTCCTCATTCTGAAGATGTTTGCCTGCCTCTGTACAATGAATTTATAAGAATAGGGGATCAAAGTAGTATAAAGTGAATGGTTATTTTTCCAAGTTTAAAGTGCATTTTTGGTTACTCAACTAGAAATGAAAATTAACTCTATTAAATCTTTTCATTGGTAGATTAAGTTTCATAAAGTAAGTTTTACATAGGTCACAAATTTCCAGACAGTGTTATGTTATGCTATGTTACATTATATTTAGAATCAACCCAAGCTTTCATTCAGTTTTAATTTACAAACACATTTCTTGAAGTCAGAGAACATTTACATCTTACGAGGTTTAGTTATCTAAGTAAAGAGAATAAAATACATTACTGTTATATTTGAGTGTGAGAAACACACGATGGACCCTATAAATATAGACATAATTTGCAAAGATAGTCTAAGATCCAGGTTGCTGTTTAGTGAGACTCCAAAAAGCACTTAAAATATTAGTTTATGATCTTTAAGATTCATTATTATATAAAAAACCAATTTATATTATGATACAAAAAATTGACATAAGGTATTTTTGAAAAATATATATTCTAGTGACATGTATCAGAAAATCTTTGGTTCTTTTCTGTGTGTAGTACATTTTTAGCTAACACATGGGAACTAAATAAATTCTAATCTGAGGTGGAATTTTTTTTCAAACTTTCAGAAAATTATAAGTACTTCAATCTTGGGATGGTTCACTGAAAGAGAGAGGCTGCCAGTCTTTCAGCTGTCTTTATTGTGATTTAATAACACTAGGATAACCAGATGTGGCATTTTTAGATGAATAGATAAGGAAGAATGAATAGATTTTAGATGAATAAATAAGGAATACAAATTATTATATTTAATTAATAGAAACAATTAAAAAGAGAAGCAATAAGTCAATGCATCAGTAATTGAATATCAGTGTATAGAAAATTAATTTTTACTTATTTTCATATTTCATAAAGTATATATGATTTTTGGGTGGAAGAGGGAGAGGTATTTCAAATTTCAGCAGCTAAATCTATCTGAATAATATTTTTCAAGCACACTTGGTACAGAACAGATCCCTGCAAAGTATTTTACACAAAGGGGAGGCTTCTCCTGCTGCTGGGGCATGGGAGCTTCCCCAGTACCACTGTGCGGAGGAAAAGCCTGGCAATAATTTACTGCATTGGTTATGACACTGGAGCAGGCCCAGGCTCTGTTCTGCCTGCCTGGGATGTCTCCCCGGGTGTCCTCTGGCATTTTCAAACAGAAAATATTCCATCAAAACCAGATCTGACATAAATTTGCCCACATACTTATCAAAAAATACCTCATCATCTCCCCCCACAATCTATTCCAGTGCTGGGCCTCTTGTGCTTTTCTTGCCCCAGCTCCTGAATTTCTGGTGTCAACCTGTTATGCTTGATCCTTTATCGAAACAATCTGGAGAAGAGCTGTCCACGAAGAAAATCAAAGGGTCAAGAAATGCAGCACTAAGGTGTGAGTTAAGGAAAACACACATGAATTTGTAGAAATGACTCAGGAAGAAAATCAATAAGTGTTCTTCTGTTTTTAAAGATATTATTCCATTTTGGTGTAATAGGCAGGTTAATGATCTCTTCAGAGCAAAGATTATGTGATACTGAAGTATGTTAATGTCACTCTGCACAAATAAGACATGAGATCCTAAAGAGAGTAAGACAAGCTCAAAGTGAAAGGAAAGCTGGGTGCTCTTCTTTCTCCCCAAATACAAGAAGAGTCAGACCGTACCACCATGGAATTTGACTTCTGGCTCCAGCAAAGCAGATAATAAATGCATTTTCCCAAAACAATATTTTGGAGTTCTTGTCCAATTTCTGTGATTCTTGTAGATCTAGTTTCAATTGGATGTATTTAGGTGCAGCAGCAATAGAAAAGATAGCTGGTGACAACCAAAGAAGACTCAGCAATGACAATTGATTACTCAGCTTTTTGGTCCCTGAAACAGAATTTCAAAGACAGCTCTTCCCTCCCCATCTTCCCTTATTCCCTTCAGAAAAAGGCCTGGTGTGTCTAATAGGATATCGCCCTTGGAAAGAGATTAGTTAGAGCAGATTCAAATCTAATTTTCTTTACAAGTCACTTAGTCATTTGTCTCAAACAATGGAAGACACAAGATCGTAATTAAGGCTTCCAGCTCATGGCAAGGTAAAATGCACACCATGACAGCAAAGCAAGGGGTTGAACAGTGTAGCATGTCATGAAGTTATCACCTCAGAGGGAGACTATTTTTCCCTTCTGAGCCTGGGAGCTGTTCTCTGATTGACAAGGAAATTAGGAACAGATGATGATTTTAGAGGCAAATCAAATTTTCTTCTGGAAATGCCAGATTTATCTCAGGTAACAGCATCAACTTAGCAGAAGAGAACACAGGTAAACAAAGAATTGCAGCTTGAGGTGTGACCACATCACCCAGCGCTGACCCTCTGGATCACACCCAGACCAAGCAAACCCAAAAGCTGTGTATACATATGTTTTTTATTCCTTTAAGACTACCTGGAGGTATTTTCTAGATTGAGAAAGCAGGATTTGACTGCATATCCAGGTAATTAAGTGACTGGCAGTCTGGCCCTGGCAGTTGTCTCTGTGCATGCAGAGAGCATTGATACAGCCTGGGTGCAGTCCCAGACAGACACAGGTGAGACTCTGTGTAGGGCAGGGTGTCCCTCCATCACCTTGCACCATCACATTTGTACCAGAGTTGAATCAGCCTCTGGCAAGGCATGTGGCTGGGCTGACAGAAGCCATGGGATTGCCCAGACCAGCCATTTCCCAAGATTTCAAAACCAGTCTGTGTACCCAAGTTGTGCAAACTTTGGCTTCTTACTTCCTGCAGAGAAGGAAAGCTATTTCCTTCCTTAGCAGAGGAACTCAGTAAGTCCAGCAATCCTTGTGATGCCTGAGCAACAGAAATCTCTGCAAATGCATTAGGTTCCCCATCTAATTTCACTCCATTAAAGGGTTTATCTGAGAGGGCAGAACCTTTCCTGATGGAAATCGCAGAGCGGAGTTCAGTGAGTGTGTCTTAGCTGTACCAACCAGGTGCATGTACCAACCACCAGGCTACAGCTTGTTTAGAAATGAGGTTATTTCAGACTGCAGTTTCTCATGACAAAGCAACGTATTGCAAAACTCTTTTGAAATATTCTTGCCCTGTTCTTCTATCTCTCCTCTCTCTCCCAGACCCTCTCCCTGTTCTCATCCCTATGTACTTGCTTTCCAACTCTGCTGCCTGTGGCTGCAACTCTGAAAACTGGGCCTTTTGATTTTGATTTGAAATAACCTATTTTCCTTTAATGATTTTCTTTAATTTCTGGCTTGTTTTTGAGCTGGGTAATTTCCTGAGTCACAAGCCACACAAACAGCCATTCTGGTCCTGCAAAACAGCAATGGCACACAGCACCAGGTAGGACGGAGCTGTAGGGTGTGAATATCTTAAAACTCCTGGATGCTTCGTCTTGTGAAACCCTAGCTCAAGTATTTCTTATTAAAGTTGCTCTTCTGGGCATAAACTAAGTACAGATTGGCCAGCAGTATAAGAGCATATAAAAATTATACTCTTGTCTACTGTTTTGGAAACTCCCTGGATGATGATGGATTTCCAGGCTTGATTTACAATGATTGGAATTGCTGGTTGAAAAGAGGGAGAGCGCTCACTATACATCGCATCTGCAAGTGGGAAATATGCAGTCCAATCCTCAAAAGCAGTAGCAGCAAACAAATCTGTAATGCTGTAAGTCAAAAAGCAATGTAGAAAATGATCTTTTCTTCTTTTGGCATTGCTGGGGATACAGCCTTGCATTTTCCGAATGAAACATGTCTTGGAATGACATGTTTGTTTCAGAAGAAAGGGAAGCTTGTCGCCAGGGTTCAATTCAAAACAAAGGTATCTGAACTACAGTTTGTATAAGTAGGCATTGGCCATGGGTTTAGGTTCCTGTGACAGTGGACGCAGTCATTCATGCCTGTAGAGCAGTTCACCTCAGCTCCAGAGCAGCTGCCCAGGTGGGACTCAGTTTCCTGAGCACAGGCTTCCTATGGTGCTTGTGATGCCCAGGAGATCTGCCCAGGGCAGGCAGATAGGGTGGGCACAGGAGACCTTCACTCATTTTTGGCAGCAAACTGAAGACATGAAAGATAATTCATGGCATCTAAAATTACACTGGAGACTTCCATTTAGGCTACTGAGTCTTACTGTAGCAGCTAGTCAGCTAAGTAACTTTACAATTTCAATTGTGTCCAAAAACTTTAGTAGGGTCTCATATGTTCATATTTGAATCCCTGTACATAGATGTATAAATTTAGATTTCTTATTCTCAGCTGAATCCCATTCTATTTGTCAAATCAAGAAAAAACCAAGCTGCTTATTTCTAGAAAACATCAAAAGTGGTTTAATATGAATACTTTATATATATATGGGAGCTCTGCTGATAAACTGAGAAATCAACCCATTGTGGCATCTCTGAGAATGGACAGATTTGACAGTGTCCCTGTGCAGTTCTGGTCCTAAACACTGACTTCTCAGACTTTGGCACTTATATAGGCAACCATGTGAGACTCCGCTCTTACTTTGTGCATCTAGCTGAAATGAGTAATGAATGACAGTTGGTCAAAACCAGCAAATATTCATGCTCACGTGGAGGCCTGTGGTCTTACATTCCTCCACAGATGTTCCTGAACAAAATCTCATTGCCTATATGAATGGATAAGGAGAAAAGTTGAAGGAAAAAGCTCCCCTAATCCATTAAGACAACACACAGCCACTGCAAGGGGTTATATTTAATCATGTATTTTAATATTTCAGCCTTTTGCCCACATATAGTGAAATCATTCAAAGTTTGAATATCCAGTTTTTCCCATGCTATGTAAGAGTAGCTAAAAACCTCCTATGTTTCCAGCACAGGGCACATTCCCCATATAACAGCTAAGGGGGCAAAAAAATGAAACAATAATGAGTGTTTTGAGGAAATTTTCTAAATTTGATAAAAATAGTATTCCACTATCATTTATTTCACTTTCTTTGTTTGTCAGTACTTAGTGTCAGAATAAATCAAGAACTTTTTTTTTAAAGGTGCAGCCCCAGGGAAGTATTTATGCCAAAGCACAGTGACTTATTCTTTTAGCTGATTGAGACTGACTAGAGGAAATATGTTTAAAGCATGATGAAGCACTGGATGTCTAGCCATAAGTAGAATAAATGATGGTGACACTTACACGCTGGGCATCAGCATGGGCATTTGTGTAGAATTCCTCCTGTTTAAATTTGTTAATTTTTAAAGCAGATGCTATTTAATTCTCTTGACTTTTTTTAAAAAAAATAACTGGAAATTAGTTATTCTGTGCCTTATATTTCATTTAGACAGTGACAGGTTTTCATGGCTAAAGTGAATATTTTCTTGAGCTTTGAATTTACATCTGATACACCACCTTGTCAAGAAGAAAAGGGCTACTGGTGTACTCATAGAAAAACTGTTGGCCAAAGCAAGGAATGCTGATTTTTCTTCCCTTCTAATATTGATCAAAGTTGTCAATAAAGAGGTGCTTTATTGCACTGTTCTTAGAATTTGAGCTTCTCTCCATCCTCCTTGACTCCTCATGTTTCCTTTAATCTATCTTTAGCCTCAGACAATGTTTCTGGTTTGGAGAAGAAAAGCCCTTTCAGTATTGCACTTCCAATGGGGGAACTTGAGTCCTCAGACACCCTAATCAAACTGATATTTCAGGGCAGGCCAGAAGTGAAGAAAGAGGAAAGAAATAAATCACTCTAGAGCTGAGGAAATTACCAGCACAATACAGAAGTACTTGAAGCAAGGGGAATACATTTTCTTTTGATCTATTATTGTTAGTATGCAGTCCCTGAGTAAAATGAGTAGATTAATTGGGAAATAGCCTATAGCCCATGCACAGATAATGAGCTAATTATGAAATCTTTAAACAACATGGCCTTGCAGATCAGATGACTGCAGGGCTTACTGAGCCAGGTCTCCTTCTGATTTGGGAATAGATAAATCTTGTTTGCAGTAAACTGACAGACTTCTCCAGCTGCCATGTGGCTTTTGTGTAGCCCGGAGATTTTAAAACTAGTTAAATGTTTGCTATTAAAAAAAGTGCATTTTTTGCTACTGCATGGAGTGGCTTGAGCAGAAATGGAAATGAGAAAGAGGTTTGTGTGGCCAAGTACCTCATAGAGCCAGCATGCTCCTGACATCTCTGAAGGGTGCAGGACAGGAGGGACCTGTTCACCATTACCATTCATTTCTATAAGTCCCACAGTTCCATGACCCCCGGTCAGACCACAAGGCATCTTTTGCAGGAAGCTTGGAGAAATGGAGTACCACCACGCTGGCCACTGCCATGCTTGCAGGCGGCATGGCACCAGTCAGTACTGCATCTTCTGTATGAGCCTGCTGTTCCTGGGGGACTGGCAGGAAAATAAATAAACTCTGCCACAGGCAATGACAGAGTGAGAGTAGCATTTGTAAGGCCAGAGGAGGCCATTAACTCAGCATATATTGTTGAATTTTAGGCAATTATTCTTATCTCAGGAGTGGCGATTTCCACCTTACTAAAATACAGCTGCAATGCTTCCTTAGCTTATTCACACTATCAGGAGTGCTCCAATTCCCTATTAAATTCTCAGAGCCCTTAAAATCTGATTTCTGGTGTAAGTATTTTATGGAAAGTGAGTCTTGATGGTAGACTCCAATACTTACTTAAAAATTGCTGATTCTTTAGCTCCACCAACTTGTGAAACCCACACATAGGACTATTGCTGGACAAAGATTAAGAGAATTCATTAAAAAATATTGAACCAATAATTCACTGACATTTCTTGCTGTATTTGCCTAGCTCTATTAGTTCCTAAATCTTTAAGACCTTTTTAAACATGTGCAGTGAGACTGAGAAAATAAAATGAATCTGTTCTAATGGAGACATTTGTCACCGAGGCAGATCAGCAAGCCTGAAGTTAAAGAACAGATACTGGGAAATGGAAGACATTGCTGAAAATAAGTTAAAGCCTATGATCACAAGAATTCACAAACTTAACCAGTCAAGAGCAGTGGATGGCCCAGGCCTCATCCAACTCTGTTTGTCTGGGCAGTGAGCTGGAGCAATGATGATAGCTGAAGTGCTAGCGTTCTGAAATACAGAAATACTGAACATCAGGAGTAATTCTTTGCTGAATAAATGCCATGGGAATGGCTCAAAACCCATGTGGCTTCTTAAAATACTCATCAATTACCTAAAGGTCAGAAGAAGGTATCCTGAGGTAACTGTATGTGCATTTTCTGACCTTCAAACTTCAATAGATACTTGGAAAAAAAACAGAAAAGAAATTGTATACTCAGAAACGGTGTGCCTGAAGGATGAAGGACAAATTTTCTGTTGGTGTAAATGAGCCAGTGTTGCTGATTCTTTTATGTGATACATAAATTTTTAGGCTTCATTTGTTTACAGCATAAATTTTATCTAGAAGATGTGTTTCTAAACCATGCTATCTCACTTTGTTAGAATATGGAATGTATATTAAATGTAAATTAGTACTTAGTACTTACGTGTACTTGTAGATACAGATAAGACATCTTTCTCCTCTGCTTCATATCTCTGCCTCTATTTCCTATTATTACTGTTGGTCTTTTCAAGTGTATATGAAACAATATCCAAGGGAGGTTGAGGAATCTGTACTAACACCTGCTTTTCAAGTGGAGTACCTCACATTTAATAAATCAGCAACTTCTCTATAATGAAATATTTTTTGTACCATAAGATAATAATTTCTAGTAGTGTACAAATGGTTCATTGCAGAGCAATAACAAAGTGACATGTTTTCATTCTAATGACAAAAGTGGTATGCAAATAATATAGAATTACTGGGTATACAGAATAGCACTATTTGGGAAATACTCATTCACAGACACAGCTGCTCCTGCTTTCACTAGTAGAGGACAGCAGCAATATATATTCATAGCTGTACTCAGAATTGCTGGCCTTCAGCTGCTGCCATCAGCATTGGCAGATAATGTTTTTTTTTTCTTTAAGCTGATATTTTTTACATTTGAAGGAGCAGTAGTGAAAAAAATCAGGACTGTATTTTTAGGATGGGAAAGGAAGCCAAAAATGTGGCCACTAAATAGTGTGCAAACACTGTCATATTGCTCTAGAGATGGCAGCCTCAAATGAATAGGCACATTAGAGTATTAAATTAGAGAAAACAGGCAATGGGATAAAGTTTTCATGAGGAAAGGTGATAAGAGGAGGAAAAACAGTTAAAAAAACCCTCAGTAGTTGATTTCAAAACAAATATAAGGGTACATGGAAGCTGGGGTTATAAACAGTAGGAGGAAGCATGTCAAGCCCAGTTTGTTAAGTAAGAAATGAGAAATAATGATGACAAGATAAAAGCCTGCAAAGAACCATAATTTCTAATTCTGGATTGTGCAAGTTGTGAGATTTACTGATTAAGATTAATAGTATTTTTTTTAAATTATCATTTATTTCCATATGAATGAACCCATAAAATATCCCTTTTCTAGAACTACAGAAGCTCTTGTTCTCTACATGGTCTTGTGTCCAAAAATAACACTCAACATCCACTTGAAAACAGGGACAGAGGCCTAGGAACTGTGATGAAAAACCCTCATTTCGGGAGCTTCACTCACAGATTTTCTTCACTCAGCTCGAGAAAAGATGTGCTTCACTGCAGTGGCCTAAAGGGGGACAAACAGGTCTACACAGAGGGGAGACAGACACAGAGCAGCCCCCATTTTTCTTCCTTCTCTGTACTCTTTCAGGAATAGGGTCCCTATTGTCTCTGGGGTCTCACTCACTCCTTCACCCCCGGTGTCCTGTTCTCGCTTTGTCCCCTTCACCCTTGGGGTTCCCAACACAGCTGGGGCTGAGGTGTCACCATGGTACTGGATGTCCCCATAACCTTCAAGTCCTCACTGTCCCTGGGATCCCCATCACCTCTGGGGTGTTAATTTTCTTCCACCTATTAATCTATTCACTTTAAATCTATGATGTGACACAAAAAATACATAGATATGGCCTTTTGTTCAGATGTGATAGAAAATTAATCTATTCCACCTCTGTCAAATGGACATAAAAAAATAGGAAAAAGAAACAGCAGTGATGAGAATTGAAAATGTGACATTCTGGGATACAAGACAGCCATCCTGGCTCTCTGCTGGTCCTGCTGCAGCTGACTGGACAGTTGGATAAGTAGGAGATTTGGGAAATGTCATGTAAGCTTTTTCCTTAATAAGCATAAAAGGTATCTTTACCTTTCTCTCAAAGGTTACATTTGATGAGCTAAAATACCTTTCAAACACAGAGCAGTAACTATTTCTCAGCTCTTATTTCCTCCCAACTTTCATATGTCTTTTGAGAATAAAGTATTATATTTTTTCTAGAATAGTAGAAACTTTGCAATGGAAAAATGCCATTTAGACAATCATATCTTTATGCCCAGAACATAGCCTGTGTCTTTTCTTTCAACTCACATTCAGAAGCTCATCTTACTGTCTTTTCAAAGTGAATACCTCTATTTGTGAGTCTCTTTCAGTTTAGAGTCATCAGAGTCTCCTCTGATGTATATGAAAATTTGATTAGTTTACTTTAAACTGTAGGTTAGATTAATAGATGTCAATCCTTACTTGGAATTTCATACTGTAAAATTGAATTTTCTCTTAATAGTACATTCTCCTGTAACGTGTTTGATCAACTTCTAGGACAGAGTATGTACATTCACTTGAAGCTACTTAACCTTCACAGTGCTGGGAAGAAAACTACAAAAGGCCATGTTTACCTATTTAATAAAATATTTTACCCTCTGAAGTCAACTGTTAGTAGGTGAGGCAAAGTCTGTGGATGATGCCTATTTAGACTTCAGTACAGCGTGTGCCCAGGTGGCCAAGAAGGCCAACAGCATCCTGGCCTGTATCAGCAATAGTGTGGCCAGCAGGAGTAGGGCCAGACTGTTCCTCTGTACTCAGCACTGCTGAGGCCGCACATCAAGTGCTGTGTCTAATTCTGGGGCCCTCAGTTCAGGAAAGACATTGGAGCTGGGGAAAGTTCTGGAGCACAAGTCCTATGAGTAGCAGCTGAGGGAGCTGGGGGTGTTTAGCTTGAAGAAAAGGAAGCTCAGGGGTGACTTTATCACTCTCCACAACTGCCTGAAAGGAGGCTGTAGCCAGGTGAGTGTCAGTCTCTTCATCATGTCTCAATTCAATTGACAAGAGGAAATGGGCTTAAGTTGTGCTGGGGGGGGTTCAGATCAGAGGTTAGTAATTTTTTTTCACTGAAAGAGTGGTTAGGCATTGGAATAAGCTACTCAGGAAAGTGGTTGATTCACTATCTTTGGAAATGTTCAAGAGGTGTCTGGATGTGTCACTTGGGGATGTGACTGACAGGTGATTACAGTGGTGCCAGGTTCATAGTTGGACTAGATGATCTTGAAGGTGTCTTCCAGCTTTGACGATTCTGTGTTTTGGTGATGCTGGTGTTTAGAAAGTCCAATTTTTCTTCATTGGCTATGAATGGATAACAACGTCTATAAGGAGATGTCTTTGGAAAAAACTCCACATTAGGCAGATAGACCTTGTCTTGGTGCCTAAATATGAGAGAGCAATTTTTTTTCTGTTCTGGTAATCTCAGAAGCATTTAAGATCGCTTGTGGCCTTTAACTACAGAAAGATGTCTATAAAAAAGACAAACTTTTTACCAAATCCTGTAGTGATAGAACAAGGGACAGCAGTATTAAACTCAAGGAGGGTAGGTTTAAATTGGATATAAAGATAAATTTTGTTTTACAGTGAAGGTGGTCAGACACTGTAACTAGCTGCCCAGAGAATTTGTGGATGCTCCATCCAGAGTTCAATGCCAGGTTGGATGGGGCTCTTAGCAACATAATTTAGTGGACAGTTCCCTGCCCATGGCAGGGGGGTTAAATTAATGGATCTTTAAAGGCCCTTTTCAACCTAAACCATTTTATGGTTCTGTGATGATGTGATTGCTTCTCTTTGTCCTGTAGGTTTGTCCAGATCCCTAGGAAGACATGTTAGTACTCATGGAGAGGTGCCAAGTTGGGGTAGAAAACTGAGCTCTGTTGGAAGGGATAAGGGGATTTGGTGACACAGTATCTCGTGAAGGAGACCTTTCTCCAGCTGAACATCTTGAAAGGTCACTGCTTTCACACCACCCTCTGCTAGGAAACACCTTCCAGGATTAAGTGACTCTGTTTCTTCTGAAGCCTGGCCACAGGCAAGACTAGTGGGGTTTGTGAGAGGGAGGCCAGGGGCACCCTAGAGAAGGCCTAGGACCCAGTGGGGAGCAGGAATAGGTGTTTGGGAGGGTGTCTGACCCCAAGTCTTCATGCTTCCATCTGAACAGTTTTACTCAGCTGCACAAGCCATAGTCCCTCTTGCTCCACTGATGAGAGGCAGTGATCCCAGCTGTGCTGATGTGACATTTCCTGGGCAGCTGCACCAGCCACGGTGCCCAGCCACTGTGGCAACCAAAGCAGTCTCCAGAGTTTCCATGGGTGGTCTTGCTGGAGTTCAGGTGCCTACATTACTTGTAAGTGCCTATGCACGTTTCTGGCTTTCGGTGCATTATTGCCCCTGGAGACAGCAAACCCAAGGCCGGTAAACAGCACAGTTCAGGAAAGGCTAAACTTTTCAGGCAGCAGTCTGAATGGCTTCGCAGATTTTGGCTGTTATCTAAGGAAAACCAAAATAGAAAAAGAAATATACCAATAGTCCCCTTACAGAATATGAGTGCAATTAGGAAAATATTGAAATACAGTATGTGGTTAAATAAATTAGGTATTCTGTCATTGTGAGGACACTTGTCTGTTTTAAGTAGTTAGTAGTAAAAGTTGTGTATGAATGAGGAATATGAATGCTAATGCTACCTATTCAGCCATGCCCTTTTCAATTTGTGTTAGATTGTTATAGTTATAGACACAAAATGTTAATAAATCTGTTTCAGAAGGTAAATTTTTTATATATGTTCATCTGTGAGCTTTTAGTAGTTCAGTAAATGAAATCTGAAACACCTCTCTGAGGTATATTTAATATGATTCCACATTTGAGCCATGGAATAAATTTAATATAATCATCAAATACTGAATAAAGTTGTAAAATGATTTATTGGAGGCACACGGAGTTATATGGAAGATCTTATGCAGAAAATTAAATTATGAAGTGTTAATGAAATAGGCATTTAAAACTGAAGTTGTAGTGTATACTTTATTCCATTATTGAGGTATTAAATTACTTTTGTGCAATAAACCAGGATAAAGGTAAGGTACAGGATAAAGGTAAGGTAAATGATTATGAGGATGACAAGCATGGAAAGCAAATTAGTAAGCATTATTATGGTGTGGAATCAAGTGGATACCAATGTAGCTGTATGGTTACAATAACAACATTTACACTGAAATACCATATATAAAAAACTCAACAAAAAAGCAAGGTTGCATCTGCCACTGTAAGCATTTTTGAGATTTAAAAATTTTCCTGCCACAAACTACAATAAAATAAAGTCTGAACACTTTCATGTAAATAATCTAGTTTTTTATTCCAAATACTTTCAATAGGAATTCTGTTTCAGTGTTTTAATTTCTGTTGCTTTAGATTAATGTTGGAATCTCTTTTGAATTAAGAGATACTTCTCAGCTAAATTGTATTGTATTAGCATGCTTAAAATTATAATAATTTTTTAACTGTTAATTCATTTAAATGAAGTGGAATTACCACAGCTGAAAAAATCCTGAACAGAACTGCTTAAAACCTTGCTCAAATCAAAGATATATGAGCGTGAGAATTCTGAGGAACAATCTTGCAATTGCAATTTTGCAATTGCGATCTTTCCTAGCGGTTCAGCCTACCAGTCTGTTGAGCTAGGCTACTGCTCTCTCTTAACAAAAAGCCAGGGGTGAGAAAATGCAACAGAGCCATTGGCATGAAATTTCTGATACACATTCAAAATGCTAAATTGGTAAGATTGAAGAAAAATGCAGTATTCTACAGGAGTTAGGATATGGAGCAGTAAATAATTCTCTGCCTGCACTATAGAAAATTGACTGGTCATTTTGGAGACCAGACCACTCTCCCTTGACAGTGACTTCATCATTTTCACTGGTTCTTCTGGGTGGGGTCAAGTGAACAGGGCTTTGAGACTTCCTAGCCCTTCTTTCAGCCAGGAAGCATTCTGTCCCAGAGGATTTCAGAGCCAAACCCTTGAGACCACGACTGACGTCTTGCCAGTACAGCTGAGGCAGAGAACACAACCTCTGAGGGTTGTGTTTTCCCTCTGTTTCCCCTCTGAGGGGAAAAATGAAGCCTGAAAAGGGAGAGTAAATTAAAACACACAATAGGAAAGAAGAGATAGGTAATAATAATAAAAGTAAAGACTTATTCAGGAAAAGAAATAGACAACAGACATGATTATGACAGAAGCTTTAAAAAGAGTGTGGCTAAAACGAGGCAGAAAAGACAGATGGCAGTGACCAGAGATGAATTAAAATAAGTTAGAACCTAATTAGTCAAAGTTCTTAGTCATGTCTTAAATCTTTTTGGAGACAAAGAAATATTTAAATGGTAAAAAAGGAAAAAAAATCCCCTACCTTTCCATTCTAAGAACTGCAGGTTTTTCTGCAAGGAAACAAAGTAAAAGACTTAAGAAAAGTGGAAGATGACAGAAGAGAAAGGAACCAAAAGAAGGAAGGGAAACTGAAGCAATAAAAGGCAAAATGCACCCAGCTTTAGGACAGAGGCATTCAATATAATTTATTCATAATCATTTCAGCCTGTGATTTAGGGGTTGTCAGGAGGTGACTTACTACAAGCAAGGCCTCTCACAGCCAGGGGATTTGCTGTCAAATTCACATCCTCAAGCAAAAGTGTGCTGTCAAAGCTATATTTTAATTTTAAAAAAAATTACATTACACTCCTTTCACAGTGCAAAACAGAACTAACATGGACTCAAGAGATTGGCAGAGTAGAGTTGCCTTGTTTTGTTTGCACAATAGCCTGATAAAAATCCTCTAAAACTTAAGTTGCTCCACTTAATATTGTCATGGAAAATATTTTTCAAGATTTGGTTTTCTGACTGAAAATATTTGTAACTGCATTTCCATGCAATATATTTATTGGCTTTCCAGTACAAATATGTAATCATCTTTGAATTATTACCAGACAAAACTATCTTGCAATACAGTATTTATGAAGCAACCTGAAAATGAAATAAGTAAGCCTAAAATTCATAGAATTTCACAGGAAAACAGTAGCATGGGAAAATCTATGGCGACTTATATTATTGGAAAATTTATTTCAATTAAAAAATGACCAAGATACAAAATGAAGCAACATGATAATCAACTTTCTCAAAATATCTGAACCCAACACGATTCTGCTGTTCTTCAACATGCAAAGTCAGGGGTTTCTCTGCACATTTTAACAGAGGGGGGTGAATGTTTCAGAGACGTTTGTGTTTAACAGTAGACATCTCCTCAAATGACTCAGGTTTCCCTTAATGATCAAGAGAACAAAATAGACCCTTCAGCAGATATTTTTAGTTTCACAGCAAGCTGGTGGGATTTTTTTTTGTGGGTAGATGAGTGTACTGGTCAGACGTATTGAGAATATTGAGAATAGGACTGGATGCATTCTGGAGAAGAACGACAAGTGCAATCCACACCTTGAAGAAGAGTTTTTTCTCATACTCTGACCACACTCATATCACTGAGGGAGAACAGCTCAATGTTAATGGTCACTTTAGCTGGTGAAAGACACATGGTAACCAGTGGTTGGAAGCATCAGTCAGACAGAAATGAATTAGAGAATAGCTGTAACAAGATCTGACAGTGAGAGCAAACTTCCCAAAAGAGAACTACTAAGTTGTTTGGATATCTGTATGTCTACAAAGGCTCAAAGAAATTAGAATATAGGGTTTAACTGGCTAAATGTTCTTGGATTTGGTTTGCGGGTATTTGGGTGAAATGTAATGTCTTTTGAGATACAGAAGGTCAGACTTCATTATCCTGTGATCTCTGAACTTTATCTTCAGAAGCACAGAAATTATTTTAAATGTTTAAGGATCATGGTTATATGGAGGGGACTGGAACAAAACCTGCTGCTCAGATTTTGTTAAAAACCAGTAATTTTATTAAATGTTTATATTACTTTGAAATGTGCATGTGAATATTTAGGATGCTATAGAGATTAAAGATCCAAGATTCCAAGAAATAAGTTGCATTTCTGCTCTTTAGAGATGGAAGCACATTTGTCAGTTTTAATTTGCTCAGGAAAATTAATATTTGAGAATTAATTAATATTTGAGAATTTTCTGAGTGTGAGCACTGTTTGCAAGACTGATAGCACAACACAGGGAGCTCCGCACTCTTGTACATACTTTATGCCTAGAATTATGGAAATGTTTAGGTTGGAAAATGCCTCTAAGATCAAGTCCAATCCTCAACCCAGAACTTCCAAGTCCACCACAAAACCATGTTCCTAAGTGCCACACCTACACGTCTTCTAAATACCTTCACCACTTCCCTGGGCACTCTGTTCCAGTGCTTTATGACATTTTCCATGAAAATTTTTTTCCTAATATCCAGTGCAATCCTCCCCTGGTGCAACTGGATGATGGTTCATCTTGTCCTATTTCTTGTAACTTGGGAGAAAAGACTGACCCCTTCTCACTACACTCTCCTTTCAGGTAGTATTGTTCTTCCCTAGCAGGCCTTAAATGTGAAAACTTTGCTAAAAGTAGAAAGTTAATATGGCTGAAAGTGATTTTGAAACACTTTATGTGAAAGTGAGACTTTCTTTCCTTTTTTTTTTACTTCCTCTGATAATATTTGACTTATCTCAATAAAACAGTTGCCTTCTTTTCATTGCCTGCTATTTTTGAAACTGCAAGGTACATTACTATAATGCAACTACCCTGGAGAATGCTATTATTTGGAAGTCTAATTCACACTCGCCCAAATGAAATATATTTTTCTAAACCCCATATTCAAGATCTGTGCTCTTTGAACCTTACTGTTTTCTTCCTAACATCACCACCCCATTTCTTCATGTTTACCAGAACATTTTTAGCAACAAAATGCAATACTGTGCTCCTAAAATTGCTAAAATTTGTTCAACCATCTCTGTCTTATGGTAATAAATTGGAATGCATCATTTGAAAGGAAAAGAGAAGCACCCATCTCTCTGTACTTTAAAATATGAAACATAAAAATCTCAACTGCAACACATTTTTATTCAAATTAGGTGGAAAGTTTTCGTGGTGGGCAAGCAGGTTTCTAATAAGTTTGGTTATCAAGGTTTTGGTTGTGTGCTTGAAATTAGAATGGGACAAAAGCAAGCCCTGTCTTCTGTGCTTGGCAGATGCTTTATCAGTGAAATGGCAGGTTCAGGTGGCTGACCAAGGGCTGACTGCAGCAGTGCTGAACTGGTATTAAATGGTAATAATAAATGACAAATCAAAAAAGGCAACGCTGAAATTTGTTGCAGTTCACTGATAAGTTTATCAAGCCAGGTGAATTTTATTCAGCTCCTTTAGTGCAGGGCAGCTGTCAGCATTGATTATTGACATACCCTTCACAACACCAGTTATTAGCAAGAAAGTGAAGTAAAGGAATCTGCACAGACTAGACAGCACTATGCAGACTTCACTTGTGCTAAGGATATATTTAATTTTATTTTATTATAATGTCCCTCTTTCTTCTGCCTCTCTTGTCCCTTTTTAGATTTTCTTAGGGATCTCCTTTCCACTTGCAAACTTTTAGGGGAAGAACCTGTTAAGTTTTTTTGCTTCTTACTGCCTGCACTTTATGTGTGGGAGGTTCTGTGGGAAGCTGCATCTCTCTTCATTTTCAACCATCATTCCAATGTTTTCCATAGAGTGTTCCCTTATGAAACCAAACCATGATGTCCACGGTTTTTACTTTGAATGAAGTTAGAGACAAAAAGCCCTCAGCAGAGATCAGGCAAATTGCTGGCCCACTGTGGGCTCTGGGACTTGCAGGACAATCTTTAGTGTAACATAATGGCTTAAGGTAATACATTTCTTGAAAAAAGCCATTGAACTACTTGCACCAGTGCTGGGAACCCCATAAATAAAGAAGGGTTGGTGCCGAGCAACGTAGGGTCTCACACCAGTATGGTTAATCACTACGTTCTCCTTTATTTCATCTAAAATGGCTGCTTATATACATTTCCAGATAGTTTACAAATTCAGTAGCTTCTCCATTGGCACACAGCATGCAAAGAATGTAAATACACACTATCTAACTTCTTAAGGTGGCTACCACCTGTCTATTATTAACTCTACTCATTAACCTTTAAAATTCTATCACCTTTCCCAAACACCTTAACAACTAATTTTAACTGCGTCACAGGCCTCAGGCCTCAGCCAGGCCTCAGCCAGGGTAGTTCAAAGGAATCACTCTAAATAGAGATCATGTCCTGAGGAATTCCGTAATACACCAGTAGGATAATACTTTCAATAGGATGTTTTGCAATAATTCACATTAGCAACAACTGTAATATCTAACTGAGGGGCTGCCTCCTCTCTGCTGTGCTCTGGTGGTCTCCTCCAAAGCATTACATCTTTCTTTGAACATACAAAATGTGGTGCCCTGTGGCAGCTGCTCTTCCAAAGGTTTCAGCAAAGAATTATTCTGTAACGTACATTTGAATTGCTTGTAGGTTAGCAGCTGGTTAATGTATTCCCTTCTGAGCTTGTTTTTGTGTGTTTTTGAGAAGGTCAGTGTTCTACCTTACCTAACGGCAAAGCCATCAGTCGTCTTGTCAAAGCAAATCACACAGTTGCTAAAATCTAAAATACATATGGAACGGTGACTTTACGTGAAAGGCCACATATTGGTTTGAGTGGAATGTCAGCAGAGGGCAGATGACATGACTTAAAATATTATGTCTGCCTGCTCTGAAAATCTGATTTTCTAAAAAAGTTTTCTGCCCTTTGAGAGAAGAATTCACACAGATCTTTGCAGCATGGTAATGTTGAATTTACAGCACCATTATCACTCATCAGTTACTTGCTCAGAGGTCCATTTTTCACATGAGACACGTAGTTTGAAATGTGTGGCCACCTTTTCACTTGGTTAGATTTTATGGCTTATGAGGCAACTGCTCAAAGGCAGTGGCTGAGTTCCAAGGAGAAGTTTCTTCATGGTAGAAGAAAAGTTGGTTGTAATCTACCAACCACTCGTGTAGGAGATACAAATCATTTCAGTTCATCTTATGATCTGAGGTTTTGCAAGTGTCTGGCTTCCCTGAACCAGAGTGTAAGCAGATGATAAATCTTAACTTTCAGACCATGGACAAGGGCCTAGTGAGTAAATTTATTGCGCCTTAGATTTCTGATACTTTTTCCCAAGGAACTTCATATTTACTCATTATTTCCCACCAGCAACAAAAGATAATTGGATGAGATGCAGGGTAGAGCTAGATACAATTTTTTAAAATTGATTTTTGGATATTTTCTTCTTTTAAGAGGGATTTTTTGTTTGTTTTTGTTTTGGTTTTGCTTTGTTTTTTGCTTGTGTCAGGTATGTAACATTTGAAAAATATTTTTGTTTGTAAAGAATTTGCATGTCATGGGAAGGTATTTGAACAAATGGAGACTCTGGGAATGAGAAACCTGAGTTTCCCAAATTGTTGTTATAAAGCACTGAGTGCCATGGGACAGAATATCTCTGGTATCTCACTCCCTGAAAGCAATTAGGGTACTCCAGTGGGATAAGAGAATGCCATGGTTGTCCCACAGGAGGAATTTTGTTCTCTTCTGACTCAAAAATAAGAAACACCCTTCCATGTTATTTTCCTATACTGTTTGGCTTTAGTGCATGATAAAGTATTTATGAACCATTCACTTGTCCAGGAAATATCTATTTCTCCCTTTAGTATTTAAGACATTTCTGAAAAGTAATATTTCTCTTCCATAACTTACATGTATATATATTTATGTATTTCTAATTTGAGATTTTCTGCAGGTAAAAGTTACAATACTTTCATCTACATGAGATTAAAAAGGAAAACCACGAACTTAAATTATTTGTGATTTTCTTGGCTTTCATGTTATCATTATTTCTCTCCTTGCCAGTCAATTCACTGCTACCTTGTTTGGAAGCCTTGGCTCCCATTTCTCATGGTCTATCCACTTCCTTGCAAAAATAAGATCGTTATAGGAGTTTTGTTAATTTGAAAAAAATCTCTAGATAATGTAAGGACTGGGAGTTCTAGCTGAACGAACAAGTAAAACTTGTTCTCCAAGATGATACAACCAACAAACCAGTTATTTACCTTGGGATATGACAACCATAACAATGTTTTCATGGCTGATTTTGAAAAGTTGCGTTCTCAAGAGACACTAATGTAAAATCACATCTGGAATTTAAAAGAAGTTCCTAACTTGCTATGAGAAAATGTTTGCAACTTTTTTCCTCATGACTTTAAACCTATTTCTGTGTTTCTTAAATTTCAAAACCACCTCATACTTCCCAGCACTGACACTAATAGAGCATCACAAACTTATTCCAAATATATGGACACAAGCAATTGCAGGAACACAAATTTCATGGTGTGTGTTTTAGCTTACACTCAGCAGCTGCAAATTTCTGCTCTTGTCTGAGGGATTTCTACAATAAGCCATTTCCAACATAAAAAAGCACTTAACTTAAAAGCACTGACAAGATAAATTTTTAAAAATGAAGAAAAAAGGGTGTTTATTTTTATGCTATCTAGCTCCATATTATAATCATATATTTGAAAAACAATAAATTTTCAATTCCTCAGAACTTAATATGGTTTTTAAATACTAAAATTAATCATAGAGCTAGATATTCTTTGGTGTTTAAAACTTTCCTTTAATTTCAGTTAGTTTAAGCCTTGGCTCTTAACAGAAAAGTTTAAAACTGAAATATGGTAATTAGATTAACCAACAGGAGTGTTTATTCCTCAAAATTTCTTCTTTTTAAAGATATGCAGCCCTAGTGGTAGGAAGAGCTTATTTTCCCACAGGACAGTAGCCACAGGTTTATATGTAATGAAAACTGGATTAAAGTTTTGGATAAAATAAATATGAAGTATTGCTATAGGGAGAATGATTAATTTAGTTAATCTATGGAAAGAGTTAGTGAATCAACTACAGCACAGTCATTTCAATTGGCAAGGAATTTGTCTTTTTCAAGGACTTTTCTTCATGGAAATAATTAATCATGAAAATTAATAATAAAAATGCTTTTTTGGGGGGTATAATTTGAAAAGATACCTTCTAATGGTAATAGGTTGTAAATCTTGTTTTGAATACTAAGGAGCGTATGAATTGAGCATTCTCTCCATTTAATGAGCCACTGCTATTATTGCTAGATATACAAAAAAGGTACTCTGAAAATATATTTCAGACTATTCATATATGAAATGACTATTTGTTTCTATTATTTGGTATCTTAGATTTCTACAAATCAAACCAAATATCTGAGTTAAAATTTATAATGGAACTTGCCCTGTGGCTATTTTCAAGCCTTTATAAGGTTCTGAAACAAGAAGACAAATAACTTGAGAACAACAAAAAAATAGCCAGAAATACTTAAGCTGATAACAGAGAGAAAAACTATTATGAAGAAGGTGACATATTTTCATATTTAGATCAACTGCAACATTGGCCTCAGCAGCCATGAACTGGCACAAAAATTTTCAACCTCTTTGTCATGTTCTGATGACCTGGGCAGTGAAACCTGCAATTCCAGATGACTTTGTGTGCAGAAATGTCTGTTGAATCTGCAGCCCAGTGTGCTTGATGTGCACAAGACATCTTTTTTCACGTGGCTTCAGAGGGGTGCATTTGATGTTGCAGACATGGTACAGCCTCCTTCACACAGTTGTTTCATCAGGAAGGCACCAACCAAGGTCTGGCAACAAATTTTGTGGACAGGTTTGTTCACAAGGGTCCCTCCACTTAGACAGTGAGACAGAAAACAGTGTGCAACATCTGTTGCATGCCTGGTAAACCTGGGTTTGAAGATATTTGTCCCATGGTTGTGAAAGGAATCAGCTATTCTGAAATAAGAAAGACCGACCATTTGTGTAGTGAAATTAAATTTAATTTCCAGTGCAACCCCTAAAAACATTGGAAAGTGAAAATTACACTGAACACTTCCAACTCCCTGTTCAATTAAAGGATGGCAAACTATTTGGGATATAAAGCAACCCATCATATATAAATAGTCCTATATGACATCTTACAAAGGCTAGAAATGACTCATACAAATAATCGAGGGAGGGAGAGGATAATCCGTGTCACCTGATTTTAGCTGTTTGAAAACTTCCAGTCTAGAATTGCCATTTAGGCTGGTCATAAAGACCTTTAGACAATTTAAACAAGTTAAATGTTTACTTTTGATAGTTAGAGTTAAGTGCAACTAATTATAACCTAACTTATTATATATTTGACATTTTTCAGATATATTGTGGACAGAAAAAATAGATCCAGCAAGCCATTAGGACTAAATTCTGGTAATTGCACAACAGTAGGTATTAGGGGCTGTTTTATGATCTAAAAATGCCAGCAGTTGAGAGTCAAAATGCCTGGGCCTATACCTTGATACTGCTTCACTTGCTTTCCTCAGTGAGGAAAATATCTCATTAGCCAAATATTTCTGCCTGAGTAAGCCGTGTCACAAATGGATGAGCTGTGTTACAGTACCGGAAGGCACTGAACAAGGTACAGCATCTCATTCCAGGACAATAGTTACAGGAATTACCCAAAGCGAGCACTGGCTTGTCAAAGAAAATCCCTGATCCACAGCTGCATACCCCTCAGCATGCCAGTGAACTTGTAGATTCGTTGTGTTCAGGTATTTGCATTTCTTCCCTGGTGACCGAAGCCACACACTGATCAAAAAGACTTCTTAATATATGCTAATTTACCAGCTGAAGCAAAATATTCTGTAGAAACAGATGTAATATACTATAGTTAAAAGCCACGTCCATCTTACCCCTGTACTTACTCTACACTGCTGGGAGACCTGGGTAGATTTGGCTTCACCAGAGTCCTCAGGGAAATGCTGGATGTCACTCTCATCTGGGTGGAACAAGACTCCCTCTAAATGAACCTGTGCCCCCTGGTTTTGAACATAAAGTTGTAATAGAAAAAGCATTAACTAGTGATACAGAAACCAACAGATATGTAATTGTCTCAACAGCTTCCTAGTTGTCTGAGTAATACCTTGTTTCTGTGCCATTCTTCCTTCTTCCTCCCTGTTCCTCCAGGCAACCTGCCAAGCTACCAATATATTAATGCAAATTATATCTAAGTTTCAAAAAATTATGTATTTAAAACTAAACAGAGCAAGGGGCGAAGGCATGTGCCACCATTCCCACAGGTATCTTTCTTAATATAGTTCTTGGTGCAATTTTGGCATGGGACAGCTCTTGCTCATCCAGATAATACCTGGAAGGTCATTTGAGTTTTTAAGCACTGGGAAACATTATGCTGCACTGAGAGGTGCAACCTCAGCTTTGGTGGACAAGAGAGTTTTGTTGTATATATCTGATCCCTGCTATACCAATAACTGTTAAATTCTGTGTTATACAAACCACTTACCACATTTAGGATCATCATTAAAATAGCTAATTAGAACTTGTACACAGACTAAAAAGGGTACCCCTTAAATTAGAGGGCATTTACAAAAGCTGTAGTTATCTTTGTGATTATTACCCACAGCAACATTTTAATGGTTTGTTTGACAGATATTGTGTAGTTTAAGGCCAGAAGGGACCATTAGATCATCTAAACTGACCTGCATTTTACAGGCAATTAAATTTCATGCAGATACTTTATACAAGCTTCATCAGCTTGAATTAAAGTAAAACATTTCAGTCCTCCTCAGACTGTGGTGTGTACTACAGTCACAGTGAGAACAGAGCCTCAAGACAGAAATAGCAGGACCTAATATGTTCAGATGATCTTAGAAGGCATACCCCATGCTGCAAGGGAAATGCTTTGTCATACTGAACTTCAGGAAAGGATCCAAATCTGGAATTCTGTTTGAACTTCAACCAATACATACAATGAAGTATGGAGTTTACTGGCTGTCATAATTTCATGGACATGTCCTTAAGTGTATTTTAGATATATCTGTTGTGGGAAGACAGAGATAGTGCTAAAGGCAATCCTGCCTCCAGTATATTGCAACTGTGTTAATTACCAAAGAGTGGGAGCAGCCTCACCCTCACAGCTGGGTGTGATAAAAGAGTGAGTTAGTTGGTGGAGAGTCAGTTGGAGTCTGCTGGCCGTGCTGTGAGGAGGAAGGGACAGGCAGTTGTGTGAGGGACAGACAAGGTAAGCCACTGTACAAGAGACAGACAGGGTTAGGTGGCCGTGCTGGGGACAGGAGGGAGTGAGCTGGAACTGCAGAAGGAAGAGAGAGAAGGAGAGAAAGAGCCAGAGCTGTGGGGAGCTGCCCATAGGATTGCTACAGAGAAAAGTATGAAGGACTTTAGATAACATGGTGCTGATACTTGAAGCCCCCTGAAGTTTTATTGAAGCACTCTGAGTGTCATGGCCATCTCAACTCTGACATCTGTTGCTCTTTTGTTCCAAACTTAGTAGTAAGTAAAAAAACATTAAGAATTATGCTACAACATGTACTCAAAAGAGATTATAATTTATCTACTGTCTTATTCCTTGAAAATGCAATTTACAATACTTAAACCTTATATAGAAGCGGGACTTATTCTGTCTTGTTTTCCTTTAATTTTTTTCTCCAAGGAAAACAAATTAGAGTTAGAAACAACCTGAAACTAACTAAAACATTGTCACTTGATGATATCTTGTTAAAAACAAGGAAATATTATATTTAGGAAGCCAAGATCTTACTTCACAAGTGGCTCTGCAACTGCTTTGCACTGGCTAATCCAGTCTTCATTGGTTGATGGAGACAAGCACCATAAAAAACTTCCCAACAAGGGAAGGGCTGGGAAGCATTCAGATTGCTACCAGCTTCACATCCCTGTAGCACATGGAGCAAATGGGACATTTAGGCCTAACAGCTGTCATTTAATAAGGCCATTTATTCCATAATTCTGCAATGTTCCTTATTTAACATGACACTTTTGGTTGTGCTTGACTTTGTTGAAACTCTTGCCTCTGTTGTTTCTGCTCCAAAGATTTTCTGAGTTTCTTCTAGAAACTTTAAAAATCGTTTTATAAGTGAAATGCAAACCCCTCCTTTCTTTTTACTCGCTTCTTTAAGCTTTGGGATAGGAAACACGCCATTTCACATGTTACCCTATTTTCTAAGCTGAGATTTGACTCTACAGAGATTTTTCTGTGTTGAACAAAGAAATTAATCCATCACAAATCTAGTCCAGAGATTTACTTCTTCATTAAATCTGTTCCTCTCTTTCAGGTCTTGTTTCTTCTCTTAACTAGGCAATTCATTTCAGACTTTGTACTGTCAAACTACTCAGGTGAGACAGGGTTGTTTTCCAAAGTCTTGCATCATTTGAGCTCTCTTAGACTCAGTTTGACTTCATTTTGTTCTCCTGAATGTTATATACTTTTTAAAATAAGTTTGGAGCATAAGTTTTATAATTCTTTTCCACTCCCAAACTGTCTGCATACCAGTTCTGTCTGCTCATTTCACACAGCAAAGATTTTACTCAAGAGAGCTGAGAGCTGTAGCTTTCTTCCCTCTGTGGTGATGTTGTTTTTACTTCTCTCAGGCAAAATTTTCCTTTCAGAAGCAGGAGATGTATCACTCATTAAGACCTCATTTGCGGCTTCCTGTTGACCTTACTAACTCACTTCAGCTGGCTGCAAGTAAAAATGCTGTGAAATATTTATGCTCCTTTCTTTGATGACGTTTCATGGTAGTGACTGCATTTATGCAAAGCAGCCTGTTTTACAGAGATGTGTTCTTGAAGTAAGAGCTGAGAAGCATCATTTAGAGCACATAGTAAAAGCATGCAGGTCTTCATCTTGGTTCCTCCACTCCATAGTTATCATGCTAAAACCTACTTGCAAAGGTAGGAGTTCAGGCAGTAGAGGAATTCACCCTTCCAGCATAGACATAAATATATCTGGGACTGAGGCTGCATTCATTCTGGCAGTTCTTTCAGGACCCAACCGCCAGCCTACCTACCCTCGTCCCCCAGGCACAGAAGGTCTTGTGGACTCAGCCAGAGTAACTCATATCTTAGTCCTTTTTCATCTTCAAGGACAGCATTAACAAAACTCATTATTGACAGAAGGGATGACAAGGGAAAACTTGACTCTTCTTCTTCACCTTCTTTCTTCTTTAAAATGATGTCATGCATGCAAATGGCGGTTGTTTCTTCTGATGTGGAAAGGTGGACCCTGAATTACAGATCTTGACAGATTTTTACAGATGGATTTTCATAGGTCACACCATATGAAGCAGCTCAACTTGGTCATCTTCTTCTCTTGTCTAAAAGAGATATCTTAACACCTAGGATTGTGTGTGTTTAAACTGGACAGCACACAGAGCTTGTAAGGTTGTGTGGGTGTTACCCTCCATCTCTCTAAAGTATGAACTTCTTGATTAGCTCCTGTGTTTGTGCCTTGTAAGGATGAAACTTGGCCATTTTTCCATTTGGTTGTAGTGTTTGGCTGCAGAAATAAAGAGGACTTAAGGTAAGGACTAGGGATAGGTGAGCAGAAGTCCCCTGTCTCAGCAGAATGCCCCCAAGATTTTGACTCCCAATAAGCCAGTCTGAGATCCCTGACAGAAACAATTATTTCACTGATGGTGAATTCTCCTTTAATATTTTGTCATTAAACCAGGTCTGAAGAGATATTTACTTGCACTGGTGCTCAGAAGGAGTTGCCAGATGGACTTTAACAATATGGATAGAAAACTCTGAATCCTTTAATTTAGGTCAGTCACTCAACATGTACTGAAAAGGTGCTAACAACAGTAGTTTCTTGAGTTAGCTTATTAAATCTGGTTCACTTGACATCACAACACTCTGTATTTGCCTGTTCTGTTGAATTACTATCTTATTGCATGGGGTACTCCAGAGCACAACCTGTTAGAATCTTACAGTTCACGCAGTCGTGTGTGGCAAAAGCAGTCTGGTTGATGAATTGTATCCTCTATTTGTTACAGCAAATTGGGCAACATCTGGAAAGCTGAATGGAGGTAAAGGGGAAAAAGGAAAAGGGAAATGTTAAGACTATCTCCTGGCCTTAAAAAGCAAATTTCACTGTTACAGATCCTTAAAACTCTCATGACCCTGGGACAAAGTCAAAAGCTCTGACATTACATTACTTTAACTGATAAGACACCTCTTGGCAAACTCAAGTCAGAGAAATGTGATGTGAGCCCATCACCACCTGTCTTGCCTCCATGAAGTAATGGATATGAGATTGGGACTTATGTTACCACTTTCTCCCTTCTCCTTTCCTATGCGATTTCTTCTTTCCCTATCTATCTTTTAGCTAGTCAAATCTACAACTTTTTCAACATAGCCATGAGCTATGCATGATCAGAGATGCCAAAAAAACTCTGGCTTAGCCTGACTTGGGCATGTCAGGCTATGTGTCAGATTCTGAGGCTGCTGCTAAGATGCTGCAACCAGACTTTTCTGCAGCTATGAGCTAATCCACATAATGGCAGAGATGCAGATTTTGCTGTGCTGTTATTTCTTTCCTTCTCTCCTTCCTTTTTCTCTCCCTCCATCCTCTTATTTTTTTTCTATTTTTATTTCATCTTATTGGAAGCAGGCCTGATTTTGAAATAGTAGCCATTTCCAGAGCACATCCAGATTACTAAAGTTTCCCTGGACATAGCGTGTCTAAAGAACATTTCAACCTACGAGAGATTATCACTCAACAGCTTTCTGTCCTTATTAGAGGAAGGGAAAATATGTTTAAAGTACAGTTAAAATTAATTATTTCATAATTTACATATGAAATGTTTTAATGCTGTCATTTTCCTTTATATTAAAAAAAAGTTTGTAAAGGCTAAATGGTTGTTGTCCCCATTAGCCAAGGCCTGTTGAACTTGCGACCCAACACTACTCTGTTTACTGTTGCATGGCAACAGAATAATTTACATACCTATCTCTTTACAGTCATGTAGCCCATCAAAACCTGTGCTGCATCTCACATGTTCTTGCTCCACTAGGATGAGCAAAGACATTTCTGCCCCCTCACTCTTCCTTCCCTTCTGACAAACCACAGTGTCAGCATAATGGGAGTGCTTTAGTCTCTATGAATTGTAGCTGGGAGATAGGAATCAGTCAGAAGCCAGAAGGAAGACTGAGCTCTGGAGTATCTATATGCAGACTCTGTTCCTCCTGTGACCTTGAACAGTGATACTGCTGAGAGGTGCCCTCTACTCCTGCTTGGAAGCACCTGACATGGAAACAACAGCCACTGCCACTTCCATTTCACAAGAACTGAGAGGTGAGAAAGGTAATTTACAGAAGATTTTTTCTTTTACTTCTCTTTAGCTGGAGACACTCATGATTTTGTCATACAATCTGGCTGCAGATTAACCCTGCATCTAACAAGACTGCAGACTTGGAGCAGCTCCTGGAACAACACTTGTCTTTAAGTGAGACACTGGAGACTAGCAATATTTGAATTATTTGCATAATATCCTTCTACTATAAATCAAGTATAAGTACTAGGCATTATATGAAACAGTTCAGAACATAATAAGAAAAATAAATGCAACTGCTAGACTAAAATTCCTGAAGGAAGTTCCAGCCATTTGCCCTACACCCTGGTCAATCACCCCACAAGTGTGTGACCAATATCCTCTTTCTGGTAAGCTCTTCAGTACTCTTTAGTATCATGATTCTTCTTAAACCATCAAGCACACTCAGCTTTCCCAGAGGAGGGTATGCAGCCCTCTTGTTAGAGGGTAGAAGTGAGCTGAGACACAGACTTCTTGTTTATCACAGCATGAAAAGGGTCCTGGTTTATTCCTCTTTACAGCTCAGCCATCCTGACTCCAACTATTCACTGATGCTGGCTGCAGCAAGCTCCTACTGTAGGTTTCCCTTGCAGCCTCTGCTGGTTATTTCCTGCTAAACTCTGACCGCATGCACTTGTTTGCAGACTTTGAATGCAGGCTTTTACCTGGCTAGACTATGTCTACAGGTTCCAACAGGCTCCAACTGCAGACCCAGACTTACTTCACAGCAGTGATACACTCTCCCCAGGATCCTCCTTCATGGTCCTCCTCACCAGCAAACCCACTCTCTTTTATCACCTTATCTTTACTGGATATAGCTGTGACTCATCAGGGGTGAGGCTGTGTTGGGTAATTAACACAGCTGGTACTCATCAGGGGCAAAGTCACCTGTATTCCCTTCTCCTGCAGGTTTGGCCAACACTGAGGACTTTTCAGAAATCCCACAATCCCTAATTTAGGATACTGAGAATTTGTAAAAAAGATTTTACACTAAGCAAAAACATTTAGCCAAGAAGGAATCACTAATGTGAGCAGAGAAAAATGTGGCACAGAGGATATTACATGGCTGTCAGAGCAGCCATGAGTCAGTCTACTGCCCCCACATCTGTAGCTCTTTCAGATTTGTTTTACTCTTAAGGCTGTCATCAAACAATTCATTTTTTAACGAATTTCTAGTGTACAAATACCAATAGCCCCTTTATCATGATGAAAAGGGGGAAAAGTAAAAATGAGTTTTGAAGATCTTTTGTTTTTCAG
The DNA here is from genome assembly GCA_008694505.1 of Cyanoderma ruficeps. Taxonomy (NCBI): domain Eukaryota; kingdom Metazoa; phylum Chordata; class Aves; order Passeriformes; family Timaliidae; genus Cyanoderma; species Cyanoderma ruficeps. Next base: position 393,451 of record VZDJ01000302.1, read on the forward strand.
AGGTAAACATTTCTTTCACAGAAATATAAGATACATAATGATATAAAACTATACTATCTATCATTGGATATAATCCATATCCAGTGATGTTTTACTGAACTTTTAAAAATTGATAACTTTTTAAATATTAAGAGAGCATCAATTAAGGATGTAAATTGTGGATATTTTTGTAAAGGCCCGGAACAAACTGAGGCATTTATAGCCATTCCCCTCTTACACAGACCTCCTCTGCTGAGCTTTAGACTTTTTTCTTTTATTTGTGACAATACTCCCTTGATTCTGGTGGATTTCCTGCTCAGGCAAAACCAAACGTTGCTTAGATATATCTTTCAGGGAAAGCTGCATGACAATGTCAACTTAAGGTTATTTGGATAAAGCTCTAAGCTGAATTCATGTTGAAACACTGAAGACCATCAGAACCATGGCAGTCTAGTATGTGTCTGCATGGTATTTTTTAAGTGTGTAGAATCTCTGTTGGTTTGAACAACCTGAGGAGCCTGGCAGATGTGTTATATGAAAGGCTAATGAGAGGAAGATGTGTGAAACTTGATTTATTACTAGATAACCAAACAGAATATCAGGCTTCTTAATATAAGCACCATCTCATTGGATTTTAAAACAACTCCTCAGAAGTTAATTTCTTACAACTTTAAGTGCTGGGAGTAGCTATGTATTTTAGAAAAGCACAGGATTTTCTCTCCTTTAGTGTTCAAGGCATGTACGACACCTGTATCGCATCACTTATTATTGTACTGCCATGAAACACCACCTGATTTCTTGATACTCTTTTAGTAATCCTGATGGGCGCTCTACAGAGCAGCTTTAGCAGCAGCCACAACTCCATCAAACAAGATCTTGTGTTTATCCTTTCTTCAGAGTTGATAACACACCTAACTAGCATTAAGAATTCTCATATTGTTACATGAAGAGTCAAGCTATAAGTGGCCTATGAAAATAATGTGAAGTAATATATGAGACCCAAGGGTGTTTGCCTAAGAGTTCTGAGGGATCCTGTGTATGCAACTGCCAAGTAACCATGACCTGCTAATAGTTTAAGTCATCCAAGGTACCTGAGAAATGCCAATTATTAAACGTGACACTCAAATTGTGGTGAGATACAGGAAACAAAAGTAAATTTGACTACTATATTGAGCAAACTCATGCAAACTATGGTAAAAAACAGGGTTAAGACACGAATTGGTGAAATGATACAATGGGGAAAAAGAATATTTTCTTGCAGCAGTCATGCCTCACATGTCTGTAATTCTCTTTAAAAGTTAGTGAACGCATTGATAACAGTGAACTGTTTGATATGTTGTGCATGGCATTTCCAAAACAGTTTGAGTAGGTCTGTTACAAAACACAGAAAATAAGCTGCCACACTATAAGTAGAAAGTTCCATGTGTAGATTACCATTGATGAAAAAATAGAGAAGACTAGATGGGAATGGTAAGACATTTTACAATGGAAGTAGGATGACTTTGCTGGTCAGCATTCATTAGTGGTCTGGAAAGGGAGTGGGCAGGGAGGTTTTCTGATCTTAGAGAACTCCTGTAGTAAACTGGAGTTACCAAAGAGTGCTGCAGGAACTTCTCTCTGTACAGGCTGCTGCGGTGAGCTGAGATCTGGTGCTGTTCAGTGTTGATGAACAAAAATTAGTGACAATGGCAGAAATAATCCCTGCTATAACAACACACAGCAGAGAGCTCAAAAGAAATTATGATCACTCAGCATGTCACCCCTACCTACAGACAGTATTGTGAAAACTGTATGGATGAACTTGTTATTCAATGTCAGTCAAAACACAAATGCCATTATAGAATCAGATTCAAAAAGAGAGAACAAATCAAAAAAAGGATCATTACAGTAGCAGCCAAAGTACAAACCCATAACTCCTTCTACTGCTTGAATATTGCACGTATCTGTCATCATTCTTTAGAAGAAAATTTTAGAACTAGAAAATCTTCATAGAAGTACAGGTTCATGAAGGAGAGATGTGTCTCATTCCCCTGTCAGAGAAGATTAGGTAGGTTTAGAATTCTTGAGCTTGTAAAAAAAGGACACTGAATGAAAAGGGTATGACAGAAAAGAATAAAATCAAACAAGTATGAAAAGGGTTGAATACAGAACAGTTCTCTCACGTGCCCACAGTCTGGGCTGACACCACACAAGCTTGGTTTTATATAGAAGACTGACAGACAAGTTAGCATGCTTTTAGAAGAATATGATAAATCCCATTTAAGATGACAAATACCTCTTGTGTGCCGTATCATTTTTTACAGACAGCAGACTTACTCTGGAATTGCATTATGGTGTCTGTATTTATAGTTCCTCTGCCTATTCATACAGCCTCCCTTCTCTGCTCTTTGTAGCAATGCAACTACTTTGAAACTTGAGCGTCTTCAATTCCCTCAAGATCGTTTAACTCAGCCCTCTCATTTAGTGGGTAAGTCCAAGCAACTCCCAGAACTTCCAGGTTTCCAAAAGAAGTGGTCCTCAAAAGTGAGGGCTTGACACAACACCCTCCAGGACTGAGACAGAAAGCCACCTTGTGTCCATAGCCATGTTGTTGTAGGTGTGGAGTAAACAATTAGAGCAGAAGGTGTGAAAAGCAGAACTCTGAAGAATATGTAAAGAAAAAAAAGAAAGCATACTTGAGGCTTTAGGCATTTACAGGGTTACACAGACACTATTCACATTTGACAAAAGCATTGAAGGTAATTCTCTGTCTTTTTACTTGGATTTAGTCCTTTGCTTTGTCTTGTGACTCCTTACATTTCAAGTATTTAGAAAGCAAGAATGCTATAACCTTATATTTTCTCTCCATTGCATATTGCTCCTTTTCTTTTTTCCTTGGCACAGTCCAGTCTTCCTTACAGTAAATACTAAGTACAGCCAATTCCTTTGCCCACTGCTTTCAGCAGGAGCTCTGTCAATGCTTCTCTCTTTGTTACTTCTTCTTATTCCTCAGAAGGTTGGGGGAAAGACATTTGGGGCATGGTTCACACTGGAGTGGAGATCTCAATAGAGCAAAGAGAATGTAGTGCCTGTATATTAAGTACCTGTATCTTTGGAAGAGATTGTTGCCTTGAGCAGAAGATTAGCCAGTCACCATGTGCTTATTTCCATACAAACTTCTATTATGCAGAGAAATTGCTGGCCTGAAAACCCTGTTTTTCTACCATTCTTTTCATTGCTGACTTGGCCAGCTCTGAAAGATTGAGTTATTAAATATTTGATGTTAATTCATACTTTGCCACAGAATAATATTAGAACTGAAAACAAGTAAAAAAATATATGCCCTACAGACATAGGATGCGAGGGTAAGAAGAGAAATCTTTATTAGATGCATTTTGAGCAGCAGGACAGGACATGCAGATCAGTATAATGACATTTACACATTAGTAGTCTTTACTTGCATGGAAACCTTCTGTTATGATTTTGAGGGCAGTTTTGCCATTTCCCATAGCCTGATGAGTGTGAAGGAGCCTCTTCTGGCATGTGCCATCTGAGGAATCTGTGCAGGAGGAGCAGACTTGCAGATGGACTCACAGTTTTAGGGAAGGCTGGCCCATGATGGGATCCTGAAGACATGAGTAAACATTTCTTCTCTTCTCTGGATCCACATGTCCTGGAAACACAGGTCTTTCTGCTGGGTTTCCTAAAATCACTTCTATCTGATCTTAAAGGAACAGGCAAGGGCACACAAACATTACTATATTTACAACTAGATGATTACAGTTTTGCTTCTAGGTGACTTACAGACAGCAGACTGTCTAACTATCTGTCAGGACATTTTAAACAGTTCCCCACAGCTGAAATGCAGTCATTGACAAGTCCTGTCCTCAGGCTTCTTAACAAAAACATGGGAATTTATTTGAGGTGAAATCTTAATTTCCCAAATTCAGATGTATTTTCCTATTAAGATAGCTTTGTCAGCAGTGTCAGCTTAAGAACTTCTCCCTATGTCTTCCCCCAGCCAGTCTGCTCAAACTTGTTCCTCCATAGCAGCATGATATCCCTAACAAGCATTATTGCTTTTAAGATTGGGTCAAACCAGTTAAAAAATTTAACTGCCTAAACCCCAAAAAATAGTCTGGTAAAAAAGGCAAGAATTAGGCCAGGGACAGAAAAAAAATCCCATTCTTAAGTGGCGTGGGCAGCAGCACTACTGTTTGATAAACCTATGGTTTCGGGTAGCTTTTGAGTATAAAACCATAAATGGGACTTTGTAATCTTCTATCCTAAAAATGTACTTATAAAGCTACTTCTGTGTCATGTGAAATTTTGGTTGACTCATATCCTTTTTGATCACATAATATTGCTTTTGCAGTGTCCTACAAGGCAATCCCAGTCTTAATGCTTTGTCAGCAGTACACAGATTATTTTCAATAGGTAATGGCATCATTTCTTGTCACACAAACAGTAGATCCTAACCATCCCACATATTGCACAAACAGGCTGTTGGAGTACAGTCCTTTTGAGAACTCTTTCTCTACTTCTATTGGGTTTGCATGGCCAAGTTTGGTAGTAGGTGGCTACAGGGGTGCTTATATTGAGAAGCTTCTAGAAGTTTCCTCTATGTCCAGTGGAGCCAATCTCTGGTAGTTCCAAAGATGGACATGCCACTGGGCCAGTTAGAAATGGTGGTAACACCTCTGTCATAACAGATTTAAAGAAGAAAGGGAAAAAAGTTAATGCACAATTGTAATTGCAGCCAGGGGAGAGAGGAGTAACTCTGCAGACCCCCAGGTCCGTGTAGGAGGGGCAGGAGGTGCCTCAGACACTGGAGCTGGGATTCCCCTGCAGCCCGTGATGCAGCCCATGGTGAGGCAGCTGTGCCCCTGCAGCCTGTGGAAATCCACGGGGATACAGAGATCTGCCTGCAGCCTGGGGAGGGGACCTACACTGGAACACGTGGATGACTGAGGGGAGTCTGTGACCCCATGGGAGACCCATGGAGAAGGGAGCACCCACGGGAACAGCCTGTCTTTGAAGGACTGCAGCCTGTGGAAGAGTGACCCACATGGCAGCAGTTTGCAGAAAGCTCTGGCCTGTGAGATGGACTCGTGTTGGAGAAGTTGTGAACGACTGTCTCCCATGGGAGGCACCCCACGGTGGAGCAAGGGAAAGACTCCTCTTCCCTGAACAGTGAAAGAAACAACCTGTGATGAACCAACCATAAAGCCCATTCCCTGTCTCCCTGCACCGCTGGGGGAGGATGTAGAGCTGGGAAGGAGGGGAGGGGTGGGGGGAAGTTGTTTTGAAAGATTTTTTTTACTTCTCATTATCCTGCTCTGATTTTCTTAGTAATAAATTCAATTAATGTCTCTAATTCTAGTCTGTTTTGCCAATGATGGTATTCGGTGAATGATCTCTCCTGAGCCTTAACTCATTAACCCTTTGTTATATTTTCTCTTGCCTGTCCAGACATAAAAGGGAGTGATGGAGAAGTTTTGGCGGGTGCCTGGCATCCAGCCAGCATCAACCCACTACACTACTCCAATGTACAAATGAAGAAAATAAATGAGAGCCACTACTAACTCCTAGTAAAGCCAGTCTTTTTCATACCTTATGAAAAATGAGCTGGCATAGTGGCACTTCTGTTTCAGTTGACCCTCTATCCTGGCTTCCTATCATTTTCAGCTCTGTTTTCTCCTCGGCATTGTCCTTGATTTAGGCAATATTAGGAGCAGCTGGGGAAGTTTCATTTCAATCACATAAGAAAGTGCCTGATAGATTTTCGTTGAAGATCCTCTGCAACTTGCCCAGCATTTTTTAAACTAAAGAGCTGCTCCTTTACAAAGTCAAAATTAATGTTCACATCTCTTAAAGAAATCTGCAGTTCAAGTCTGATCTGCTGAACTAAGAGCTGACATCAGAGTTTTTAAAAAGGGAAGTGATATTACAATAGGGAGAGCAAAAAGATTCCTGAGAGTTGCAGAAGCTTCAGTTTGATTTTACCTTAACTCTCTGTGGGCTGCAGCCAATGCCCATTTTGACTACTTAGAGGTGACACACGATGATGAGAGTGCTACAAGAAAGTGGTAAATATAGATTTTTTTGACAGCAAGTAATAGAGAGGCTTCTGTACCACTGCTTTGAAACAATTCTGAACATCGTCCATGTGCATCAAATACAAAATAGGGCTGTTTCCAATAGCACCAAATTTAAAATAAGCCTGGTTTTGGAGTCAGTAAAACACAATTTCAACAAAAGGGTAAAAGTATTTATGCTGTAGTGGCTGTGAAAGGGCTGTGATAATCCATAATAACCTCATCCTCCATTAGCCATAGAATTAAATTACAGTGATCCACCCAAAATAACACATTTGTCTTAGAGCTAATCCGAACCATGAAATTTTGTTTGATCCAAAGAACAGTTGTGTTGATCCAAATCCATATTAGCTCAGCAAGTCACCTGCTGCTACCAATTTGGCACCTGTATGGTGACATCGCAGAAAACATACTTAAACAAGTACACAAAAAAGAGCAAAGGGTTCTGGTTTATCTGAAGCAAAACTGTATGTTGTGAAAGTTCAAGGGAGGCTTTGCTTTTTCCAATGCGCAGAGATAATGGGTCCCATGAGGACTCTAGTTTGAAAATAATATAGGCAGATGATTTTTAGTTGTCCACAATAATTCAGGTCTGGGATTCATTAAAGCAATTTAAGCTTAAGTAGGATTTAAAAAAAATTTATAATCCTATTGAGGGAAACCCCAAAATAATTCTGAGCTGGTTGTTAAAAATGTGATGCTGTAAGTAGTTTTAAAATACTCTACTAGATTTACGTGGTCAGAGTGTATTCTCAGGAACACAATAGTTAAACCTGGAAGAAGAATAGAAAATGATTGATATGTCCTACATTGTAGGACAGGGTTCATTTTTTTCTATTCAGAAATTGCTGTTTCTAAATTCTTGAAGTGACAGAACTGCTCACCTCTAGAATGAAAGGCTCATCCATCTGACATGCAGTAGGAGTTTAGACCTGCTGGATCCAGCTACATCGATATCCCTAAATACATCAGGCACCATTCCAGCCTCAGGCTCATCTGGGAGAGTGCCCAAATATCATCTGGGCCTGGCCTGGGCTCAGACTGTGTCAGAAATAGTGGCAACAGCTTGGATCATTGTATGCCATGCTTGTGACTTTGCCTTGGCCTTGTTAATGTCTTTATACAGATTATTGTCCCTGGGGTTCAAGTATGCTGCCTCCTACATATATTGAGCCATTTCAGGGAATGGAAAATAGTTCTCCCTCTCCAATCATTTAGGTCTCCATTCAGCTAAGCCACCTTTCATGGATGCTCCACTGCTATGCTTTGAGTATCATAAAGGACAGATTATGGGAAGTTGGGATGCTTGATAGGGAGTACTGGAATCAAACTTTATAAGTTTACGTCACCAGCAATATTCCTAGTGGCAAAGCGCCTTGCCATTATCCACCTACCTCAAAATCACTTCTTGCTCAAGTTAAATTCAATACTTTTTTTATATTTTATACCACTCAAGATACACAACAGTCTCTTATGTTTAAAAATGCCATGGATAAAGAAACAGAAGAAAAACCTACCCTGATCTACATATAGTATGACTTAATTAGAAAGGTGCCTTTCTCTCTCTTCCTCATTCAGCTGACCTGTTGTAGGCTCTCTCTGAGATGGCTGTCAGAAGCTCCTTTTTTCTTGTACTTGCCTCTTGTTTCAAATTGCATAACTGAGGACTGTGTACTAGCTGAGCTTGTTAGCTAAGGTTCCCCTTGAAGTCTTCGATCAGTTCTGGACCGATATCATATTTCTTCCAGGAGCCAATTTTACTTCTCCTTTACTTGGTGATAATTTGGAGTTTCTTTTGAAGCAGAATAAATATTTTTCTTCTTTCTTGAGGAGAAAATATCTCTGCTGAATCAGATATTGTAGTCTTTTTCTGGCCTTGTTAGTTAACAACTGTTTGTATCAGCAGTGGATAAAATATTCTGAGTTATTTGGTTGTGACCCTCTATGCATGATGACACATGAAACTGTTTTCTCTGTTGAATGCTATATTACAACTCAGTTTTGAACACTGATGCAAACAATAAAGCTGTCTAAATTCATATAGGCCATAACTGCCTCCTTACTGAGATGAAGGTCTTTGGGGTCATATAAAGTCTGAGCAGAGGAACACCCAGGGCTGCTTGAGTGATTCTGGTGTGATTGCTGAGGTGAACAAGCACAGTCAGGCTTTCATGAACTGCTGTGTCTTCAGGCTCTTTAACTGAGGTTCCTGACTTTGTTGTGGTACAATCGGTAGACAATCACCCTTTACAAAGTTCAGGTTGTGAAATAAGTGGTCTTCCATAATCTCCAATCCTATTTTACTTTGTACAAAATATATCAGAATTATCTCAGACTCAAGGTCTGAGAATTATCTCAGACTCAAGGTGATACCTGAGAATTTACACACCTCTGTGTATTCAGTCTTCTTTTTTCACAGTAATACACACATGTGAATTTTGTTAGAAGTCCGGTGAAACCCCAGGTGGACAATTATCTACTTGATATTCTTTAGAAAAAAGCGTGGAGTTAAAGCCTAGTATGGACAAACTTGTGAAAATTTGCTGGTATTTCGGTCACTCTTTTGAATAACAGAAGAAATCAACTTTTGTTTTTTCTGTCTGAACCTCATCAGTCTGAGCTCATTCTTTTGCAGGACTCTCTAGTCTCAAGGTGTGAAACCCATGGGCAGAAAGTGAGTAACGCTACAGGTGTGTCATTAGAGTTTCACCTCTGCCTGTTAAACAAATGCATTTGTGTGAGTCCAGCTCCTGACAAACAAATGCCCCAGCCTGGTAAGCAAAGCTGCTGAGCCTTCAAATTGGTTTGTAAGTCTGATGACATTTATCCTTCTCTGGAAACTAAAACACAGAATGGTAAAACTGATGGTAATAATGTAAGTTTGAAGAAAGACAAAAATTCCCAGACATCATTGCTTTTCTTACCCTAAATTTTCCATTGGCTAAGAACAGAACTAAAACCAAATCTCCCTCCCCAAAATGAACTTAATAGATGTCTTTTCAGAATTTAAAAATAATCATTAAAAAGCAAGAAATTTTTGCTTTTGTTAATAGAAAGTCATTGCTGTTTATGGGAGTCAGGAAGACAGCTTTTTTTTTTTTTTGTGGAATAATGCCTATTTGGACTTCAAGTCTTATACCTTTATGGCAGATTATAAGTGAAATTTGTCAATAATACCAGTGATTCCTTCTGATATTGAGTCCTATGTTGAGTACCAAACACTGGAGGAGGATTAGCTGTTAGTTGTGTGAAGTACTGAGCTGCTGAGGAGGGGCTACCACTGGGGTCCTCTCCAGAGAGCAGATTAGCACAACTGTTGAACATAACTCCTAGAACGTGATCTGGTTTTAAAGAAATATATTGCTGTCTTGGAAGAGGGACTAATTAGATTTCAGCCTTTCTCTACTATGCCCATCAATTTTTTGCCTTTCTTACTTTCTCAGCAATTAGGGGCTTAATGCATTATCTTCATAGTTTCACATTTTCCCATGTCATTATCGGCCCAGAGGAACAGCTTAATGTATTGAACAGTGTAAGGGGCATGCAGCCAGAAGAGAAAATAGAACACACACAGTCACAAGTTAGGCACTGCCTTGCTATATTTTTAGATGTTGCAAGAATGCATAATAAACATACTACCTGGCAGAAAGTGCAAATCCTGTTTATGTATCTTAAATTTGATTCCTCAAGTAAGAACATCAGACAGCATTTCCTGCAGTCCAGGTTCCTCTCCTAATTATTGGTACCTGCAACCTTTCCTTCCAGGCATGAGCAAGTGAAAAAAGAATGTAGCTAGTGGTTAGAGCACTCAGCTGGGAAATTGAAAAAAAGTATATGCAAAGGACTTGGATTTTGTCGGGATTCCAGGTCTGCAGGCATCCCCTGAAACTACCTGCTAAATCAAAGAAACAAAAGTAAGGGCTGTCTATGCTCTGGGCCTAAGCAATCTCAGCTGGGATACTTCTCTGAATGCTTAACAACAGGACTTTCTGGTGCTCAGGAAATTTTAGTGCCACAAAATGTGTAAGCAACAGAAAGTTTCCAGGAGTGCAGACTCCATCCTACATATGTGCCACCCCTCTTGGATCTAGTCCTGATGTCAAGAGTGATGAAGTATTGGACTAACCCAGGGAATAGACCCTGTTAGGAAATGAGAAACCTCTAGTTTGGAAATGGACTTCAGACAACAGCCTAGCACATACTTTGACCCCATCTGTTTTGGGATGAAGGAGCTCATACACAATCAGACAGCACTTAAGCTACTGGCCTGTGGTCTGTGTTAACAGCACACTTACAATAATTACTTACTCTTTCCTTTCCATGTGTGAAGCATTGTAAGAAGACCTGCTTGAACTTTTCTTCACATGCCACTGTATTTTCAAAGGCAGAGACTAATATTCCCCTGGCTTTTACCCCTTTTTTCATCTGCCGTTGCATGGAGCAGATCTTCCTCTCAGGGCAACAGCTTCCCACAAAGGCAGGAAATTCCTCAATGACAGCAAATGTAGCTTTAGCACTCCACTTGGGCTATTAAAGAGGTATTGGACATAAGCCTAGACCCATCACTTTCTTCTTGACAGCTTTAAGCCAGTGAATCAGTCTTTCTGTCACTCATGAGGAGAATTATAGGGTAGTGGTATCTTGGGCCTCACCCTCATCCTCATTACCTAGATTCATTGCATCTGAAGATTATCTGTTTCATAACAGGGCCTAAACACTTGCTCATCCAAAGTTTATGGTCTTCAAAACAAGGAACATTCATAGAGGAATAATGGGACTATTTGCCTCTGAATTTGGGATTTAATTGCAGTTCAATTATTTCTCATACTTATTTTCAGCTCTTGTGTTTTCTCTAAAATGTCTTTCTTTCTTTCTTTCTTT
>VZDJ01000302.1:404469-440102 GCA_008694505.1 Cyanoderma ruficeps
TTTCCTCTCTCTCTTCCTTTCTTTCTTTCTTATATTCAAGCAGATTTTTTTTCTATATTTTCAATGGGTAGGAATTTTTTTTGTGTGTGTGTACATTTTCCCTTTTATTTATGCCCCTATTTTTCTTAAATATTTCCTTGGTTTAATGTTTTTTTTGTTTGTTTTGTTTTGTTTCATATCTCTGACTTCTATATGGTCTTTTTCTCCTTATTTGTTGTCTCTTCCATTTTTCCCCCTCTGCCTTTCCCTATCTTCTCCCCTCTATATCCTATGCTTATATTAAAATTAGCATCAAAAAACTGGGTTCATCTAGCCTAATTCTTCCTGCTCTTTGTTCACACTTCACTTCTCTACACAGGATTTTTTATTCCCTTAAAAGAGAATAAGCAATAAAGCTATTTGTCTTCCTATCCTTTATTTTTCTAGGGCATGGAGGTGAAATCTAGGGGAGATATTATGAGAGTCACTTCCTCATAACCTACCAAAAAGGAAGGACCAAATGGTTTTTAGGGCATCATTGAAGGCAAAGTGGGTATGTGCCTCCTCAGGAGAAGTTGTCCTGGAAAAGTGCCTGGCACAGACTTCAGACTGCTGGATTTCTTGCCATTGAATCTGCTTCTTTGATGCCCCAGTGGGTAAAGGTAGAAGGCATAGATGGGAAAAAAACCCCTGTGGTGCAGTGCCTCTGAAGGCAGGCCCAGACAGAAGGACAACTAGCAGGCACACCTGGTTACCCTGGTCCTGCTTGCCTCTGAAGTCTAGGAGACTTTCTGCCCATAAAGTTGGCATTGCATGTCCTTGACAATGTGTTCAGCTCAAGCCAGGAGGAGCCTGTGGACCTACTGTGGAGATCCTTCCTTGCCAGGTCTCTCTGGGGCCACTTTAGTTATTGAAGCTTGGCAAACATTTCACTTTTTTCAAAGGGAACAGTTAGTTTTTCAAAATATTTTGTTCTGCTTTTCTACGCTTGAAGGAGCATCCTGAGTTTTAACAAAACTAACCATGAAGAGGAAATCAGGTTGAATTATAGATACTGTTGGTAGAAAAAGGAAATTTTATAGGAAAATAAATAATTCTACCTATATAAGAGCTGTAGGGAGAAAGATAAAGACCTTAGTCAAACACAAGCATCAGAAATAATAGCAATGGGGTTTTGAAAGATTACTGGCAAAGAAAATTGCTTTTTCATACAATAATAGACATTCTCCTTCCTTTCCCCCCAGTTTTCCAAAGCAAGAAAACTCATATCTATCTTGTTAAAATTTAGACAAATTAGAATGCTGCAGATTGCTGAATATGCTGGCCTTTGAGGATAGCTGCAGAGGACATGGCACATTGCATGTTTTAAAGACAAGGGCTTTTATGAGTGTAGTAGAATAAATATTGTGGTGGTGACCTGACTGTATAAAACAATCTTCTGATATGATTTCCCAGAAGAGATGTTCCTCAGTTATTCTGATACTGAGTTTTTTCAATTTTCAAAACTCTTCTCAGACTCTTTCAGCTCTGTAAAATTCAGCTCTTGAAGAAACACTGCTGAAGAGCTGCAAAGCCGTGATGAAGCTGGTAGTTCCCACATTAAAACTGTGTATAATCATAATCCTTTCCAGTGACCTTTGTGCAGAGGCACCAGTTCAATTTGGTTATTAACATGAACTTGACCTTTTCTTCAAATTAATTAGTATAGATCCTCACACTTCATAACTTTGTAAGAGTTAAAGTCTCCATCTGAAGCCTTCACAAGAAAGACTCTGTGATGCATTATGAACCTAACTTTTCCTGCTGTTGCTCCTGGAGAAACTAACTCCAGGAGCAACAGTAGGAGTAGTAACTCCAGGCTTTCTGCTAATTAATTCCTCTGCTTGACACTCTGGAACAGGGAGGACAAAAAGCCCTGCCCTAATTAGCCATTTGTTGAAAGCTGCATCTTTCTAAAATACCCCAGGGTTTTTTGTAACAGCTAAAATGTGTGGCACAGCTCCTTAGCAATTTGGACCTGAGGTTCTGTTCTCTTGTCCTCTTTTATCAGCCATAGAATGTCCTTTGGCACCTCAGCTGACCCACAGAGAAGCAGTTCTCTTTCATTAAAGTGCCAACTAACTTGTCCTGGAGTTAGGCTCCTCAAACTCCTTGCCCTTAATCCATATCTGTGGATTATCAATGTCTCTATATTTTTGCATACCAACACCATATCTTGGTAAAAAATTATCCTAGACATTTCACCACAGGACTGTCTTCAGCCCTATCCTCTTTCCTCAAGAAATCTGCCTCCTTTAATGCCCTAGAGAAAGGCTGGGCTTGCAATACACCCACAATAGTATTACATGTTTTTATGGCAGACCAAGAATATTTCTCCACCCATAAAATAAACCCAAAACCCCAAACTGAATCTTTGCTTCATTTGTGTGTAACTAAATAAATAAAAATATATTACTTCAAAACTGGTAAAAGATAAATAATACTTCCAAAATTCTCCCAGGACCTTCCTGTTTTAATGCTCTCTCCAGCTATTGCAAAGACATAAGCTGAATCTGCAATTTATCAGAGCAGGTAGAGTACAACATGGACATTTCAATTCCAGTTATGAAGCATGTTGCATTTTACCCAAGGACATTAAACTTTCAATTTACTTCAATTTCCTCTTTCATTGTGAGATTTTGTTTTAATATATTGTCTTCTGTTTCCATCGGTCAGAACCCCCGCTTCTTTCTCAGAATAACATTATGAGGTTTTCTTTGGGCTGAATTTTAGCCAACATTTTACATCACTGTGCAAGGAGATCTTTATGCTTCTTAGGCAAGGTTGGGGGGAATTCAAAATCAAATCACAACTGCTATTACTTATAGCCAGAGGTTGCAAATACATGTGTAATTGCATTTGCCCTACTGGAAGGCAGTTGTAAGAATATTTGAGAGCTTATTTTTTTCTGTTTTGACATCAGGAGTGCATACAGCAGCATATAAATGAGATACCACATTGAAATACATAATTATGCTGTGCAAGCTGAATAGTCTGAACTAATACTTTTTCTCAGGTATCCTTTTATTTTCATATATATAAGCCTTTTCTTATTTTAAATATTTTATCTTCTTTTACCCAATTTAATTGAAGGCTTTTCAAATTCTTTTGTGAGAAAAATAGTAATTATTGGATCAACACAAAGGATAGTGTTATAGGGTTTTGCTCGTAAAGCTCAGTGTTCATTGGCAGCATTTGTTTAAACCTTACAATTACATATATAACAGTAAAGCAATCAAGTTTACTGATAACTTCAGTGAAATTTCAGGCATCTTTCATTCCATTATATACAGTAGGATCAGAAAATCTAGAATGTTCAGACAATTTTCCGACAGTCAAATATATTTTCTAATGTAGTTTAGTGGGCTAGATTTGCTAGTCATTTAACCACTTTAGGTTTTTTCTTCAAGAAATGTGTCTATTACATGTAATAGAGAGAAGAAAATGGAATTACTACTGTGGAGTGACATTTATAAGTCACTCTCCCAGAAGGAGTTTTCTTTTGCAAACAAACCAAATTTGTCATTGATTAATTTAATTCCAGTAAATCTACTCCATGCTTACTGTTTTATTACTAAAACCTTACTTAGTCACGATAGCTGCATCTTCTTAATGTGGAACCATTTACAAAATACCCACTTTTGCATGGTAGAGAGGTCAAGAAGGATTCTGTGAAGTGTGGTTTTCAGATCAGACTTCCTATTTTTCATTCTGTCCTGGAACTTAGATAGAAGTCATTATGGCTGATGCTGAGTTGACCAAGGGATGTCATTTGATATAATTTTTTGGATTTCAGTAAAGCTTTCAACAGTGTCTCTTGTAGTATACTGTTGGACAAAATGTCCAGCACACAGCTGGATAAATACATCATGTGATGGGTGGGCAGCTGGCTCATGGGTTGGGTACAAGGGGTTACAGTGAATAGGGTGACATCAGGCTGGTGACCTGTCACTACCGGGGTTGTTCCACAGGGTTCTTCAGCCCTATGCTCTTCAACATCTTCATAAACCACGTGAACACAAGAAGAGATATTGAGCAAGTTCACAGATGATACAAAATTGGGAGGAGCTGCTGACTCTCTCCAGGGCAGGGAGGCCCTGCAGAGAGACCTCCACAAATCAGGGCAGTCATCAACCAGATGAAGTTTAACAAAGACAAGTACCAGATTTTGCACCTGAGATGGGTCTTGGTCAATGGAAATGAATCAGCAGTGCCCTGGCAGCCAGGAGGGCCAACCCTGTCCTGGGGTACATCAGGCCCAGCATCACCAGCCAGGCAAGGGAGGGGATTGTCCCACTCTGCTCTGCACTGGGGCAGCCTCACCTCCAGTGCTGGGGGCAATTTTGGGCAGCACAATGTAAGAGAGACATTGAACTACTAGAGAATGTCCAGAGGAGGGGAATGAAGGTGGTGAAGGGCCTCGAGGGGAAGCTGCATGAGGAGTGGTTGAGGACACTTGGTCTGTCCAGCCTGGAGGAGACGGAAGGGAGACCTCACTGCAGTTACAGCTTCCTCATGAGGCGAAGAGGATGGGCAGGGACTGATCTCTTCTCTCTGGTGACCAGTGACAGGACCCAGAGAGGGAATGGCATGAAGCTGTGCCAGTGTGTGAATGGGCTTGGTTAGGTATCAGGAAAAGACTGAGTCACCATCCCTGGAGGTATTTAAAGGACATGTAGATGTTGCATTTAGGAACATGGTTTAGTGCTGTATCTGACAGCACTGGGTTATTGACTGGACTCCATGATATTAAAAAGAGGGAAAAATGTGTTTTCCATTCTAAATCATTCTATTATTAAATCAGAATTTATGATCTGGGATTTTCCAAAGCAGTGATGAACAGGGAACACAAAGGCTTGTGTGTGCTAATATGATTACTGGGGAATGTTGTTGCTCACTACCCATTACATTTTATTTATCATATAAGGAGGCCCTGCTTTAACTTGTGTACTATGTAATGATAGTTGTTTCTTCTAACCAGCAAAAAAAAGATGGATGTGAACATACATATCACAGTGAAAACTCTGGAAGGATTTTTATGGACACATCACAAAAGAACCATACTATGTTTTTATTTTTTTTCAGAACTGATTAATTTCCAATAAGTCTGCTGTTTTTGTCATTGGCTCAGCAGACAGAGGATATTGGATTATATTCCTGAAGTTGCACTCAGTTCTGTCTTCAAACCATTAAATTCCAGCATACATAAAGTTTATGCTGTGAAACAAATTGGTCCTGCTTTTCACTTCTCCAATTTAGCACAAATAAAATTTAAAAGGAATTGAGAGAAATGTCCTTCATCCTGGGACCAGTTTCAGGAGCCCAGTGCCTAGTTAGAAGAAGTTGACTTTATTGCAAATTGAAGCTTAAAGCTTATTCTACATTTGCTTTTACATATTTCAAACAATTCAAACAAAGTGTGTGCAAAATTTGAAGACTGGCAGTTTACAGCAATTTTTATTGTAGAACACAGTGAGCCCTCAAATGGAATAATTCATCAGGACAGCCTTCTATATTTATATCTCTTCTTTGTCAGAAGAAAGAATCTGTTTTATCTCATCACAATACAGCTACATGGTTATGTATCCTTTTCCTCACGATAACATCTGTGATATAACTTAAAAGGTATTTGTTACTTAACATCACAGTTATACCACAGTTAATAAGCAAGACTTGATGCACCAGTGCTGTAACTATTCTATTCTTCATTGCAACAGCTGAAACTATTCCTATTACACTCTTGTTGAGATAGTATTGCTTGGGAATGTTTGCATAACGCTCACATGCAAAATTGCACTGGCCACTGAGCAATTAGCCTTTTGGCCTGTCTCTGTCATAACAGTGTTTTAAAAGTGAGTAGCTGCTTGCCAGGCAGTAGACACTGCTTGAGGGCTGCTACTGCCCCTGCGTGCACATACGTAATGCAGAGAGATGCGGTTCATCCCATTGCTACAGCTTCCCTGTCACTGCAGGCAGAGGAAGGGCAGCTGGCTATTCTGCATTAACAAAATGAAAGGCATTCAAGCAAATTTCTACTCTCTGTGGTGTATTAAAACACCCATAGCAAAGCTTATAATGTGTGATTTTAATTGAAAAATAAAATACAGCAACAGATTGAAGTTGGTATGCTCAGAAAAGCAACCTGCAGAGGGAAAAATGTAAGCAGGGTGTGGCAGGGAGTGGATCTACCTGTGAGCCTGTACAGTGCCTACCAGAGTCTTGGCTGAGGTTTGTGTACTCTACTACTGAATCTGATGCCAAATTCTACATCAGCACATCGCTCCACTCAGCAGCACAATGATTATATTTTCATTTGTATGAAAAACTCTCTCTGAATTACTGGTCAGAACTAGGGTTGACTTGTCCCTGAAAATCTTTTTCATGACATTTTCTCTCAGAATTGCACCTGAGAGTCTCTCAATTACTGCATAGGCTTAAAAGGATCCCTCTGCACTGGAAAGATGGCCCCAAATTAAATTAAAAACCTTTCTGTCAGGTTTGTCTCTAGCAGGCAATAAGGGCACTCTCCTGCTTAATTAAAACTCTTCTCTCTTAAGATTTGGTGCCCTGCCATATGAGAATAACATAACAGCAGTCAGAAATATGCCCTATGAAAAAACCAATTCTTTAAACTGTCCTGTCATTTCTTACTGGCACTTATTTTGCCAGAAAAGCAGTTTGGAAATGAAAATCCTAGGTTAAGCACAAAAGCATTAAAGCAATGATCAGCAATCTGATAAAAACACTGGTTTTTCTCTGGCTAAATACAAAAATGTTTGCAATATCAAAGCAACTTTTGTACATAATGAATTCAAGTCAGATACATCTTTGTTCCCTTCCTTCACCTTTTTCCCCCTCCCTTTTTTTTCTCCTTTCTTTTCTTTTTTTTTTCTTTTCTTTTTTTCTTTTTGTATTTTTTCATGGTTGTCATGGTTTAACTCCAGCAGACAGCTAAGCAGCACACAGCTGCTTGCTCACTCCCTCCAGCGTGACGGGGGGAAGAAGATTGAAAAGGTAAAAGGCTGAAGACTTGTAGGGTGAGATAAGAAGCATTTCATAACTGAAATAAATTAAAATAATAACAATAGTTATTTATTATAGTTATCTATAATAACAATAATAAAAAATAAAATAACATCAACAAAAAAGATAAATAAACCCCACGAAGGCAAGTGAGGCAATTAAAAACAATTGCTTGCCATCAAGCAACTGATGCCCAGACAGTGTCTGAGCAACTTTCCCCAGTTTATGTGCTGAGTATGGTGCCATATGGTATAGAGCCTCCCTTTGGTCAGTTGGGGTCAGCTGTCCCAGCCGTGTCCCCTCTAAAATTCTTGTGCACTCCCAGCCTACTTGCTGATGGGATGGGGTCTGGAGCATCACTTTTCAGTAATAACAAAAACATCCCTGTGTTATCAGCACTGTTTCCAGCACAAATCCAAAACATTAGCTACCATGAAGAAAATTAACTATACTCCAGCCAGAACCAGAGGTGGTGGGGGTTTGCCTATGATATTATCTATTGCCTTCTTATAAAACTATCACACAGGTGTAATGACTGACTGGAACTTTGAAGAGATAGACTTAAAATTAAAACTCACTGGGATTATTCAGCTGTTGTATCTACTTTTAAGTACAAGTCCTGATTTCTCCTAACCAACCACCTGAATGACTGGAAAATGCACTTGAGTCATTACCCTGTTGCAGGGGTGAGGCAGTTGATCACCATGGGGACAAATACGCCTACACATGGTCTAGGGTTCTGTTCATTGACACATTCAGTATTAAAAACAAGGCACTGGAACATCTTCTAGGGCTGTTGTTAGGGAGCACAGTTTGAACAAAAATAAATGGATGCAAAGGAGAGACACAGGTATCATGCATCGCAAATCTTAGAGGATTAGATTTCTGGAAGTAAACCCAAAGTTTTGAAAGAACGGATGGCTTGGTTGGATCCAACTGAGAAAGTTTCTTAGGTCAACCACCATACATTAATTCCTTTATAAAGCTCTACTGTGCTGCCTAAACTTAGCTTTTCAACAGTGTTTGAGAGAAGGCAAGGGCTGGTCAGGAGACTTTTGCAGTTAGGAGGTAATGAAGGAGGACACGTGATGTTGCTTTGTCTGTGACATCAGCTCTTCCCAGGGTGAATGAGAACTCTGCTGATGGACAGATTGAATCCACACACTGCTCGTTTAAGGTGTACCTGGCTGTGGACCAACATGCTATAGTGCTTGCATCAAAGAGTGTGTATGTAGTAAGTATCAAGAATTGGGCACCGGCAGTTGTTTAAGCCTTTAGAGGTATTTATTTCATGACCCAGCTAACAGTCTTCAGCCAGAATGGCAAGTTCTTTCCTCTATGGCAGCCACACTTTCCAATGGGAGACAGGCAAGGCGTGTTTATAAGTAGGAACACCCTGGTCTGGTATATATTCTCTAGATAGAGGGGAGAAATCAGTCAGTTTTCAAAATTTCTGTACAATCTTTCTATCTGAAACAATACATTTGATTGTATTTCAACTGCCAATAGCCATCTGATTGCATTATACAAAATGCAGAATCTAAGATGTGTCTTGGCATGAGTTCTAGTGGCTCGGCTGACTAGGTGAAGCAGAAAAAGTTTCTCTGAGCTTTACAGTGTTAATGAAAAAAGAGATGCAACTGGCAATAACCTTTAGGAAACAGCTTCTCCTTCCCAACTTTGATGTCTTTCTGAGCTGACAGTACAATGACTACAAGAGGCATTTCTTTTCCCTGGTTCAGAAAGATGATACAGTATCTCTAAACATGGTTTATAATTGTGGAGGGGAGGAAGCTCCCCAAGGAAATTAAGTATCCCACTAAGGAACATTGCTTTCTACCTGACAGGGAACTTCTGTCACTTTTCTTCCTGTTTGGGAAGACAAGACCCCCATGCTGTTCCAAAAAGACCTCTTTGCCTGTAGCCTGAAAGGAAAAGAGATCACAGTGCCTCTATGAACTTAAACATGTTGAAATTGCCAATTGTTACCAACATGGGTGGGCTCATTTTAATCTTTATAACTTAGTCCTAGCCTGCTGAGAGAGGAGGGCAATGTTTTTTTGTTTGTTTTTGTTGAGCAGAACTGGACTATGGTGATATACACACAGAAAGTCTGGTGTGATATGAAAGTGACAAGAAAGGTTTTTTATCTTGAATTAAATTTTAAAGGATGACTCCTTGTTTGTATGTTTAGTCAACCAATCAGTCAGCTTAACCTCTGGAGATTACTTTAGAAGTGCTTGCTAACCTTACTGGTAAAAATGTACAGTAACAGTACAGCACAAATCCAGGAACACAAAGCGGGCAAGAAAATGTGGTGCACTTTACAAGTATCAGAACAATTTCTAGGCAAGTATTTTCATGTTATTATGACATAGTCCTATTTCCTGGTACAAATGGAATTACATGAAAAAGATGATTCACTCAGAATATTTGAGTGCCAAAATTATAGCAAAGTCTGCCTAGGCTGACACTTGTTTAAGAGTTCCAGGAAAAAAAAATTAAGGAAGATAAGTTGAACAAAGGAAATCAAGATTCAAAGTATGGAAATGCTGGCCAAGAAAATTTTTTCAGTCCTTTAGAGAGTATGGGGAAAAAGATTCATGAACAGTCTTGCTCTTTAGAAGCCAGAGTTTAAAAATGGCCTGGAAGACAGAAAAAGGGAAGAATAGGAAGCAAACAGCATGGAATTTATTTCTTCACCTCTTTTGTCTTTCCTGTTTGATGCTTGCCCCTTGCCTTGTGCTTTCCTCCACCACCATGACGGAGCATCTTTCCTGGGCTGCAGTTCTGTTGCTGGGCCTTTCTGGAGCACCACCCCTTCCTGAGAAGGGAATAAGAGAAGTGCTGGTCCATGACAGTCTCACTGCTAAAGGTGAAACCGAGCGGTGTCTCTCTGTATTCCTCTTATCATGCCATTTCTCCTGGTGTGGGATCTGAGGCAGAAGATGGTCCCCAGAGCACAACAGACAATGGTCCCTGTAAAAGTGCTGTATAAGAGGAATTTTGCCAAAGAGAAACTGCAAAGAAATTTCCTTGCTGAGCTATTTGGTACCAAAAATTAACTCTGCCCCCAAAATCCACCAGATGGATTATATAACCTTCAATATTAAAGAACCTTAGAGATAATTTTAAATTATTTTTGAGCCTCCATAATTTTTATCTTTCAGTTCATCCAAGAACTTTCTAAAATGAGGATGTGTTTCTGTATCTGTTGCTTTCCAAAACTTTTCAGTGACACATATCTCTAATACTCCACAAAAATGAAATTTCCATTCCATTGTTGACCTGCAAAGAAGGAAAAGAAATATATTTGCTATACTGACTCTGAATAACAGAAACACTTGAGTGAGCACCTAACGATTATACATTAATACCTATGGCTCACATCATGCATTTTATTCATGCTCTTGTTTAATTTTTTTTTTATTCCTCTTCATGGGCTTGCTGAGCACACAAACAATTAATCTCCATCAGCCCTTAAATGCAATGTTCCCATGTAAATTTCTAAATACAAAAGAACACACTGAAGCACCTGAGTTGAGTATTTTGAAATGGATATGTGATTTTCTGTTATTCAGCTGAGATTTTCTCTTCCTAGCAAGTGATATATTTTATCACCTTCAGGACTGGTGTTAAATGAACCACGGATACAATCTTTAGAACCTGACTGACTACAAACAAGGAGGGAAGAAGTAGAATTTCAGGCACATCTGGAAAAATTAGAGCTGCAAATTGCCGTCAAAAGACCCACTACAACCAAAGGTTCCACTTTTTATTTAATTTGGAAGAGTCCTTATTTATCAGATCATGCCACTTACCAGGCATGTCCAAGGCATCTCAGATAACATTGTGCAACTATTTTTTGGCAATTGAAATTAGGTCAACACCGTCAGTAACAGTAGGGTGGACACAAAAGTCTTCATATAAAAACATTTTTGTCTTTTCCTCATTTTTTTTTCTTTTTTCTCTTTTTTTTTGTTTCTCTCCTGTTTCAATCCCTACACTAAAAAAGTCCTTCTCTGACAAACTTATTCTGAGTGCTGTGTTCAACAAAGGTATTAAAACAGCCAAAGTCCAGGATCAACTTTCATGATATGCAAATGTTATGCTTGCCCATAGCAAAAGGACTTCATTTATGTTAGAGGCAACCAGAATATATCAGAATATATTTGTGTCATTTCAAAAGTATTTCGATACCTTTGACTTAGTCTCCAAAAAATAAATATTGGGAGGATATTCTGTTCCCCAATTATCTGTATAAGAATAACTGAAATGGCTTAATCAGTCAAAAATAAATAAATTTAAAAAAACCCACTATGTCGTTTGAACAGTCTAATTTACTTCTCTAGACAACTCATGTACAGCTGGGCGTAAACCACCTGCTCTTCCTAAATTGCTTGGCTAAAACCAGTATACTTACATTCTCAACTAACCCATCATTTAACAAGTCTGCATAGGTCACATCCTCCTGGAAACCATTTTCAAACATACAAAATTATAGAATGGCTTGGGTTGAAAGGGACTCTAAAGATCATCTCATTGCAGCCCGCTTGCCATAGAAAAGGACACCTTCCACTAGACCAGGCTGCTCAGCGGGATGCAGGGAGCTGAAAGAAGTCAGTGTGGATTTACAAAGGGAAAATCATGTTTAAAACGGGCTCATAGCCTCTACAAAGAGATTTCTGGCTGGTGGATGAAGGCAGAGATGTAGATGTTTTTTAGTCAATATAAGCAAGGCTTTCAATATAGTTTTCTGTGGGAAGACAGAGATAGTGCTAAAGGCAATCTTGCCTTCAATGTATTGCAGCTGTGTTAATTACCAAAGAGTGGGAACAGCCTCACCCTCACAGCTGGGTGTGATAAAAGAGTGAGTTAGGTGGTAGAGGGTTAGTTGGACTCTGCTTGCCTTGCTGTAAGGAGGAAGGGACAGAAGGTTGGGCAAGGGACAGATAAGGTAAGCCACTGTATGAGAGACAGACAGGGTTAGGTGGCTGTGCTGGGGACAGGAAGGAGTGAGCTGGGACTGCAGAAGGGAGAGAAAGAGCCAGAGCTGTGGGGAGCTGCCCATAGGATTGCTACATAGAAAAGGTATGAAGGACTTGTACCTAACATGGTGCTGACACTTGAAGCTCTCTGATGTTTTTAATGAAGCACTCTGAGTGCATGGCTGTCTCGACTCTGACAGTTTTCCATAGTTTTCTGTAACATCCATACAGACAAACTGTTGAAATATGAGATAAATAAGTAAAAAGTCAGGAGAACCAATGCCAGCAGGTCAAATGAAGTGATTCTTTCCCTCTACTCAGAACCAATGAGACACCTCTGAAGTACTAGGTCCAGGTTTGGGCTCTCTGGTAGAAGAGACACGTGAGCATGCTCCAGAGAATCCACCAAAGGGCTGAACAATAAAGGACTTGGAATATCCGATGTCGGACACGAGGCTGAGGAAACTGGGACTCTTCAGCCTGGAGAATAGAAGGCTCAAATGGATTGTGTTGACAATGTATAAATGTGTGAATGGTGGGGAGACTTAAGAAAATGAAGCCAGGCACCTCTCAATGGCCTCTGGTGACAGGCTAGGAGTCAATGGAGTTGAAAATTCCATTTTAACTTAAAAAGGAGACTTTTACCTGAAGTATGGTCAAAAACCAGCAGAGGTTGGCCTGAAAGGTTGTGGAGTCTCCATGCTTAGATTATCCATAGATAATTATAAATGGCCTTGAAAAAGTCCTGA
The DNA here is from genome assembly GCA_008694505.1 of Cyanoderma ruficeps. Taxonomy (NCBI): domain Eukaryota; kingdom Metazoa; phylum Chordata; class Aves; order Passeriformes; family Timaliidae; genus Cyanoderma; species Cyanoderma ruficeps. Next base: position 417,248 of record VZDJ01000302.1, read on the forward strand.
GCAACCTGCTCTAGCTGGCTCTCTGCTCTGAGCAGTGCTGCTGGACTGCTCGATCTCCAGGGGCTCCTTCCAGTCTCAGTGATTCTGTGATTCTGAGCTGAAGGCTGTCTGAGGTTGACAAACCCTTTGCAAGCTACATGAGAGTATGAAAAGTGCTTTAAAACCATACATGGCTCAGGTTGCTGCTGACCTCCTGACATCCCCCATGGCAGGACAGAGTTTTCAAACACATTGGTGGTCGCCCTTCATCGTTCAAATTTAGCAACCTAAAGCTAGTGGTGTTTCTGCCCTAAATGCTGAAGCCCAGTTTCACTCTTACATTTGATATTTTCTGCAGACATAGTAAGGTAAAGAACTGAAAAATGTATACAAAAGTCATGATATTTTTTTCTTTAACGTGACGGCTATATCCTCATGCATGTGGTAGTGTTCAAAGCAGCAGACCGAAAATTAAGACTGTGGAGAGTACTGAAGTCAGCTGATTTTTTGGAGAATATATATATATGTATATGTATTTGTTCCAATATCAGATGAATAGAGTTATGGTTCTTGCTGCACTGACTTCCTATGCTAATGAAAACTGTCGACAAAGGATTTGCGCTGCTTTTGTGACAACCTGTGCAGGAAGATTTAACAATTTTATTTGGTTTAGATTAAAGGAACGTTCCTTCAGAATAAATATTTTCATTTAAACAATCTAGGAAAAGAGGTTTTCTTTTATGAGGTATTTATTTAGCAATTTGCCTGCTGAGAATTTTTTTCTAAATGATGCCAAATATGCAGCAATGGGAATTGGTGTCTTTTCTTTCCATGGACCAGGAAGAGTGTGAGGGCTTTGCTGTCAGTTTTCACATGGTGTCAACAAGGTCATTCCCTACTCTGCAGTCTGTCAAATCACATTATCCCATGTGTAATGCTATGCCTCTACAGAAATGAGGTGTCTTGTACTGACAGTCTCTCCCTGGATGCTCATGTTCCCATCTTCTTCGTACCAACCACTGAGTCAGGATTGAATTTCACTAGTGAAGTATGCAGAGCCCCCCCTCTCCTCACCAGTTTGTAAGAATACCTCCCTATAGTGACTGTACCCAGCCATGGGTATATGGCTGCTTATGTGATCATCCCTTTTCCTCCCTCCTCTCCTTTCTCTTGTGCTTGTTGGTCCATGGTGCAGCATGACACTTCCTTTGACCATTTTCCTAAACATTGCACAATACATCTTACACCATGCCACAAGACCCTTCCAAAAGGGTCAGAACGTTCTCAGAAGTCTCCTGAAATATCCCCCAATGCTCACAATTATAATGTTTTCCCTCCTCATTAGTTACATTGGTCAAGTGACCCTCCTCAAGGCTGTGCCTGAGCAGTTCCCTTAATGGTCACCAATCAGCGGCCAAAGAGTTCCGGCTGTCATTATGGTCCTTTTCCTTTCCATCTATCAATTTCCTTGTTGCTTTTTCACTCCTTTGTACTGAATAGTCCTTAATTAAACAACTTAATAAATCAGATGTCTGCGTCCACTTACCCTTAAAAAATTTGTTGTATGTGTAAGTCCATATTGGCCTCCAACATTCAAAGGAGAGCAGGACGTTTCCTGCCTCTGGAAGCATTTTCAGTGACGCACATTGTGATTAAGGGAACTTGCAGTGGGTGGGTGTCCTGTAGTGGCTTTTCTGAAAAAGGACAACACTGAAGGTTGGATTCATTCATAAGGGGATGGATTCTTTGCACAGTCTTGAGAATCTACACCCTACTAAATATTTAGTATTTGAATCCAGAAAGGGTGCTTTGCTCAATAGTTGTTTCTGACCTTAAAATTCAGGTTTTTTAAGCTGCTTAATTATAGCACTAGCAACATTGGTTTTCTGACTAGTTGGTCAGTAAAGACCATTTAAAATTCAGTATTAGTTTAAATGCACTTTGTAGACCTGTTCCTTGGATTTTGCACTCAAAATGTACTACTAAATGTTAGTGCAAAGGTTACAAGTTATAATAAAAGGTTGAGAGAATCCATTCAGGTATTAACATTTATATAGTCTCTGTCTGGACCTCTGGGATAAAGCAAATTTTGTACTAGAAACCTAATTGATAGAAACTGATCACACTTACTTTGTAAGTGTGACATAGGTCACAGCGCCACTCTGCTTCCTGTAGGAAGCCTCTCTGGACAGACAAGCCTACATTTTACGTATCTGAATTCATAAAATATTGGCATTTAATGTATCTACATATAAAAGCACACAGTGAGCCACAGTGTCAGTATAACAGCCTATGAAGCATAAAAGCTGCAGCCACAGAGCTTACAGTTGTCAAAAAGTTGATAAGCTCAGATCTAGCAGCTTTGTTGCAACATTCATGCAAGGAGGACTGAGAGCTCACTCCTGGATAACTGACATTTGAGGGGATTTCATTATGCCACCCTAGTTTCAATTTGAATATAATCAACTTAGTAGAAGGTTTTTGTAAGGTTTTTATTGGCATGTACTGCAAGAATAAGTTCTCAAAATAAAAGCAAGAGTTTTCAGGAAACAGAGGGCCTTTATTTATTTATTTTAACAAGTAACTGAGTTTGCACACCTTTGGTACAAAAGAAAACAAATTTCCATTAATTGTGCAGTTTACTAAGAGATAACTCAGACTGCATCTGCATTGTTGTGTGCTCAGAGCTTCCCATTGCAGCATTCCTTCCTTTGGTTTGTCCCTTTCAATTCAGCTTCAGGACTCAGAGTTCTAGGATCTATCCCATTTTTATGACAAATATTTGTTCACAGGATGAACAGAAAGAGATGACTTTGTCATATCTTCCCTTGTTTCATAATAACCTCATAGCAAAGAGTAACAGCTTCATAAGTTGTGTGTGTGTACACCACCTAGTGACTGCATAGGCCTTACATTATTTGACCTTTCATAGGAGACATTTTGTCATGACATTTAGTATTTACTCTGTATTTATTTTAACATCCAAGATTTAAAAATTGGACATTTGAATTCTGAAAGTGCATTTCAGGAGATGGTCATCTTGGACACAAAGAGGATGCCTTCATTTAGGAGTGTGAATCTAAATTTGAAACCTCAATTTATTTGTAAGTCTTATACATATCTCCAATAATTTTTGATAAATTTTGCCAAAATCCTCAGCAGTTTCTGGGCACTTGGGTATATGGATTCTTAAAATCCTATGAATTATTAAAAACTTTAAAACACTAAAACATTTCAGTCTGCTATCAGTTCTTATACCCAGCTGGTGTTCTATACATAACTATAACTTTCTGATAAGAAAATGCCTGCTCAAAAGATGTGTGTTTAGCAATGTTAATTCTGCATAGTTGGTGAGATAGTCCAACAGTCATTGTAAAATTTCTGTGTTCTCACTGCAATCTAGTCAAAAATAAGATTCTAAGTGCTCTCCACTAGGGATACTTTATTCAAGGGCCTTAACTCTTCTATATAACCTCCTTGCTCCTTCTATAGGGACCTCTTGTAGGAACCTCAACATTTTGTGAGCTCAGCTGGCATGGACATTTCTCCTTTCACTCTTTCTGTAAAAGTGACCAATCTTTTTTTTGTCCCTGGTTTACTTTTGGGATAACTGGAACAAGTCCAGGTCTGTTGCCACTATTCTGAATACTTGTTGAGTCCTCTAGACTGGAGAAGAGACTGAGGGAGACCTCATCACAGTTACAATTTCCTCATGAGGGGAAGGGGAGGGACTGGCACTGACCTCTGTGCTGACCAGTGACAGGAACCAAGGGAATGGCCTGAAGTTGTGTCAGGGAAGGTTTAAATTGGATAATGTAAAAAGGTTCTTCTCCCAGAGGGTGGCTGGGCACTGGAACAGGTTCCCCAGGGAAGGGGAGCACCAAGCCTGAGGAAGCTGAAGAAACATTTGGGCAATGCTCTCAGGCACATGGTGCGACTCTTGGGGATGGTCCCATGTGGGGTCAGGAGTTGGACTAAATAATCCTTGTTGGTCCCTTCCAACCCAGCATGTTCTGTGGTTCTGTGAAGTTTTTTAGATGAGTTATGTCCTCACTGCTCTTCTACTTTGTGTTCTCATCCAATCTGTGCACACAAGATGTTTCGCATTCTTCTTCACAAAGGGCTGTGGCAACTTAGCTGTTGTGATTCTTTATTCATCTATTTTAGTATTTGGAAAATCAAAATCAAAGTTTCCTGGGCTCCCTAATGTGCCATCTTACCATTTTTCCTGTAAAAATATAGGGGTGAGAGCAGAACTTGTGGGAGTCAATGGGTGAAGTTGCAGCTTTACTACAGCACTGTGATTGTATTATAAAATGCTGTTTTCTAGTGAACTCAACACAGACAGTATATTTTATTTATTTATTTGCATCAGAAAAAGCAGTGATGGTATAATATGGCTAAAATAAATAAATAGTACAATTTAAAATAATTTGTGCATATGTTTGTTTGTTCTGAATTGTACTGAACAGCTGCCAAGGTAAACCATGCAGTCACCGAGAGTCACAAGGAAAAATACAGAGTGCTCAGAAAAAGAAAAAAAACCACAGGATTCTCAGTAAATTACTGAGCAGTATACCTTATTCTGCAGTGAAAATGTAGTATATTTAATATGCTGTAAATATGACTCCTGGTAGAAAAGCTGAATGAAATATTAATATCGTACCATGTGTGAGGGTGGAAAGTAGGCAGATATTGACCAGAAATAGAAGGACAGGAAAATGCAGGGTATATTTTAAAAAATATATTTTTTGAAACAAGGTCCTGTAAGTCACAACTCTCAAAAAGAAAGAAAAAAAATATTAAAGGGTACATCTCAAAACTTCTGCAGGAATTTCTGTGAAAGGCAAACTATTTTACAACTACAGTGTGGGATGATGAAAAATGACAGTTCATGGATTGTGGTATTTTAGATCAGAAGAAGCAAGCAACTTTAATTAAAGATGATTCTTTTGCATCTATATGCTACCATTGAAAGGGCAGGCAATGATAGCAATTTTTTCAAGAAGATTCTAGTGGACTTTGCTGAACAGCTAAGTTCAGCTGCCATAATTCAGAGGACTTTTAATCAGTGTTGAAATGTCCTGGAATCATGGATTTTACAATGTTTCATGTCCACAGATATGCTTTTCAGATTATTTTCAGGATCTGAACAGGTATTTTTGCACTATTTGGAACTCCCACCACATTTCCAGATTTGATTCAAATGTGGGTCTGAGATTTACTTCCCAGTCAAGAAAAGACAAATCTGAGAGCTTGTGAAAAACAACTAGAGAAGAAATGGCATCAAGATAGCTAAGACAAAGATAAGTATTAGGAATGCTTCCATGTTCATTTTTCTTACATATGGGGTTTTTTACAAAAAATAAAAGCTTTTATGAATTGTCTCAGCTTAACACTAAAGGCATTCATTTAAAACAAAAGACAAAACCAGACTTAGGTTCAATCTCACTGTTTCCTTTGCCTATTAAAACTATACTTTAGGAGTGGCTGGAGTGGAAGCAAACAGTCTGGCACCTTTTCATCCAATTTCTTCTGCTCTCTCCACCAGACAGCTGCCTCACATTATGAGCTGAGGAAGAAAAAGCAGTGTTTAGCCACACACTGTTTAATGAAGGTCTGAGGCTCATTGTTTTCTCTGTTGTATCTGCCTCATGGAAGGGTGATAGCATTTAATTTGGAAAATACACCTACAGGGTGTAGGTAACTGGTAACCAGGTCTGGATTGGTCCCTTACTGAGAACTCAGCTGCATTACAGAATAAAGAATGGGATTTTTTCTTTATTTCTGGGCAAGAAAATTTTATCAGTATTGTGGCTTAGTTTTTTGTGTATTACTTAATTTTTCTCCAGATGAACCTATTGCAGAGGCTGCATGGTAGATTGAGTGGAAGGGTTTGCAGCCTTTTCTAGCAAAAGGATGGCTTGGGAGATACTGCTTTTCCTAGGAAAACACATGCCAGCTCTATATAAACCCAGAGGTCAGCTAATTGACAGTCCCATAAGAGAAGTTGCCATGGAGATCAGGTGATTTAGTAGTTCACAGAGAAAGGCTTAGTCTCATATAACTGTGAAATCCTGAGTGTGGTGGTGAAAGTGCAAACAGAGTTAAGTTTAGACACAAGGAGAAAAGAAGTAAATTGTGGAGCACAATCTACTTGTCTGGTATTCAGAGGAAAAAGAAATGCTGATGAACTTTTTTAACATCTGGACAAATGCTGGGGTAGTGTACATATGTCCATTTGATGGCTTCCATGGCAGGAAAACACAGCTGAAGAAGTGGGACAGTCTGCCTCTCCACTGGCCTAAAAGCAGTAAAGGCTGATGGTCGCTGCTTCCCTCTACCCCCATGGTCTGTACCAGGTCCTGCCCGAACCAGAGAGGAAAATCCTGCCTTCTTAAACAGAAGTGGCCACTTGAGGTCTGAAGCAGGCTTATATTTTTTTCTCTCTGGTAAATAAATGGGAAACCTCACAGAAGGGTCACACTATTTTGGTGGTTTGACCTGGCTGGGTGTCAGGTATCCATCAAAACTGCTCTATCACAGACCTCCACAAGTGGACATGGGAGAGAAAATATAACAAAAAGTTTGTGAAATTGAGATAAGGACAGGGAGAGATCACTCATTAAACACCAACATGGGAAAAACAGGCTCGAATTTGAGATATAAACTGAATTTATTTCTAACAAAATCAGAGCAGGATAATGAGAAGTAAAATAAATCTTGGAACAACTTTCCCCCACCCCTCCTTCCTTTCCAGGCTCTACCGCCTCCCTCAGCAGTGCAGGGAGACAAGGAATGGGGATTACAGTCAGTTTATCATAGGGTGCTCCTGCTGCTGCTCAGGGAGAAGAGTCCCTGCCCTGCTCCACCACAGGGTCCCTCCCATGGGCGAGAGCTCCCCACAAACTGCTCCAATGTGGGTCACTTTTCTGTGGCATGTAGTCCTTCAAGAATGGGCCGCTCCAGTGCGAGTCCCCCACAGAGTCACAAGTCCTTCCAGGAAACCTGCACCACCGTGGGCTTCTCCTTCCATCCTGGAGCCTGCTGCCATGGACTCTGTTGGACATGGGGGAAGCTTCTGGCACTTTCTCGCAAAAGCCACCCCTGTAGTGCTGTACCCCCTGCTACCAAATCCTGGCTGTGCAATCCTAATGCAACTATTAACACAGAAGAAGAGGGGAAAAGGACTGAAAATCTGAGAAAAGGGAAAATAGAGCATTTGCCTCAGCACTAAAGCCTAAAAAGAGAAGACAAGCTTTTCTGAAAGTTTTCATAAACTGAATAAAACAGAGAAGGAAAGAGAGTTTTTTTGGGGAAAAAATTGTAAAGGGTTATATTATCATCCTGAATCTTTCACAAGTCACTCAGCACAATTCAAATTTTTGTGTGGAGACTGAGTAATCTTTACTTCATGGTATTACCAGAACTACTAAGAAGCAGCTGTCCCTGAATTTGTGGTGCTCTTTGTTACAGAAATTGGTATTTCACTCTCCTCTTTGAGTACAAAATTTATTATTTTTTCCCTAGACCTCAAAATGGACTGTCCAAGATATCTACCCCTACATCCCTTCCCAAGTCCTCTGCAATCAGAGATCATAGGTGAAAGAAAGGAGTGAAGTAGAAAAGCAAGGAATTAAAACAGAACTTAAAACAGCTCCTTGCCTGACATGGCTAATATTTTGGTTTATAACCTAAAATGTAATTTCTCTGTCTCCTATGACGAGAAATAATTTTGAAGTTTTGAAAGCAGGCAACAGCAAAGATGGCATGTCAGAGAAACTATTTTCTTAGCTCAAGCTTCCTTATCAAAGGAAGGGTTTAATTTTTACTTATTTTCAATTTTTATTCCATTGCAGCCAAAGTTATCTTGCCTCCTTTTTTTTTTTTCATTTTTGATTCCTTCTTTTCTCCATCTTCCCTGAGGGTTTTACATTCCTAGCAGAAACAGAATTTGTTCAGTTATGATAGAATGGTACAATTCTCAATTCTGGCACCATAATCTACCTTGATGTTTGTTTGTAGCAGTATATGAGCAGGTGATGGAGTTCCTAAGAGTGAAGCTTCCTCATTTTGTTCTTTTGAGGCTGTTGGAAGCAGCTTTTTGGGTGGAAGCAGCAGAATTTGAAAGGATCTGGCAAGCACTATTACCCTCCTAACAGGAGGATGGCAATTAATTCCTGTTCCAAGCCTGGGAGTGACTTTGGAAGAATAGAAATTTCAGCTGGAAAATGTGGAACCATTAAAACACATGGCACTGCAAGGAATTATAACTTTATTAAAATATTAAACTATCACCAGCACCATGGGGAGCAGGGGCCAGGATTTGTTGGGAGCGAGAGGCTCAATTCACTCACCCACACCACTCAGTAGGAGACATCATAGAATTACAGAGAGGTCTGGGTTGGAAGGGACATTAAAGATCATCCCGTTCCAACCCCCCTGCCATGGGAAGAGATACCTTCCACTGGACCAGGTTGCTCAAAGCCTCACCCAGCCTGGCCTTGAGCTGTGGGGAAACACTTGCTGTGCATAAACCTAGGCACTCCTTGACATATAAGTGTGTGGAGGAGAGTGGAGTGCAAAGAAACCTTTTGGTTTTCCCTTCCCAAACCTTTTGGACCTTGGAGTCTCCTAGTGGAGCAGCCATCATACAGTAACAGGGTGGTCTAATTACTCCATGCAGCTGGACACAGCTGTCCCAAGTGCTTAAAGAAATGTCAATAAATATAAAACCTCATATGGGGCAGTAAGGTGCTAAGGAAGTCATTGCTCTTGCAGGACATCTTCATTGTTCCCTGCCATCAAAACTTCAAAATGAAAACAGAAAAATATATTTCCCTTCATAACAAGACAGAGCAATTACTGAGTACATCTTTCCATATCAGTTTTGGGATCTTTTCTATATAATCTTTAGTGTTTCTCCTCAGATTTAGTTGACAAGTGCAAACTTTGTCTATTTGGGAGAAAACTCTGACTGGACCATCACAGTGCTGAGCAGCACAGAAGTTTCACTAATTCTAACTGTCTTATTATAAAGCTTTTTGCACTGCCTATATTATTCTAACAGGCAAAAAATATGATCATGGCGAATAGGAACTACTACATAAAGGGACAGGAAAGCAGATTAAAAAAAATCATCTTGTAGTAATGATTGCATTAAATTAACTTGCACACACCAACCTACTTCTTTAGCTTTGACATTATGAAAAAAAGAAACGAAAAAAGGAAAATAACATCAGAAATGATGACGCATCAGGTGTCCACTGAGGCAGAAATCTTCTCTGGAAGAAGTGGGAAAACTTCAAGTGCTTCAAGTGTTAGTAGCTTTATAAATAGACACTGAAATATTTTGTTAAATAAGAGGGGCGGCAACACAGATGCACTTAAATGGCTTCAAAAATCAAAAACATATTTCTACCAATGTAATGAAAGTATCAAATGACATGAAAATAATATTCAAACTTTAACCTAATTTGTATCATTTTAATGGACCTTAGCCAAAGACACTGCTAAAATTTGTCTTGTTTTCAAAGGTGTGGGGGTTCTGAAATAAAAATGCTCTAAAATATTGCTTAAAATACAGATTATTCTAATAAACAAAGGACATAAACATTCGACAATCAGACTGAAAAACTGGATTTCTATCATTCTGAAGCTCTATCTTACACAATGAAGTGGCAGCAAAACTAAGTAAGCAAAAATAAAACAAAGCAAAAAGAAAACCTACTGAAAACCTCACAGCAAGAGAGGGTTGTGTGACTCCAGTATCTGCAACTGGGCATAGCTGGATGAAAAGCTGGCAGATTTTTAAATCTGCAAGTAGAAAAGGATGTGTTTTAATTGTTCCTTTAACAGGCTGCAAGCATCCTTTAATGAAGGTAACTATAGGAAGGATTGCTAGAATTCAATTAGCCACAACAGGTATATGCTAGAGACCTTCAAACCACAGAACACAAATGGTCATTCAGAGCAACTGGCAAATTACCTGCTAATGAATGCTGTCAGGAAAACCCAGCTGGCAGCAATGCCGTGGAAGTGCCAGCATTGCCAAGACTCCATCAGCAGGAGAGTAATGGCAGGTGTAAATGTTAAAACTGATGGAAGTTAATGAATGACCCAGTGGCAATGGACCAGATTGCCTTTTCTCCCTGGTAACCCCAGGGAGTTCAGTGCTATTTCTGAACAATATTATCTGGCAGCCTTGCTAAGGAACTTGAGATGGACCTGAATGCTGTTCTCTGGAAAAAAACCTTGGTGATGACAGTGATGAAATCCAGTGCATCTCCACCTAGGAGAGAATCACATCTATCATATTTATGGCTATAAATGAAGGAAGAGATGAAGAGATGAGTTCTAAAATTAGAACAGAATGTTGTTATCTTTAGAAAACTCATAGTGTGCAACTTCGAATACTTTCTTACTTAGAGGAGAGAAGAATTATGAAAGCCAAAAGCATAGGTGATTAAAGATGTCCTGGAAATTGTGTGATACCATATTTACACTTACTAATTTCATACAAATTTTAGTGGCATTTTTTGTTCTAAAATTTAGTTTTGGATGAAGACAAACATCTCAGATCCCTTACACTGGGGAGAGTGATTTTTACATGGGCAGATAGTGATAGGACAAGGAGGAATGGTTTTAAACTAAAAGAGGAGAGATTTGGACTAGATGATAGGAAGAAATTTAATGTGACCATGTAACGCACTGGAACAGGTGGCCCAGAGAAGCTGTGGATGCCTCATCCATGGAAGTGTTCAAGGCCAGGATGGATGGGACCCTGAGCAACCTGGTCTAGTGGGTGAAATCCCTGCCCATGGCAAGGGCTTTTGTGGTTTGAGAGCAAAACCAGTGAGACAGTCCAAGTCAGAAATACAATTTAATAGGAAGAAAAAAAAAAGTACAATAAAAATAAAAGCAATAATACAAAGGACCACTGACAGAGTCAGAATACAACCTGACACGCTGTTGGTCAGGGTGTTGGAAACAGCCCAAAAGTAAGCCCTCCTGAAGTGGCAGATGTAGTCCTGTTGGAAGTAGAGCTGGTCCTGTAGAGAAAAAGTGTCCAGAGATGGGAGTCCTTTGGGAGTCCTGTGGGAACACTGGATGTCTGGTCACACTTGTGGCTCCTTTTCATTTAGGTGGAAATGGTTTAGCTCCTCCTCCCTGGGTAGAGGATCTCACAATGGGATGATGTAATGTGTCATGTCATTGGTGAGCTTTAATGGTCCATTAACAGAAGATATCCCCACAGAGGTAATGGGAGGATGAGCAGAGATATAAAACAATGCCCCACGTGGTTTTAACAGCTGGCTTGTTATCAGAAGGGCAGTCACCCCTTCTCTCTTGGAGTTACAACAGATAAAGAAAAAAACCGCCTCCCAACCAGGTTTCAACAGATGGAATAGAATAAATTTTTTTTTGGTTAGAGAACCCAAGACAAGTGCTAAGGGGGTGGGGAGTGGAGTGGATGGAGAGGATCTTTATAGTCCCTTCCAAGCCAAGCCATTCTATGATGAATATTTTTTTGTAACAAAAACCTTCTTCAGTTTGTGAGACAAAATCTTGGATATGTCCATCCAGATGGTACTCATACAAACACATATAAAACGCCCTGTTCTTTAAGCTACTCACAGGACTCCTTAAAGACCTAAATAATTTCAGTTTCTGGAGACTGGCCAATGGTATGCTTAACTAAAAGTAGAAGGAAAGATGTGATTTTAAGAGACAAAATTAAATATATAAAATGTGTTAAATACATGAAATGTGTTCATTTCCTCTATATTCTGATTCTTAATGCTATGAAAGACTGAAAGTTTTGAGCCATATCAGACGACAAGGGTTATCAGAGTGATTTAATTTTTCTTTTGCAGAGACTTTGCTTTTCTCAGTAGCAAGTGCAGAAAAAGAAATTGTTGAGGTATCAAAACTGCAGAACCCTCAAAATATTTTTAATGAGTAACAGAAGAGTTCGTGCTGTCTTATTTCACTGAATTCTGCACTTTATAGAGAATTCTGGAAAATATTCTGAAAGCTTTTTTGAGAGGATATCAACACTTTTGTATGGAAGGGAAATTGCTATAAGCTTCACAGTTCTGGATATTGAAATGACCCAGGTTATCATATGAAGGTGCTCTTTAACCATTAATCTTTTCTCTAAGGCACAGACTGGGATTTCTTAAATGGCTTTTTCATCTCATTGAATTAACCAGCAGAAGCCAGTAGACTTCAAGGAGGGCAAAGAGAGAACTGCTGCTGAGTGCTTTTAAAAATCCAGCTTCTGTTCTTGTTTGAAGTAAATAAGTGTTGATTAATCTTAAACTTAACAGATTGGTGATCTGCAGGCAGTTTTATTAAAGACCAGATAACCCATTTCATTTCTGTGTGGAAAAGCCACTGTGAAGTGAAAATTTTTCAACTGAAACTGAGGCCAAGTATGTCACACTTGTTGTTCAGCTGAGAATAGAGAGAGCAATGGTTTTAACTCAAAAGAAAGGAAAGAATAAAAGGGTGACAAATGGGTAGTAATGCAGAGATTTAAGACTCATGCAGCTTTTTCATCCTACTGGTATTCAGCCACACTTAGAATATTTGAGAAAGATGACTGAAGTGACTTTACTTTCTGGATAATGGACTGATTAAATAATGTTGCAAAGACCATTGAAGACCTTTGTATTTGCAAAGATATTTTACTGCACAGTGGAGAGGAAAAGGCATTCCTTCTGAAATAGCCACAAGCCTGATCTTTGGAATTCTTTACAAATTCCACTCAACAGTTGGCAAAACTTTGCAAGGATGGCATGAAGCTGCATGGGATGGGTGTTTTGACCTTTTCCGGATGACAAGTGCCCACCAAAACTGCTCTATCACTTCCCTTGTCAGCTGGACAGGGGAGAGAAAAATGTAACAAAGAGCTGGTGGCTAGAGATAAGGACAGGGAGAGATCACTCAGCAATTATCATCGTGGGCAAAACAGATGCAAGTTGGGGAAATTAGTTTAATTTATTACCAATCAAATCGGAGTAGGATACTGTGAAGTAAATCAAAATCTTAAAAACATCTCCCCTTTGCTTCCTCCTCCTTTCAGTCTTTATTCCTAGTTCTCTCTACCTCCTCCTTTTCAGTGGAACAGTGGGATGGGGAATGAGAGCTGCAGTCAGGTCATCATCTGTTGTCTCTCCTACTCCTTCCTTCTCAAAGGGAGGGAAAACTCCTCACAGTCTTCCCTTGCTCCATCATGGGGTCTCTTTCATGGCAAATCATCCTCCATGAACTTATCCAGTGTGGGTCATTTCCACAGGCTTCAGTTCTTGAACTGCTCCAGTGTGAGTGCCTTCCATGGGGTGCAGTCCTTCAGGAACAGCCTGCTCCAGCATGGGTCCCCCATGGAATGACAAATCCTGTGAACAAATGTGCTCCCGTGTGGGCTCCTCTATCCACAAGTGTGGAGATACTGCCCAGAGCTTGCTCCAGTGTGGGCTTCTCACAAGGTTACAGCCACTTTTGGCCATCCAGCTGGCTCAGTGTGGGGTCCTCTATAAAGGCTGCAGGTGAATCTCTGCTCCCCCATGGACCTCCATGGGCAGCAGAGGAACAGCTGCCTCACCATGGTCTGCAGAGGAATCTCTGCTCTGGTGCCTGGAGCATCCCCGCCTCCACCCACCACTGCTGCTGCACTGACCTGGGTGTCTGCAGGACTGTTCCTCTCACATGTTCTCACTCCTCATTTCTCTGGCTGCAATTTGTTTCTGCACAATAACGTTTTCCCTCCTCTTAAGTCTGTTATTCCACAGGCACTACCACCATTGCTGATAGGCTTTTCCATGGCCAGCAGTGGGTCCATCCTGGAGCTGGCTGGCTTTGGCTTGGTCAGATACAGAGGAGGTCTCCAGCAGCTTCACAGAGAAGTCATTGTGGTTGCCACCCCTACTACCAAAACCTTGCTATGCAAACCCTACATGATGAGTTGAACTAGGAAGGCAACATAAGCAAGAGAAAAAATGAGAATGTGCTTGTAAGCAAAGACAACTAATACAATCTTCAGAAGCACCAAATAAGTTTAAGAATGTGAAATTACTGTTCTGGAGAAAAGGAAAAAAACCTCAACCCAATTCCACAGTCCTTTGAACCCTCAAGATAGGGATATCATAAATGTTAAGACTTTCATTCTGCAAATAAAATCCTTTTCCAAACTTACTGATGACCACTGCAGAGTGAAAACTAGATTTTCCCTTCAACAAGAAATGCTGGTATTTCTGCAGGGCACAAGGAGATTAGAAAATGATGAGACTTTCTTTTTGATATTTTATATCAAAACAGAACAAGACTTTCATGAAACAGAACAGTTAGTGCTGTCATTTTTAGCTTAATAATATTTCTGCCATCTTCCTAGGGTTTATTTGAAAATATTTATTTTCTAGCAGTTTCATAATTCATTTGCATAATTGTTGCTGCCTTGTTTCCAGAAATGTGTAGTTCAGGTGGCTGTAGGGATGTATCTCTGCTGGCACATCTACAACCACACGACACGCAGGACATCTGGTCCTGCCAGATCAGAGTTTGAACCATCCTGTGCTTTCTCACCCAGGGGCCAGAGGAAATGTCAGTGCCTTGAGAAAATAAATCATCACAAGCAAATGCAAATTCAGGTAGTTTAAACTTTATTATTACAATTTTTTTTGTAGTGAAAATATCAAAGCTGGAGGAGTGCCAATTGCAAAAGCAGGTCTGAAAGAAATTTCCTGACCAACAATACTATCAAAACACCGTATGACTGAGCAATTTTTGGGTACCAGATTGTTTCCCACAAGTTGTGATTCAAATATTTGTTACAGGGCTGCAACAGCTTAGTCAGCTTCATTTTCAGGTCATGAGTGGTGCCCTGTGCTGCTTTGCAGTCATAATACATGTTCATTGGTTTATATGGAGATTTAGATCTGCTCATTAAAGCTTTTAAGAGAAAATGTAGTGACGTTTGAATGGGTCTTATTTCAACTGAAATTTCTGGGTGTCTTCTAAAGTATAAATTTCCCTAATTTAAGCTAGCAGTGCCCCAGTAGATGCATGATAAAAACTCAGCTGTGTTACTCCACTATATCTAGATTTACTCTAGTAATTACATTGGCCCAATTTCTTTTTTATTAAACTCAAATGGAAAAGAAATAATTAGATCTGATAGCTATCATATAAGAGAGTATGCTGAGGGTGAAGTAATTAAACTGTAATTTTAGTAAATTATGTTTTTCATTAAAATTGTAAGAAATCTGTTAAATGATTAGCTAAAATTTTTAGGGTATTTGAAGCCCATTCAGCTTTTTGATTCTGCAGGCAGATCAGAGGAATTTACAATCTGTGAAAGTATGTTTTGGTACTGCACTGTCTCATGCTATCAGTACCAAATTGTTTTCCAGCTTGTTTGATTTTACCAAATATTGTTCATTATTGATAGTGCTACAAAATGTGTAAGATTGCTTTCCAAAGACGAAATGGAGCTGCTGCACTCTGCAATCTAAAACCTATCTGGATAGTTACAAACAATCTCAGTGGCTCATTTACCTAGGGAGAATCTTTTTCTTTGTATAAAGTTAATCACTTTATGTGTGCTGTTTTCAGGTCTACTTCTGCAGAATTGCTATTGCACAGAGATGCTTGTCTACTTTGGGTGGGGATGATGCTACAGCCTCAGTGACTCTGTGAGTGAGCTGTGACTGTGCCTCACACTGATCACTATAGGACTTGCCTGAATAACTTGTTTTGGTTTTTTGGTAGGCTTTTCTTTGGTTTTTTTCTTGCTTGCTTTGGTTTCCAAAGCCACTGAATTCATGGCATATTCAGCTAGCAGAAAAATAACTCAAGTGCTGTGCCTTGAGCACATAATGAATCTTCTAAAGGACATTAAACCACCAATCTCCAGGTCACTGGAAGTCCTTGTCTACGAGGCGAACATGTAGAAAGGTAAAAAACCCCAAACACTCTAGGGAGTTGCATGCATCAGGTAATTTTTTGTATGAATAATGAAAATCTCTTCTGGTGGCAACAACGGTTATAGGGAAAATGCTGACTCTGCAAGCACAAGATCTCCACAGCTGCAAAACATGTTCGGGGAAGACTTCAAGTATAAGACCTTCACGGTCTGCTGTGGAGAACAGAAAAAGCCATGGCACTGCACAGACCACATGGAAAGAAAAAGGGAAATGTTTTAGAAAGCACTACCATTGGAAAAGAAGTAAAGTTTGTCTCAAGAAGAATCCTAAACAAATCTGAAACAGACATGTCTTAAAGATAAGCCAAAAGCAGCCAAAAAATCGCTTCATGTCATGAACATCCAAATACACATTCACAACATCCTAAGAAGCTGTAAAAAGAACTATTGCACAGACAGGTGCTGCTTGAGAGGGGATGGGAGGGTGGGTAGGGGCTGGTGTCAAGCCTAAGGTAATAAAAGGCCAGGTGCTGGATCAAGAAATGAAGAGATTTTCTATAATTCAAAGTTCATGAGCTAGTTAAGAGGGTGCATTTCTCGCTGAGACCCTTGGGGATGGACTGCTTTACTGGAAACATCCAGCTGTGTGCCTTCTCCACTTAGCCAGAAAAATCCCCAGTTAACTACTGGGCTTGCTAAATAGGAGGCACTCTAATGGCAGATCTCTAGAGTTTCCTTGTTGGACCTCTGGGCTATGGCCCCATAATTTCTTCTATATTCTTCCAGCATTAAATACGCTTTTTGCATCATGACAAAAATCACTACTAGAGAAATGGTAAAACTTACAGACTTGTCTTCCAGAGGCTATGTCTTCTGGAGACTATTTCTCTAAAATTGCAATTTCAACATTAGTTTGGCTTCTCTAAGGCAGGAAGTGGCACGGCATTGCAATCCTGTAAAAGTACCAGGCTTTTGGTAATAGGGAGTCTAGTTTTCCCCCTAAGCTTTTCAGAAAGTGAATTTCTTTGTGTGAAATCTCCTAAAACCAGTAACTGTTGCTTTGCAGTAATATTAAAATATTAATAATAATATTAAATACAATAATATTAAAAATATTACTCCTTTTATTTTTTTTTCCAGAGGAAAGAAGACAATGCCAAGCCACTGCAGGGTGAAGGTAAAATTGTTTAACAAGAATTCATAGACAAGAATAATAGCAATGGAGAAAACAACCTTCTTAAAGGATTCTTGAGGGTTCATATGGTGGGAGCAGGGCTAAAGCTTTTCCACTGTTTTACAGATTGTGTGGGAACTTCTGTCCTTTGCTACTTGGGCCCCAAGAGCTGCCAAGGGCACTGGGAAGGGTGTGTGTGTAGGTTTCTGGCTGGTTCCAGAGCCTCTTTCCACTCTGAAGTGCTAAGTGTTGGTGCAGCAGTGTGCCTGGCAAAAGTACTCTCAGCAAGATTTATATTGGCCAGATCAATGAATCTGTGTTGACAACATCCTAAAACTGTCAGCCCATTCTGTTTCTTTAGCAAACAAAGAGTTGGAAAATAAAACTCAGACCAATCAAAAATGGGAAAAGTTACCAATGAAATTTAAGATACAGTACCATTGAGGAAACACTGAATGAGAGTAAAAAAGGTCTGCTCTGTTAAGAGAGCATTTTTCAGGCAAAGATGGTAGTTTGTTTCAAGCTTCTAATAGTTATATTTGATGTATTTGTATATATTAATTTTTTTAAAACTGTAGAATGTTATTCTCAGTTAAAAGCATTAGATGATGTCACTAACAATTCTTTTGACAGTACAAAAGCTTGAAGGGAAAATAAAAACCTTTCCGGGTAGAGCTGGGCCACATTATGGCAGAAGGAGATGAAATAGCAGAACACAATATATCTGATATTTATGGTGACAGTTTTTGCCTTTTGGGCCTGGCATCATTTTGCACAAAGTTTAGAGTTGTTCTTCTCCCACTTTTAAAAACTTTATTATACTCTGATCAAAGGCATTTCAAATTGCTTGCCCTCCAAAATTGAAAGCCACTGTAAATGGGTGAAGAAGAATGTGAAATTCTCCTCACATTCTTATAGTTCACTCTGTCATTGTTATTCCTTGGTAAAAATTGAAAATCCTTGATAAAAATAGTTTTAAGCTTTTGAAATTAAATGCAGCTTATTAGATCACTAATCCACTGTGTGATAATTGAATCACAAATGCATTCCTTTTGAAGAAGTAGTAATTGGAATTATTATTTTATTTGGGTTTCCAAATACTGTGCTATTGCATGAAAAAATTAATTCCAATTATTTTAAATTTTTTTTTACCCAAACCCATCTATAAAATAGCTCTAAAGTTTTCAAACAAACCACAGAAAATTGGAACAATTGGGAAATGGAAAATTTGATTTTTTAGGTTTTCCCTATACAGCAACTGAGGTTTCATGCTTGGTCTGATGAATAATTCCCTGCCTTTTTAACACATATTGGGAAGATTTAACCCTCTGAAGAGCCAGATACTGAGGAACAGGAGATCTTAAATTGATTTAAATGAATATCTTAATCTTTTAAATGGATTTAAAGAAACAATAACACAAAATTTTCACATTTTTCATAATGATGAAAAGTTTAATAAGTTGATGTGCTATTTTCTTAAAGTTTCATTATATTTCTGTTTCTTTATGACATTTACTGTCAAAATGACCCAGTGTTACTTCTTCAATATGATACTTATGAATTGTACAAGCAACAGAAAGGATTTTGCTGAAAAGTAGAGAAAGATGATCTGTTTCTATGTCAGTGTCAAAAGTTAAACTTCCTTCACTAGTGTTAAGATTTTACTGGGTGGATCTAATTACCTATTTACCACATAATTTGGTGTTGTCATTGAAGACTGGCACATTTCAATTAAAAAAAAAAAGTGCAGTTTTGTTAAGATGGAATTCATGGAGTCATCTGAATATCTTCCTTTTCTAAATGCAAGTAAGTGTCTGTATTTCCATGCTAGGCAAAAGATTATTGTTGAGAAATACTACAGTAGATGTTCACTAGTTTTAACTTTTATTAAATTGTATGTTACTATTATAACCATTATATCTTGCTAGTTGTTAATTCATCTATTCCCTTTCCAAATGCCAAAGCATTTTACGTAGGAAGATTGCTTTCCTTGCTCCAATTTTCTGAATGGAAACACTCAGAGTCAGAAGTGTTAGAATTCAAAATGGCCACACGCAGGACCAGTGATTCTGTACTCAAAACACTCAGTCCAAGACTATGCACACAAAATAAACTTGAACACATTTGAAAATTCAAGGGATTCCATTATATAGCCAGAGTTGACAAGATTTTATGCAGGGCTTGTCACTGAATGACACTTTGTCCTTAGAATTCAATTCTGCAGTCTGAAGTGGTGAGAATAGAGATTTTCTCAAGTAGTAACCCTGTTAACTTCTCATTTATACTCTTCAAGTTGAGAAAGGATAATTAATTCAGGTGATTTGGTTTACAAATACCCTGTATTTGGAACAGGAATTTGGGAAAATATGCCAGTAATCCTTACTGGGTTTTTAGGTAAATGATACTTCACAAGATTCCTATACCAAAACTCTGAATGCTTTTGATTATTTGAAATCTAACATATAAGAAAATTGTGGTGTTTTCTTTTTTTCTTTTTAATTTCCTCTTCCTTCCCCTTTCCCTTCCTCTTCCTCTTCCTTTTTTTTTAAATTATTTTTTTATTTTATTTGTTTTAAGGGGCATAAGAAATCTTATGGCATGTATATGACATGTTTCATGTATGAGTTTTTTCCGGGAAGTCTTGTCTGTATTCTCCTCATGTATTTACTTAAAGATCAAGAGTTTTTCTAAGAATTTGGAATAAAAGCACCATTCTTACATTTTCAAACTTTTTTTCAAAGAAAATATTTTGAACACTTCTGAGATACTTTAACTTCTGGAGATTATGTGAAGTTCTACTTTAACTTCTGGAGATCACGTGAAGTTCTTTCCTATCACACCAGAATTTCCTTGCTGTTTGAGAATGCGTGTTTCTTTTCTTAATTGTTTTCACACAAGAATTTACTGTCTTTGTGAGTAGCCTGGGTCTGTGCCTTTCAGCAATCCTTTTCACTTGGCTTAGGAACAGCCTTAATTGCCTCAGAATGAAGGCTTCAATGAGCATTTTGTAATTAGAAACTATCTTTCTGAGAGGCTTAGGGAGGTGAGGGGAGAGAAAATATCAAAACTTGTTCTACTCCCAGGAGTACATTTTATTCTCAAACTGCACAAGTCAGGAGCAACGTCTATGTAAACTATCATAGATAAACATCTGTCTCATGCATGAATATTGCCATGCTGGTATATGTGACAGAACAAATAAAATGTCCCCAAAGCTCTGAAGTAGTTTTTTACAACACTCCTTCAACAATAAGTTAATCCTTAAGACGAGGGTGTAGTGAATGCAGTGAACAGCTGGTGCTTGTGGTATTTACTAAAGAACTTCAGAATAACATGGTCTGTCAAGAGCAATCTGATATACATACATCCACAGAGAGGGGTTCATTTATGTGTCAGGTTACAAGACAGACAACCACCCGGAGAGCAATGCTCACCTATCAGTCGGCTTAAAGATGTCAGAGAGTAAACTCTTTGAGGAGGAAATTTAAAAGGATGGCTGTGGAAGAGCCCTGGATTATTAAGGGCTTGGAACCTAAACAGATCTCATTAAATCAGGAGCTTTAATAAACTAGACAAGCAAAATATGTGGAAAGGAGTCTGCTTGGCTCTCTGAGGTGAACCGTGACTTGATGTGCCTTTCAGACCTAATGCTCTAAGCCAGTGTAAAA
This sequence comes from Cyanoderma ruficeps, assembly GCA_008694505.1. NCBI lineage: Eukaryota > Metazoa > Chordata > Aves > Passeriformes > Timaliidae > Cyanoderma > Cyanoderma ruficeps. The sequence goes on from VZDJ01000302.1 coordinate 437,994, forward strand.
GCTGAAAAGACCCCCCCTTCCAGGCATACAGGGGGACCTGATTCCTTGTCCTTCTCTGCCCTGGTTGTGAGCCGTGTTCCTGGCAGCCTGGTTAATGCAAGGCATCCCAGTGGTATCAGCAGGCATGGCTGAGCCCTCAGGCCAACCCCTGAGTACAGCATCGCAGCCCTTTGCACTGAAAGAGTCTTTGCAAAGATGTGTTTGCATCCACACAATTGTGTCAGCTTCAGAAAAACTATTGCCTGGATTCTCCTTCACAAATGTGACTGAACCAATTGCTCCTGGGTAGCTCAGAGATACCTGTTCTGTAAGACACAGTCAGACTCTGACTGGTACACTTGAGTCTTCATAACAAACTAGATGCTCTTTTCCACTGTCCACACAATACATTATTATTTCCTCACAGTTATAACTCCATCTTGCAAGGAAATTTTGGGTGTGCAGTCACTCCCTCTGCTTCCACTAAGCCTCACATAGCACATGGCCCAGGAAAAAAGTGGGTCCCTAATCATATGGTCTGGATTAGGTGCAACTGCTGCCTGAATAGGGGCTGTGTGCTTTTACAAAACTGTGTCAGGGATACCCCTCCCACCTGTACTCAAATGTGCCATGGGCAGGACACTTCTAATAAGCTAGGACATAGACTGCCCTGTTCTTGCACAGCAGGCTCCTTGCATCTTGTACATGGGCCAGAGGAGCCAGAAATGGACATTACACTTGGACTGTGTTTCTGTGCTGGGACATGAGAACAAGAGATCAATGCTAACAGAGGGGGGTACTATGCTGACCTACCCTCCATTTACGTTTCCTGAAAAAAACACTACTTAAAAAGCCCCAATCTGTACTGAATAAAATGCTTTGGGGACACAGAGTGGTTTGAATTCCTGCTGAAACCCATCTAGACAGTTTCACACTAGGCACTAATGCTCTTGGTTCTTATAAATGAACCTCTGGGGATTGAGAAAAATGTTCTCAGAGAACAAGTTTCAGACTAATTTCTCGTCTGGAGCCAAGACTGAGTGATTGAAAGGCTCATTTTCCAGTTTAGATATCTTTAATCCCTAGTGAATAATTGTGGCTCTAAGTAAATCAAAAGGCACATTATTAATAAATTAAGTAAAAGCAGAACTCTATAGCCTGTGATATAATATCACAAATTATGTGATTTTGAAGAATTAAAAATTCTTTATTCTTTAGCTGACAGCAAAAACTTCTTTATCTGTCTTAATGGGAGACAAAGGATCTGTCTCCTATTGCAGAAAATAACCTGCTCAGACAGAAGAAATGAAACAATTTACAGGTTCTTTAATGGTGTTTAATGCTGCAATAGTGTGTAATAGGGCTGTGGCTGAACCAGCTTTGGTGGGAAGGACCCAGGATCCTGGTGGGTAGCTGCAGCCAGTTGACCATGATGCTGCAATGCATCCTTGTGACAATAGTAAGCAGCATCCTGGGCAGCAGAAAGGGGACCATTTCTAGCAGGTCAGAGGAGGTGATCCTTACCCCTTATTTGGCACCAGTGAGGAGCACCTGGAATGCTGGTTCCAGTTCTAGGCTCCCCAGCACAAGGGAGACATGGATATACAAGCCAGTCTAGCTAAGAGCCACAGAGGTAATGAAGGGCTTGGAGCCTCTGACACATGAGAAGATACTCATAGATTTGGGGCTGCTCAGTCTGGAGAAGAGGAGGTTCAGGGAGAATTTTATCAATGGGAATAAATACCTGATGTGGCAACTAAAGAAAACAGAGCTGAGCTCTTAGTAGTATTCACTGAGGGAACAAGAGACAATGGGCACAATTGAAATACAGGAGGCTCTGTCTGAACACGCCAAAATATATTTTTACTGTAAAGGTGTTTGAACACTGGATCAAGTTCCCCAGAGAAGTTTTGGATCTATGGAGAGATCCAAACCCCAACTGGACATGGCCCTGGGCCACCCCCTCTACCTGAGCCTAATTAAGGTCGGGGAGTGTAGAAGCTGGTCTCAAGATGTCCCTTCAAAACTCAATGGTTCTGTGATTTCTTTTTTGTGTGTGTGCATGGAGATAGCTACGTAGCTCCAGGATCTTTAACTGGCTTTTATTAATTAATTAATTAATTAATTAAT
>VZDJ01000302.1:440119-466471 GCA_008694505.1 Cyanoderma ruficeps
TTAATTAATTAATTAATTAATTAAAGTATTTCTTTCCTTTAATGCTTGGGAAGGTACCCTGCAGGAAACTGTTTATTATAGCCTACCTTGGCCAGGTTGTCAAGTAGTTTTAATGTAGTGGATCACTGCTGTGAATTACATATTTCTGGAAGGAGGAAGAACATTTTAGGAAGGCAAAGTTCAGCAGAATGACGTTACTTTTATAAGTCCCATATCCTTTAGTCTCTTAGAGGATTTAGAAGGATTTAGAGCCCAATACTGAAGCTTGAAGCATTCATTGGAGAGGAATCAGGCAACATAAAATAAAGAGAGAAGAATGGAGATGGAATAATGAGAGGCACACCTCTTGCATTTGGTTTTCTCAGACCCCTTCACTCCATAAGAAACATATAAATACCATTTAGAGAAGTTTTTATTATGAAAAAAGAAGTCACTTTTCTTCTTGATGTTTCTTTACCCTTTAACTCACCCCACCTGTTAAATCTGGTTTATCTTAGCTCTAGAGCATGTTGGTAGAGCATTCTCCTCTAACATTTGTGAGGGCTTCACTTTAGAAAGTGTTGAACCACACATTTTTTGGGAAGATGAGATTCAGACTAGGTAGAATGGTTTATATCCAGTATTGTAATGCAGTCGGGTATGAACACCCTGACAAGTGCTGCAATAGGTCACAGGCACAATCAAGAAATCCTTCAATACCTTGATTACCAACTTTTTTCTTATCCTCCACTCTATCTTGTCTATAAAACATGAGGCCTGAAAAGAAAGAACTTGCTAGATAACTTGTGACTATCATGCATATTATCTACTAACTAGTGTAATCAGACATCCAGGGTTTAAATATCTTTAAATCATAATACAGTCAGATGAGCATTTAAATGCCTTTAAATAGTGAAAATACTTGTTTTACCTCTGAAACCATCAGATTAAATAGATTAATTACAACCTGTAAGCACAATTAATCTGTTAAGAAGCCTTGCCATGCTTCTATTTAATTGTTCATCTGCTCCTCTCAGCTCAGCTACCACAGAGCTTTCACCACACTGCTGCAATCAATACGTTGATGACGATAAATGAACAGTATAGTGTAAAAATAATCTGCAGTCCCAGTCCTTGCAATGCTTTTAAGCTTACTGAAGTTCTTTACAACAGTTTTTTCACCTTTAGGTGGTGTACTTTCGGAGTGAATGGTAAATGTCTTGACTGAAAGAAAATATTTCAATTTCAAAGCAAATATTCAGTTAACACAGTAAATTCATGCACAAGTTCCTTTCATTCCTGGCTCTGTAAGGTAGATAAATTAAACTTGGGCTATTTCCAAGTTTGTTTCCCAAATGGGGAGAGACAGAAATGCAATGATCAACCTCCCTTGCTTCTAAATTTGCAATAAGGTTTATTAAAAAACCAAAGATCCTTATAAAGGCTGTGTGCTCAGTGATTTTTTATAAGATTTTCTAAGAGCACATGTTCATGTCAACATGTTTTTAGAGGTTTTGGTCAGGTCACTCATATTATCTCTGTAAGGTTTTATTTCTTCAGAAGAAGATGATGAGCTTGTTTATCTTCACCTGAAGAGCAGCACTACAATGGGTCTTTCAAGACCAGCAGGTTGTCAGTGATGCATCCAGAACACTTAATCCTTCAGAGACATCATTGCCTACCATGTGCATCACTCCAGGGTCTGACCAATCAAGCTGCTTTATCTTCTGTCATTTAGATTACAAGTTTAATTTAATAAAAGCATGTTAAACATCAAGCTCTTTGTATATTTTTCATAAAGTAAATTGTGATCCCCAACTTTAATTTTCTATAACAAAGACCTTTTGGGAACCATCTGCTTTAAATGTGTCCATATCATAAGCATAATGCTTGCAAACACAACTCTGAGGAAGCTGTTTTGCACATGCCATTATTTAATGAAAGTACAATTACATGACTGACTTGTTTTCTCTGGAAATCATAGTAACAATTGAGTCATGCTTGGTTCCTGGAAACTTTCTGGCTGTGAATTCACCTCATTAAATCTGCCTGTTATTTTACTGTCTGGTAGATTTGGTTTGAACCACTCTGGCCACATTAAAGTCTTTTTGCTGTAACTCACTGACATACTTGGTGCTACAGCAGTGATTTTCATTAATTTGTTCTCTAAGCAAAGATTATCATTTGTGGAGGAAAACAGAAGGCTGTGGTAAATTCACTGTGAAATTCACTGGGAAAGTGCTATTCCTCTCATGTGCATCAGTATTTTTCCATTGAGTGCATGGGATCATTTTGGGCGTAAGAATTTCACTTGTTCTCAAATCGTGTTCTTCCCCTCGCTCCTTGCACCTGGTATTTCATGACTGAGACACTGGGGATCTTCCCCTATAGATTGTACATACCTTGCTTCCAATATCATTCTTCTGGGTCTCATCCAGCCTTTGTGAAGTCACTGATATTACCTGGATGTGAGCTGCGGCAGAATTTGTCCCAGCATGTGTAAAATGTTATGACACATTTTACAATCCTTTTTCCCAAGAACTGCTACACTAAAAATCAATTGGGTTGCCTTCTGTAACCATGTGAATTATTGACAGAAAAAAATGACAGCCACTGAAATCTAGGAAAACCTATTAAAAATTCATCAGTCGCTTCTAACCTTTCTTTCCCAGATAATGGGCTGCAGCAAAACCTGTGTAAGAATATAATAGAAATGTTATTTCTTAGCTCTCCTATTTGTTTCTGTTTACTTTTAATGTGGTTATCATATTTGAATGAAGAACAGAAGATATTTATATTAAATAGAAAGATGCATCTCTTTGGGCGTTCCATGCAGGAAGTTTGCTTTATCATACAAAATTAGAGTTATTACAACATCTTCACACTCAGTGTTTAGGTGACCATGAAGTCCTGCTTTAGTGTCATTACTTAAGGAATGGAAGAGAAAAATTATTTCATGTCTCCCTGTAAGGAAGAAAAAAGCAATCAATACTGGTTAGTTTGTAAAGAAGGTCTTTCCCAATATTTCTATCTAAATGCAGATTTTCAGTTTTCATCTCTGTACAATCTATGTAAGAAATCCCTCAAGACAAAGACGCTGAAAGAAATGAATATTTAAATTGAAAAGTTTTTTCTAGAAGGAAGATAAATTTCTCAAGTAAGCTCTGCATCACTTTAGCAATGAGCTGAGTTTTCTTTATCTCTGTGTAGCACTGAAAATAGGCAAAAGATGAAACAGGAAAAAAAGACAAGCCTAGGATTTTGTTTGAAATATGATTCTTCATTCTTGTTTTGTCTACTTCTGCAAGCACAAAAGCAGAGAACTCCTTCCAGCATTTAAATGAGACAGACTCATTTTCCCTGAGGTTAGTATTGCTTTCAGTTATGGGATAGCTAGTATTAGTAACTGTTTAAATTGCTTTTCATTTGTGCATTTGTGTAAGGATTTGGAGAGTAGTTTTACTTTTCTACAAGAGAAAAAATTAAACACACTTGTAGGGTGTAGGGAACTCAAGCATTAAGAACAAATTTCCAATATAGTGGACTTGACACAGTGTTCAGGATGTCTGAAATTGTGCTTTATGATTGTGGGGAAGGGAGATTTCCTCCAAGAAAAAAGGAAAACAAACCCATCAGCTAAGTAGAGAATTATTTTGTTCCATTGATTGGTGGGTTGACCCTGGGTGGCCACCAGGTGCCCACTAAAGCCATTCTCTCCCTTTCCTTCTTATCTGGACATAGGAGAGAAAATGTAATGAAGGGCTCATGAGTCAAGATAAGGACAGGGAGAGACCACTCAGCAGCAGTTACTCAGTTACATCGTTCAGTTATTGCCATGGGCAAAACAGACTTAGGGAAATTAGTTTTGTTTATTACCAATTCAATCAGATTAGAGTAATGAGAAATAACCCCAAATCTTAAAAACACCCACCACTAACCACTCCCTTCTTCCTGGGCTCAACTTCACTCTCAATTTCTCTCCCACTTCCATGTGAGAGGCACAGGGGAATGGGGAATGGGGCTGCAGTCACTTCATCACATGTTGTTGCTGCTCCTTCCTCCTCAGGGACAGAACTCTTCACACCCTTCCTCTGCTCCAGTGTGGGGTCCCTCCCACGGCAGATCATCCTCCACTAATTTATTCAGTGTGAGTCCTTCCCACAAGCTGCAGTTCTTCACAAACTGCTCCATTGTGGGTCCCTTCTGCAATGTGCTGTCCTTCAAGGACAGGCTGTTCCAGCATGGATCCACTCTGGGGACACAAATCCTACCACAAAGTGGGCTCCTCTCTCCATGCAACCACAGATTGTGACAGGACCCTGTTCCAGTACAGGCTTACCATGTGATCACAGCCTTCTTTGGGCATCCACCTGATTTAGTGTGGGCTCCTTCAGGGGCTGCACATGGATCTCTGCTCCCTCATGGACCTCCATGGGCTACAGGGGCACAGCTGCCCCACCATGGTATCCACCACGAGTTCCAGGGGAATCTTTGCTCCAGCACCTGGAGCACCTCCTCCCTCTCTTTCTTCACTGAATTTGGTGTGTGCAGAACTGTTTCTCCCACTTCTCTGGCTGCAATTTGTTTCTGCAAAGTAACTTTTTTCCCTTCTCAAATGTTATCCCAGAGGTACTACCACCATTGCTGATGGGCTCAGCCTTGGCCAGCAGTGGGTCAGTCTTGGAGCTGGCTGGCATTGTCTCTGTTGGACATGGCAGAAGCTTCTGGCAGCTTCTCACAGCAACCACCCCTGTAGACCCCTTTTACCAAAACCTCACCATGCAAACCCAATACAAATGCAAATATATAAAAAGAGATTGACAGTGTTCTGAGGAGGAATTAATAATAACAAGACAAATGTTTCTATGTTGTTTTAGGATTTCCTGCAATAGTGCTGTAAAATGTTTGTAACCTGACAGAAGAGCTGTTCAGTTGGCTTTTGTGTAGTGCCAAGGCCTGGGATCTGGACAGCATCTCAGACAGATTCTACTGGAAAAATCAAGAGCATGTCCACATCCTGGCAGAACAGTGCCTTGGAGGTAGGGACCATGGTAAAGCCAGTGTAGTTAGGGGAAGATGAAAGTACTACGTAAGTTCTGCTTTGCTTGCAAAGACAAAATGTTTTTCTTCAAAAAACTAGTAAATTGCTGAAGGATTAAGCAATTCATTGAGACGTGCAGTACCGAGATGCACAGATGGTGCAAAATGACAGCTGATGTTATCACTCTTTTGTAGTGTTTACAACTCTAGTTCTTCCTCTCTGTATTTGAGAATCCAGAGAACACAAACAATGAATATTAAGAACTCAAGATGAGACACTAGGGTATTATTTCCACCAAGATTGATTTCCAAGATAAAACCAGATGTAATTTTTTTTAAGTAAAGGTGAGGTGTTTAAAGCTTTCTATATAAAATCTGCAGGCTATCATCCTAAAGGGTTCATAAGAATTTAGTACTCAGAATAACTGTTCCTGTTAAAAGTACATCCAGTGTCAGTTAACCTAAAAGATTGACATTTCCTCATAGCTTTGCAGTGTTTTCTTGTTTGCTGCTGATGTCTTTGCCTTGGATACTGGGCTGAGAAGAATGACAAGACCTCCTCCTTTCTATAACACCAATGTTTTTCTCAGTCCTACAGGTACTTGTTTTTCCAGGACTAAGGAAACCTACAAAGCAAGAAGTGACAAAATATTCCTTGAGACCGGACAAGATGCATCTCTCTCCTTTAACATGTGGCATCACTGGTATTGCTGATTACATGGGCACTTTCTCTGAGCAGAGTACAGTTTTAAAAATTTGAAGATGAAATATCCTTACTATGGAAAAACATGTATATTTCTCTGGCTACAGGCATTTCTACCCTGTCATTTTTCAATCAATTACTAGAAGTAGCATGCACTCAGAACAAGCTGCTGATAAAAGCATCTGTTTAATTATTAAAAGGAGGTGACAGTGAAAATCATGCATTGTCTAACTTGAGGAATTAAAAGGTATTATTTTAAAATAATTAATATGGCAGTTCCTGGCTTATAGCTGCCACATTAATATCTCAGGCTGAATATTTTATTGAAGTATATACATGTGAGTAAGAATACAATGCAGTCTGCACCTCATAACATTTGTCACCATGACTCAGTGTTTACAGAGAGGCAAGAGTAGAATGTCTATATACTTATGGTAGGATTACACACCTAAAAAGATTCAGCATAAAATGAGCACTACTTGGCACAACTGTGTTGTGAAGATGTCCTTAGCTACTCTAAACCATACAGATTTTCCTCATCTTAATACCCTCACACAGCACGCACTTCATTTGTTAAAATGAAAAAACTGAGCTCCAAGCATCTGAAAATTGTCTCTTAAAGGATCTAAGTTGTGCCACTGTTAGCTGACAGATGTTTCCTGGTCTGTTTGTAACTGTTCCACTAGGGTTTCTTTGAAGAGATTAAAGCCAATGATTTAGAAGCCTAAAAAATGCAGTCCTCAAAAATCTTCTGCTGCTGTTCCTAATTAAGGAGTTTCCCAGAGTTTTTGTAACTTTCTCGGTATTTGACATTTTAGCACCTGCACGTGCACCAATTGTTCTAAATTTTGAACAACTTGAAATTAACACTTTGGCTGTGGACCCAAGCGAGTAAGTGCTCTTTCCCTGAAAGCAGTGTAGCAGCAGCTTCCTTGCGGTCATCTCCCAGAGCAAGCCTTGCTGCAGTCACCATGGCAGCCTTGCTGTCCTGTAAAACAGTCTTCCTGTCACCTTTGTCACTCTGCCATGCCATAGCTCAGTGGGAGAGCTTACATCTGAACTGTGGGGATTCATATTCATGCTTGCCTCCTTTCAGGAACATGCTCTTAACCCACTCCTGTGCTCTCTGCTCTGGATCCCTCCACTCATGCTCTCTCCTCTCTTTCAATCAGTAAGTTCTGCCCAGAAGATGGCAACACATCATGTTGGAGAGAAATATGTGGAACAGGCATATTGTCCTGAGAAATTTTCTGAGTTGTTTACATTGCAGTACTAAAGCTCATGTTTTACATTAGGACAGTCTCAGAATGATATTGTCTTATGGTACTAGAAAGAATAATATAACCTCCATTGCAAAGGCATGTTTTGATGTAATCATGAATCATAGGAATTCTTAGCTACTACTTAGATGCCTAAAAGAAAAATAAAAAAGATCATAGAAATTAGCTATAAAAAGAATACTGATCAGTAGCACCATGCAATTTAAACACTGCTTTGTTCTTCCTGTGTTCTCTGTAGGTTCCCTATATCAATAACTTCCAGTGCTGTAACACCAACATGCAGCTGTCCCAAAATTAATGAATGTGCTGATTCCTGTGTGCCCAAGGTATAGAAGCTGTCTTTTATTTTATGACAGAGCATTTAAACTTTACACCATCTCTGTAGCAAAACAAATCATTTCTGCATGAGATTCCTTTACAAAATTGGGTGTCACGCTGAAATATCAATAGAGCAGTACGTGTGACCTTTGTCGCACACCATTTATTTCATGAAAGAACCCACCCAGCAGCAGATGGCATTTGGATATAAACAGATTTTGAAGTAAAGGGCTTTTGCTTAGTCTGATATACTTAATATATGTAAAGCAATTTTCTTGAGGCAGCACAGTATGGTTCAGAATAACTTGATATTTCAGAAATTTCCAAGTGATAAGCCTCAAATAGATCCCTTGTGAATAAGAGGCAGGGTCTTTGCAGAAACCTTGCAGATATCCTGAGCCACATAATGAAAGGGAGGAATGACAGCTGGAGGCTTGAACAAGTGCTGGCTGGATAGTCCCAAAATGGGGAAAGATGGAGATTTCTGACTTCTGACAGAGGAACAATGTTCCTTCCATGCTCTCAAATTTGACCTTGTAGTATTAATAAAGCGCCCTAACAGACAGTGGAGAGGATCAAACTCCATCAAGACAAACTCCAGAAGCGCACTGAGCCTGAGCCAGAAGTTAGCACTAGAATTGGTTGGTGAGGATGGACGCAGGGAGACAACATCAGCTTAAGCAGGCCTGTTGTCACTGGAGGTTTGCTGCTTTTGCATGAAGATTTGCCACGTTGCAGAGGCCACTAAGGCTTGTCCAGCCCTTTATCTCATGTTGCTCAACACAGGCACCAACGACACTGTCCAGGATCATATGGAGCGAATCAAGAGAACACATAGTGAGCTCTGGGAGAAAAAATGAGAAGCAACGACTCAGCTGATTTCCTCCCTAATCCTTTAGGTCAAGTAGAAAGGCCCGAATGGGAGTGGGTGTTCCTTGCAGGCTGTTGTATTGTACCAAGTAGTTAGTTCATTTTTTGCATTGGGTGTTCCTTGATTATACCTTCCTATGTATCTGCACCTTCCTTTACCTGATGCCCCCTGTATCTCCCCTCCCCCTGGGTCCGCCCCCAATGGTCAACAGACCCCCGTTCGTCCCCTCCCCCTTAGGGCTTAAAGCCCTTTGGACGAAAGGTCCCGCCCTCTTTCTTCTCCTGGGTTTTAAGGTGTCTGTTCTACCTTAAACCTGTGGGACTGTTTCCCACGAGGAGTCAGGGCACCTTTTGTCTTTTGTTCTCATCCTAGCCCAGTTTCTTCCCTGAGGTCCACAGCTAGCCAGGGCTGGACCTCGGGAGCAAAGGAATTTGGGCAGCAAGCTAACAGCTGGGAGCATTGTCAGTATTTCAGACACTTTCAGTGTCTTTGCTTTTATGACCATGGTATTTTATTCAGAAAAGAAACAGCAAACCAGTTGTTGGAGGCCTTTCAGTACCTGAAGGGGGCTTACAAGAAATCTGGAGAAGCAGTTTTTGCAGGGGCATGCAGTGATATGACAGGGAGAAAATCATCTAACACAAAGAGGGCAGATTTAGATAAGCTATTGGGCAGATATTTTTTCTGTAAGGGTGGTGAGGCATTGGAACAAGTTGGCCAGAGAAGTTGGATGTCCCATCCCTGGAAGTGTTCAAGGCCAGGCTGGATGGGGCATTGAGCAACCTGGTCTAGTGGGTGTCCCATGGCAGGGGGATTGGAACTAGAGGATCTTTTAAGTTCTTTCAAACCCAAACCATGCTGTGATTCTATGAAATTAAGAAATGAAAACAGAGGATAAGGTATTTAGCCATAAACCATTGGACAATAACCAGGGAAATACAGTAGGAGTTAATGTTGATATCAAGTTAATAACACCCATATGTCACAATTACCCCTTTGTTGACTGTTGTTTGTATTAAATACCACAACAAAAAACAAACAAGCAATGGAATTACTCCAAAGCTGCCCAACAAAAAACTATCTACCTGAAAACCCCATCTATGAACAATATGCTAAAAGCTGCAAAATCTCCCCCAAATTGTCAAAAAAAGTCCTACATTTCTCTTTGAGTGACAAGACACTGAGTGTTTTGGTATTACTCTCAATGGTCCAAGCTTCATCATAGAGAAATATGTCATGAAGGCACTTATTTTTTTCTAACTGGCTCACAATAGCTGAAATGGAAAGCTGCCATCAAATAGTTTTTGCAGAGGAATTACTTTCGTGTATATTGTTTTTGCACTTCACACATTTTGGAAAATCTTTCTCAGAGCAGAAATAATCTTTCATAGGCACTTCCTGGCTTTTGCCTATTAATCTGTTCTAGGCCATATGGGTTATTAGTAATGAAATAACCAATGTTACTGAAACAAAGAAAAAATAATTTACTGTATTTCATACAATATGTAACATAACATCACTCCCTGCGACAATATCTGCTTCAGAGCATTACAGAAGGTGTGAGGTGTGTTTGGGAGTACTGTGACTTGGGAAAAACTAACAAGACTGAGCTGCTGGTCACTCTCCAACGAGGTGATGTTAGTAAGTGTCAGCTTTGTCCTGTGTTAGAAATTACATTGTTCATTAGAAACAATTTTAAGGAAAAGAGTGTTGATACTACAATCAGGTTAATCAGTTCTCCCCTAAAAGTGGCAGGAAAAGAAATGCACTTTGCTAAAGGGAATTGCCATGCCCTCAGAATTACTATATACAGCTCCATCTTTTGGTTCTTGCACTCCAAAATCACTAAATTTATATCTGGACAGCAAAAGAAGGAAGATATATCATACATGTTCGTGGACTTAGGCACTTCCTCTTGTCAGGGATGGCAAGTTTTGTAAGCTATTTGAAAGGCATATCAAGTTAAGGAAATAACTATCAGTTTTAATTAGCACTCCAGCAAGCTGTAATGCTCTCTTACCTGAAGCTGAGTGACATCAAAAGATATGAAATTCTTTCTTGCTTTTGATGTTTTTTGCTGACCTAGAACACTTCTCCTCTCATCCATGCAATCAATCCTTATGCCCATTTCATAAAGCAATTGAAGGACACTGATGGGAACCAGTCCCTGGCCATGATGTACCTAAAGAGTCATGAACTGAATTACTGCTAAGAAGAATATTTGAATGCAATAAATAACAATATTGTTCACATCGCTTTGGCTTGGTTAATTCTCAGATGATCCATCATGAGGACAACACATTTTCAACATACTTGCATTCAAAATGGAATGCAAGAGTTTATTAACCCATCATCTTCTTTTATGATCTTTTGAAGCTGAAGTCCTTCCTCATCCATTCACTACAAAATACTAATGAATTTATGATTTCTGTATAGATGCAAGATTTTCTCAATGGAGCCTAAAAAATGACTGAGATTATTCTTCATCCAAAACTGTATGTTAGCTGGCTCTCTTCATGAATGTGTATTGCATAAAAATATAGCATATATTTTACTTATGCAAAATTTCTGAAGATTCTGAAAAAATATTACCTATGGCTTTAAGTTGTTCCTGAATTACTGGTGTAAAGTCCCATTAATTCAGGTTCAGATGGGTTAATTATCTAACAACACATTTTTATGCAGACAAGCTGCAACACTTTGTTTCTTGAGTATTGCTTACATTCAAGACAATTTAAAATATTAATCTAAAGACAAATTAAAGCCTTTTGGTGTCCAGTTACTAATAATCTCCTTTATTATCTAATGGATACTTTACACCAATTATCTTGAAACTCAGTGGGCCCGACCTTGCTTTCACTGAAATCAATGGCGAATCTCTCACAGAGTTCAATGGAGTATGACTAGTCTTGCTATGTAATGAGCTATTATTAATGCTTATTTTGCTACCATAATTATGTCCTGACACTAAGCATATAGTTTCATATTTAAAAAAAAAAAAATAAGAAAAAGGAAATAAACCCAAAACATCAAAAGGCCCCAGTAAAATATAAAAACAAAATCAGAAATTTTAGCTTTCCCATCAGCATTCTTCCTGGAATATTAATATTTATATTTATATGGCATATTTAATAAGCTGCAACACAGAGGTTACCAAACAGGTAACAGGATTAATTACTTTCTGTGGATGATCTATATTTATGCAAACCTTTTAATGAACTCCATGAGTTATGGAAACTACACCACAAGGGACAGGAAGACTTAATAACTTGGCATAAGTTATTAAGGTATTTTCCCCATGAAGAGAATTAATTCACAGTCTCACTTGGAACTTATGCATCCTATTGATATAATTTACATTTGTATTTAAGTTGTTAATTCTTATCTTTATGGTTATCTGCAGCTGGTTGAGGAGGATAATAATAAATAGTGGATTTAATTGAAACTTGCAATTTAAATGTGGGTTTACTTAGAGCTTTTTTTCTTAATAGCTGCAATTCCAATGTACAAAACAATATATAACAACAATATTCACACATAAAAGAGTAACTCAGAGAACAGGGAGATGATACAAGTTGGACACAACCTTTGCATGGAGGGACCTACTGTTCTTGGGAATCCTCAAATTCTTTGTTATATTTATTTATTAAAAAGTGCTATGGGTCAATCTCATTAAATTACAAACATCTTGTTTTACAAATGGTCCTTGGGGAATGTAGACAGCCATAATGCTGAGTATTCTAAAAAGGGAATGTAGATAGCCATAATGCTGAGTATTCTAAAAACTTAATGTCAAGTATGTCTGTGGTGCAGTATCTGGATGGATATCATATATTATTTCCTCTCTGGTTTAGTGAAGGTAGGCAATGTTTTAATTTCACCTTTATTCCAAAACATGAGTGGAAAGAGCTACTGTACTTATATAAAAATAAAGAAATAAATACATTTTAAAGTTCCTTTGAATACTAGTTTACACAAATTCAGTGTGATGAAGAAGACACATTCTCACTGCAAATCTTAGGAAGTTCATGGCTGTCAATTCCATGCTGGCTGGCAAGATAATGGATTTTCAACTCACCTGTGTGCCCTGCTCTGCCTCAGAAGTACCATGGAGCCTCCTCTCCCACAATACCCACCAGTGTGGGTCAGCCTCACCTGATTACTGCCTTTCTTTGGCTAAAATCTTGTACATTGGTTGCTTTTCAGCATTTACCTGTATTGTAAAAAATCAGTGCAGATTAGAAGCAGACTATTCTATTTGTGGAGAACAAAATATGACTTCATCTTTCTTGTAAGACCCTGTTAGATTGTGGAAGGCTGCAATAAAGTTTCTGTGGAGACACCTCATCCGGGCTGAACAACTCCAACTCTCTCAGTCTTTCCTTACAGGAGAGATGTTCCATCCCTCTAAGTATCATCATGGCCCTCCTCTGGACCCACTCCAAAAGACCCATGTTTTTTCTGTGCTGAAAATAGCTCCTTCCGTCAGAGTTCTATTGCTTTTACTATGACTATTGATTAAATCTTAAAAAAACCCCGAGTTTAAATACTTAAATGCTGAAGCCAAACATTAGGCATAAAACTGTGGTGTTCTCTATGTGCTGTTGTCAGGTAACAGAAAAGCAACTTTATGATGTATTGCACTAATTCAACTCCCTGCTGACGGGTTGGAGCAACACATAATCCAAAAAGAGTCATTTTAAAGATCAGTTCCTCAAGAGACAGAAGAGGCTGGAAACAAAGGATCCAAGGTAGTCAATAAATAGAAATTATAAAAGCTAATAGAATTTTTGAAGAGTAGTTTGTCTGACCATTAGATGGAAGAAAGAGACTGTAAACAAATGAATTGGTAAATTGTTCATCAGCCATTAACATTCTTCAATGAGATGGTCTGTGAAGGTCTAGGCTTCAATTATTTTCATCCTTGTTTCTTTAGAGATTTCAACAAAGGTCCTTAAAGGAAGTGGTCCCAAGACTAATTGAGTGGATGTGCACTGAAATAGCTTGCTTTGCCCACTTTAGCACATCCCTCTTATGTCACCAGAGAAGATAAACAACGACCATTACTCTGCTGTTTCTTTTCACTTGTTTTCTTGCCAGCATTTTTGTAGGCACTGCAACTGTTCGTTTAGAGCCCTTGCTTTGTCAATGGCTGGCCACACAATAACTGGACTAATAACTTCTCCACATTTAGTGTCCTTTTTTAAATAAAATCATGGAATCACAGAATGGGTAAGGTTAGAAGGCACCACAGTGGGTCATCTGGCCCTACCTCCCTACTTAATTGGGGTCATCTTAGAGCACACTGCACAGGATTGTGCTTAGATGGTTCTCCCCCTTTGTGGGGGATGGAAATTGAAAATATTTCTGTCCTTTGTCAGGCAGTAGCTTCTAGAGTTGCATATACTGACTTACATAAGTAGCAAATGATTAGACTAATTTTTACAATAAGGTATCTCTGTTCGTCAAGGTCTAGAAGCACTTTTAAAATGAGTTGTAAAGAGCACTCTGTTTAGCATTGTATACAATAGGAATTGAAGAGAGAACCTATTTTTTGCTGTTAAAAGAACATAAGAAGCTGATAAATGATGCTGAAATAATACTAGCACCATCTTAGCATGCTGGTTTGTTGACTAAAGGTTATTCAATGAGTGGAAGTGTGAACCTGGAAGCCATAGCCAAAACAATCTCTTATTCAATCCACTGTACCACTCAATCATTGTTATGTCTTAGACATAATGCACAAAGGCAGGCAACTCCATTCCATGTTGGCCTACCCTCTCTACTGTACCCTAAGCTTTCTTCCCACATATAAATGAGTGGATTTTGAAGCACGGTAATGCTTATGTCCTTGTAAGTCAGTCTGTAAGTAGGTGGTAAGGACTATTTTAGATGGGTTTCTGGAGCCAAAAAAACAAGCAAAAACCCCACCATGTGAAAAACTTCTGAAAACCTCTGATATGGTGGCTCAGTTGAGTACTTCCCATATCCTTTCAAGTCCTAGTCACAACAGGTTATTGCTAAGCTAATAGATCCAGGACTACTGAAAAGAAGCTACATTAGTCTACCAGAACAAAAATTTATGGAAAAGTCAATCTGTCTCCAAGTCCACAGAATTTCTTTGAGCACAGAGCAGATGGTATGTCTTCCACTCCAATTCTTTGTGTGAAAAGAAAGAGGGGATCTTCTTCCACATCCTTGCTTCTTGTGCTTTGCCTTCTCTTGCAGCAGCACACAGAGGCTGTCTCCTGGAGAAAATTCACAGCGGAAAGCTCTCTTGCAGACAGATTGGCTACACCCAGGATTAAACAAAACATATATTTTTGAAGAAAGAAGATTTCTAAACTGGGACCTAGGCAGAATGTAGAAGCCTGAAGGAAACCTGAATAATGCTCAGATATGGGCTTGATTCTGGACATATATAACCCCTCTAGCAATAAACCTGGGAATAGCAGGTCTGGTGTCCCATACTTTCTGCTTTTGCCGAGTGCCTTAATTTCCAGGCTACAACAGTCATACCCTTGTACAGGAGGTAGCCTCTCCTTGTACATTATCATCAGGTCAATATTGCTTTCAACACACTGGCATATATTCAATAGGAAAAACCAGGAATTTCCTAATGTCTTAGCCATGGTGACGAGTGTGTATTTCTGGAGAGAAATTCTGCAGGTGGAGAGAAGCTACAGACTGTAAATACCTGAGCATTCACTACAAATGTACAATATTAAAAATAAATACTGCTGTTTTAGAGAAAGAAAGCACAGTTTTCAGTCATCTGAAAATTAATGCTAAGTGGTCTTCAGTCCTGGGTGAAAAATTCACGTGGCCTGAATTCTTTCCTTCCCCATAGGAAAGGGACAGTCCATGTTTAGCAGCTTTAGCAGATCCCTCCACACCTTGCTGGTGTCTTGAAATGACTGAGAGCCTCCCTAGGCCCCACAGGGTACCTGTGAGGGTGTTGTCCTCCTTTCCATGATGTCTGCATGCTTCACCTCTCAAAGCAGTCCTACTTTGGACAAGGGGCCTATACTGAAGTTGTCGATCCAGTGTAGCTGTAACACCTTGCTCCCAGCTCAGCTTAACTTGTAGCCACTTTTGGGCAAAAATCATCACAGCCTTCAGGATCACAGAGACAATTCCCACCTGTCCTCACTCCTCTTGAGGACCACTGTTGCAATAGAGATGGACAAGACACATTTTTCTTCATGCAGAATCACTGAATCTTTATTAACATAGCTCATATTTATAGCAATATTAGAAGGCAGTGTGTTTGAATCAGCAATCTATTGAGACTCAGTTCATTGATTGGTAATGACTAGCTTACATGTCTATCAAACTTTTTTCTTTCTAGAGAGTTTACATTATTTCTTCACGGATTCTCACAGGATAGACTTCTTATTTTTACAGGTGCAAACAGTTTTCTCACAAGAATAGATTGTTATGCAAACTGATCCTCTTCTTATAATTCTTTTCTCACAGGAGCTTCTCAGGCTAGTTGTTAGCTTAGATGAAATAGCAATGCCTGATTTTACAAGGCCTTTCTTTTATAAGGTTTTACCTATATGTAACAGACCACAATATCTCACCACAACAAGAAAGGAGGGAACGCTTGGATCTTAGGACTTGGAACAAAGGCAGACAGAAAAGGACCAGACCCAAAGGTGCTTAATTGTAGAGAACAGGAGTACAGACTGCCAGTTTTGGACTCTGTTTGGAAGAGGAAGGGAAATCAACCAGGCTGACATGTCTAATTTGCAGACCCAGTCTGGCTCCATCACTTTCTGAGACTTCTCATCATGTCACCCTTCACGACTCTTGGAGATACTCCAGGAGTGTGGCTGAATGAGCTGCACTTTATTGATGTGCATTCCTCATCGTTGTTTCCCCGGTTAATGAAATATTCAGAGACTGCAAGAGGCATGGTCCACTTCAGAGAAGGAAGGTAGAGGTGGCTGAACTGCTGGAGGTAGAAAATTGACTGAGTTGGAAGTGAAACTCTGGATTAATTTTTGAAAATGTTAGGTCATGTGCGTCAATTCCTATGAAACTTCCGAAACACAACACAAAAGTCTCTGAGAAGTATGTAAATGGCATTAACAAACTCTGCCAGCCCTCTGAACATTTTAAGGAAGGGATAACAAGATTTTAGTAGTTCCATTGCTTTGGCAAAGTGTACACAAGATTCAAACTATTGTTATAAATATCTATGGTACGAAAGAACCCAACATATCTTATAGGTTTCTAGGTCAGTGGTATATAAACACATATTTAACTCCTAAAGAGCAAAAGAAACACCTTTAAAGTAATGATGAACTAGTAAATGAACATGTAGTCACCAGCTAATTTGCAAATTCCTAAATAATACTCAGTAATCCTGCTTCAAGGTACATGTCCCTCACCAATGACATTATCTATAGAAAGTGACATGGTGTAAATTGTACCCCTCTCACAATGCTGGCTGTTTAATTGCTTGTATCCATTGTGACAAGTGCCACCCTGTCAGCATGCTAAGTAATTGAAAATTGTTGTGTGGTGGAAGATCAATATAACTCTAACAAGAAACAAATATGATAGAGTACTGAAAGAAAGAAAATCAAATTTAGCAATTGTGATTATCTCCTGAAGATGCACAGGCATTGATTGGTGTTTCATGGGTTCAACCAATGGGTTTTCAAACGTTTGTATTTTGAAAATATTTTTTCTTCTGGCAGATTGGAGAGGTAGGTGAAGCTGTTTAATTTTTACTTGAAAGCCATCTATTGTCTATTTTTAATTAAAATAGCTAATGGTCTATTGATTCCTTACGTGTGCTATCCTAGATAAATAATTTGTATTTATCCTTCGTTATTTATGTTTAAGCATTTTAAGGCTTCACTAAATGCTTCCAAAGAGAATATTTGGTAAGGCAAGATCAGCAGAAGTATAATAAATTACTTAGCTTCTCTGAATATTTTAAATGTACACTCAAATACACAGAGATGAGAGCCTTTCAGTATTTTTACTTGCAAAAAGTGAAGGCACCACTGTTCAACCAACATACTTCTCAGAAATCAGACTTGCATAAGAAAATGTAAACTCAAAATTAAGCTCTTGAGGTAAATTTATGCCACTCTGTCCCCTAGGTTTTGAACTTTATTACAGATTCACCATATTATGAGTTTAAAGGAACATTAAACATTGGTTATACACACACACACACATACACATTTAATTTGCCGAGGATTTACACTATCTTATAACTTAGAAACATCGTAACGTTGCATGATGCACTCAGCAGCCAGCAACTACATTTCTTGGTGAGTTAAGGCTGAGGATTTAAAAGGCATTCTGCCCCTCTGGAATTAAAAAGAGGTACTGAAACACGTAACACAGGGTATGTATTTCATGGAGATATGATTGCAAAACAGAGCTCATTTCTGTCATTTTATGTTACAAATTTGTTACATAACAAGTTAATGTTACAATATGTTGAACTTTTCTTGTTTCATTTAATTCCAAGATACTTAAAAGTCATGTAAATTATATTACAACAAATATATTTAAAGAAAATGTAAAAACAAGCCCTTCCAAAAACTACTACAAATATTGTTTTCAGAAAAGTTTATTGTATTGGTTTAACCATTCTGTGGAGGTCTTTCTTTAGTTTTGTTTTGCTCTGAGAACACTCTAACCAGTTAATATATTATATGATCATTTTCACAGAGATAATTAAAATAATTTGGTTTGCGAAAGACAACACAAGATATCAGACCAAATTCAATATGTGATAATTAAAACAGTCTATGGAAAAAGTCAGATATATAGCTCATATTTTTTCTTCATAGCAGTCATTAAATGGTATCTATTTCTTCCTAATCCAATAGGAAAGACCACCGTCTTCATTTAAATTTCCAGTTCTTACAGTTTATTGATATGTACAATATCCATGTTTCTCTTATGTCAAAACAGGCCACCCATCTTTCCTATAGCAAAAACAAACAAAACACAACCTATTTGCAAAGACTATTGAAAGGATTTATTCTAGCTGATCTTTTTTTTTTTTTTTTAATTGCCTTCCTGAAGACACATTGGAAAACAAAATTAGGAAAGTTAGCACAAATAGACTTGAAAAACAATTGGTCTATGACTACTCCTATCTATCTCAGATTAAACCAATAAAATCAGAGCAGAGATAAATTGTCTACGTACCTCAGTCTAGGGCAGATGTCACAGAACATAATCCTGCCTTTATCTGAGTCTAAAACATCCCTTAGACTACCTGTTATTTCCCAGTCCACAAAAGGAACTGCAGACACCCATGTGACTGTAAATAACTGATTCTTATGGCCAAAAAACTGCAGTATTATGGTGATCATTTACAGCAATTGTAGAAGTGTGGCAGTTCCTCTTCATTAGTCGAGGAACCATACTTCCATTTTTCACAGAGAGTAACAGGGCAGAATTATGTAGTACAAAGGAAGAAAAAGCCAGTTCTTATATGTCTTCAGTGCAGTCCAACACATAACTTTGTGAAGCTCAAGACCTTTACTTGGAGGCTATAGCTATAGTGGGGAAACAAGGACGAAATACAGAGTAACGGGAGGGAAGGAAAAAGAAAATGGGCTTGGAGATATGCCTCCATCCATGAGGGTGTAGTTGTAAAATCAACATAAAGCAGCAGCAGTTGGTTTCTTGGGAGATAGGTTGTACTCTTCACATTTATATACAGTCAGATTTTTGTGATATCTTGTAGTGGTTTGACCTTGGCTGGGTGCCAGCTGCCCACTAAACTTCTCTATCTTTCCTTTTCCTAGTGGGACAGGGGAGAGAATAAAATGGAAAACAACCAGTAGGTTGAGATAAGCCAGTCTACTGAAGCAAAAGGAAAAAAACACAAGTGAAATTTGCACACATATAAACAAAGGGAAAAAAAAATCTTTACTTCCCAGGATCTGTATTCAAAAAGAGGTTAGAAACTCCAAGGCTGTGGGACATTTTGCTCTTCTTTAAATGCTGTAATGCTCATTGTGGCTCCCCCTACTGCAAATCTATACCCTGAACAGCTATGCGTACTCAATACTACACCAAGGTTTAGGAAAAGGTCTTTGTTTCATATATGTATCAGGTGACTGATTTTTAAGCAAGGAGGAAGGAGAACATACAAATTATGATCTACAGAATCATATGAGATGAGCTGCATCTCATTTCACACCTAGTTTTGTTGAATGAAATATTTAATTACTACTTCAAGGACCTCCAAGGAACTGATAGAAATGAAATGTTTTTTACTTAATGTTCATTAAATCTAATCAACATGAGCTCATGCTCTTCTAACTGCAAAGGGGTTATAATTAAAAATTAAAATTCTAATTAAAATTAAAAATTTAAAATCTAATTAAAATAGAAACCTTGTAATTAATTTTTTAAAGTGAAGTATCATAATTTTGATTACATTGATGATCTGTTGTCATATTTTGAACTGCAACATTGACCAAGAATATATGCCATAGTTAATTTCATGACCTCTTTAACTTCGCATGCATTTATTTATTTTTTTCACCCACTATTTCTAAATCATTTTGAGAATACAATATTTTGGCATTAGTCTTACTCTATCACACTTTGAAGTGTTCAGTCAAGCAGTCTGATACAGCATTTTAGAAGAAGAATGCAAGTCTATATTTCTCCTATTTAAATGATCAGAAGTGATAAGTATGATTAATTCTTATCCATTAAAAATCACTTAATGTCAAAATTTTCTGGATAAACATCAGGTGGTCGTCTTTCTCTATGTTTTCTTTCCATTCTACCAGGTGTTATCTGACCATTTTTTCTTTCAGTTTCAGCCGTCTCAAAAGGGGTTCTTTTTCAATGTGGAAAACTGCTACACATTGTATGAAGAATTCTTAAAAAGTTAGGTGATAGCAGCTGGAGGTTTTCAGCAAAGGTCTGAAAGGATTTTTAAGGGTGACTGAATTAGAAAGGATGCCTTGCGACTTCTCCTGCAAAGTAGTTAATTATTTGGGAAGTATTTAATGAAGTATCTTTTACTCAGTTTCACTGTAGTTTGAATTATAAAGCTTTGAAACATGAATTCAATTTTCTGGACTGTATCTACATGAAAGAATTATCACATTTAAGAAGCTGCAGCAATAATAAATAAGAATGCAGTGTACAAGATATAAATCACTATGACAGGCACCCTGTGTAACCAGATCTATTGCGCACAGGAAATTGCAGAAAGCAATCCACTGCTGAACTTCCCCAGTATATAGTACAGACTTTGAGCATGGCCATCATGGCTGGCATTTGACACTTAATTTTAGTCATAACATTAAAATACAATTTTTCTTGCAGCTTTGAAGAAGCTTTCCTAGGTGAAAAAATATAATCATTTATTCTTACAACTCAACCATTGTCTTTCTTATCCATAAGCAAAACTTTTCTCTGTGTTATTTCACTTCCAAAAAACATCAGTTTCTCTAAGGATTGCAATTTCCCCTGGTTGCTCATCTGGCACTAAGTAATATCCAGGAAGCCACACCAATCAAGTTAAAATGTGAGCAAGCATCCCATGACTGGATTTAAAAGCTATAGATATTATAGAACAAACCCAGAGCTGACAAGAAAGGAAGAAATTTGTGAAAAGCTCCAAGCTTTTCTTCCAGCACACTGTTCAGCAGAGACCAAACACAGTTAGAGACATGTGGGAAGAAGCATTGCAAGAGGTGCTCCAGTCCTTCTATGACCTTCCTTTTACTGCTTTTGTCTGAAAAGTACAATAAAGTTCATGATGGTATGCTGAGAAGTTAATTGCAGTTTTCTCTTCCATACAGACTTTCAGCCAAAAAGCCTCAGTAAACTACTCCCCTAATTAGGGATTCAGGAACTTTCATCAAGGTCTATTGAATTTTCCCAAGCAAAGCATCCTGTATGTACACTAAATCCATAAACCTCACTGAGATATTGTTTGGCAACACTTCAAAAGTTCATTTGAGATTTTCATATATGTGCAACATATTCTTCATGGTGATTGTCATCTTTGTATCTACTAGAGTTTTAGCATCTAGTATGAAAATCTAGTTTCAAAACATGTACTATTAATAACAATATATTGACTACGCAAATAGATAGAAAAAGGAACTAGGTCAACTTCTCTAGGTAGCAAATGAAAACAAAATATCCTAATAATATCATATATCATAATTATTAATGCTTAAAAAAAATCACAGGTCTAGATCAGATAAACTCTCATTCTACTATGTTCTTCTACAAGCTTTTTATTTGCCCTTGAAAATTGTTTTCCCCTCAGCTTCCAGTGGTTACCATGGTCATTAAGAGGATATCCAGTGAAGGTCTTACAAACCCCAGAAATATACATGAACACTTGTTCCCCATAAACACATAGACATTGAAGTCATTGTCATAGTAAAACAACAGGCAAAGGTGCAGCTGTCACAAATGACTTCCACATTAATTCCCAGTCTTTTTCAGTGGTGAAGGGAAAGGTAATGAAATCTATAACTAAAATTGTTTCTCTAAACAAGTCTAAGCTTTTTGCAGCTTTTCACAACTTCTGATAGATTTTATTGCTGACTTAGGTATTGTGACTTCGTTTCAGAGTAAAACATTTTAGCATAACATGGTTTCCAGCATTACCCCTCACGAGTCTTTTACGAGTATTTATTTTTAGACACAAAGCTGTTCCTTCTGAAAAAAAAAGATGTAGAAGGCAGTGGGAAAATGGAAAAGACACATTAGCAGTACAAAATAGATGTAATAAAATAAATGAACTACAATAAATTAAATAATAATATTACTTGAAAGGGACAATTGTGCAGAGAGACCTGTTGCCAAATACATGTTCATATTTGTGGCCATGTGCCAGGCAAGTCTGACAAACTCATATTGTGAAGCCTTGGCAAGCCCATCTAAAAGCATTAGATTTTTACCCTAAAGTCTGATCCAGCTCCCAGAACATGGCAGCTACATACAGGAGATAAACTGATCCCCTAGACTGTACTGGGAAAGAACATAATCCTAAAGTTGATGATGTTTTAAGAAAACTGTAGCATACCCCAGAGTAAGGCAGTGCAGTGTTATTTAATAGCTATTTAAAACAACTTACACTCTTAGCTCTGACTATGATTTACATCTTTGTAGCTCAGTCAAACAAAAATAAGCTTTTAAATCAGAATAGAAGAGAACAATCAAACATCTTCACAAATTTCAGAAGATAACCTACATTAATTCTTTGGGCTTATTCAGAGGAAAAGCTAGTTGTAATGAGTTGATGCTGGCTGAATGTCAGGTACTCATCAAAGCTGCTCTGTCACTCTCCTCTGCAGTGGGAAAGGGGAGAGAAAATATAACAAAGAAAATATAACTTGGGTTAAGATCAGGACCTGGAGAGATCACTCATGAACTACTGTCACAGGCAAAACAGTCTCAATTTAGAGTTATTAATTAAGTATAGAGCTAAAAAACCAGAGCAGGATAACAACTAAAATAAAGCCTTCAATACACCTTACCCCCACCCCTCCCTTCCCAGCTCTACCTTGTCCCTCAGCACAGGAAGACAAGGAATGGGAATTAATGTCTTTTCATCACAGGTTGTTTCTCTCACTGTTCAGGGAGAGGAGTCTTTCCCCTGCTCCACCATGGGGTCCCTCCCATGGGAGACAGTTCTCCATGAACCTCCCCTGCGTGACTCCATCCCATGAGCAACAGTTCTCCCTAAACTGCTGCAATGTGGGTCACTCTTCTACAGGCTGCAGTCCTTCAAAGACAGGCTGCTCCCGTGGGTGCTCCCTTCTCCACGGACCTCCCATGGGGTCACAGCCTCCTCTGAGGCATCCACGTGCTCCTGTGTGGGGCTCCCCACAGGCTGGGGGTGGATCTCCGTATCCCCATGGCCCTCCATGGGCTTCAGGGGCTCAGCTGCCTCTGCCTCACCATGGTCTGCACCATGGGCTGCAGAGGAATCTCAACTCCTGCCCCTCCTTCTCCACTTGTTACCTGCAGAGTTGTTCCTCTCGCATGTTCTCACTTTCTTCTCTGGCCACAATTACAACTGCACAACAACAACAACAACAACAACAANGTTTCTTCTTCAATATGTTGTCACAGAGGCATTACCACCATTTCTAAATTGCCCAGCCTTGACTGGTGGCACGTCCATCTTTGGAACCACCAGCAATTGGTTCTGCCAGACACAGACGAAGCTTCTGGCAACTTCTTACAGAAGCCCCCACTACCAAAGCTTGGCCACGTAAACTGAATATATTGACGTATAGAAAAGTGCATTTTTCAGTTCCTCTCTTAAAAACCAATCACCTACTTTTAATTCCATTTTCTTGAAATTCACCAATCTGTCTGTGAATGTCAAAGGCAATGAAAAATTTTCCTCTCCTCACTTAATGGGGGTCTCTTTGAAAGAAAAAATTAAAGGCATGTTAGATCTTGAATGAAGGTAATTAAGAAGCTGATATGAGGACATAAAACAGAATTCCCCTCCAAAAGATCAAGCTCACAACATTTGGCTTAATGTGAGAAACACTCTGTGAAGTTCTACAGCTTGTGCTCTGCCATAACTCACACCAGATGATCATGAGTCCCTTTTATTCCCAAACAAGTATGGATTTATTGTCACTATAATAAGTCCTCTTCACACTACTCAGGCAGTGTAAAGTGCCTTCTAAGTGTGCATAAATTGCATTTACTCTCACTTATAGAACACTTTATTCTGCCACAACTGTGTTAAAGACCTGTGATTTATATCAAAATCAGCCCTTAAGTATTCTAGTTCTAGGTTCATAGATTTAAGATCCAGGAGGTACAGATAATGTTCCCAATCTCACATCCCACACAGTGTGGACCACAGAATTTAATTAAAATAATTTCTCATTCAGATTTGAACAGGTGAATCATTTATACTTCAAAGACACATCTCGAGACTTATTGAGACCAAGTGAGTTCATCACAGTTCTCACAGAGCTGTTGCAGCAACAGCCTGCCTAGAAACCTGAATCTAAATTTCCAGGTGAATTTATCCAGTGTCCACTCATAAACAGAGAATTATATTATACATTGTCTGCTAAATGAAAGAGCTCCTTACCATCAAAAATCTCTCTGCAACCTCTCTGCACAGGTGACTGTCAAATCCCTTCTTAATTGTTCCTCTGGTAAGTTAAATGGATTGTGCAGATTTAAGGTCTAATATACAGTTCAGAATTCCAAGGCCTTGGACAATTTGTTTAAACACTTCTTGATTTTCAATATCTGTTAATAAGGCAATCACAACAGAAATGACTATCCACAATAATATTAATCTCTTCTACACAATCTTGGCTTCCACTCCCTGAACCTAATGTGCCCAACTTTTGTATTCTAGTACTGTTGTTATCAATATCTAACAAAATTCAAACCTTAATGGACAGGAACGTGAAAAAAAATAATGCAATATTCTCTGTTCAAAGCACCCTGCTCTTTATTGTAATACCCATTCCAAGAACAGAAAAGATCATCCTGCAAAACATATTCCAAGTGCTTTATTCCACTCTCAGGAGACTCATCTGATGCTCTTCCAAGAGAAGGTTAAATAGGAACTCTTTATTTTTCTTCATTTTTTAATTTATATTTTGGGTGATACAATTAATGCCCCATTTATAGCATTTCTCTCACAGAAGCATCAAAAGGCAATCTATATTTAACATATCAAGCACAAGCAAAATGCTTAGTGAGGGTGTGTGGTTCTATGTTCTGGGCAAGAAGTTGGTTTTCACACCTCAGATCACATTTCAGAAATGTTGGAAAAATTATTCTGCTCTGTACCACTGGGAGTGTTAGAAAAGCCCTTGAAGGATTCATTTTTACTTAGACTAAGTGAAAAAGACAAGGTGGTACCAGGTAGGGCAAATGAAACAGCCAAGGTGAAAGAAACAATTAAGCAAGTGAAATTTCTGAAATCCCTCAGCAAGGCAGTAAAATTCTGCTGGCACAGCTGTTTTTTAAAATAAGTTAGTTCTCTGACTCCATGTCCTGCACATATTTGCAAGAACAATAGCAGTATCACTTCTCTGCAGTCTGTGCTGGAGACGTCAGCCACTCCAACACATCAATGAAAGAAGAAATTCGATGAAGTGCATCTCACAAAGACCAACTGCAGTATTACAGCATAAATCTACATGTTTTTACTGGAGTGCTGGTGGCAAATCAGGCAGTAACGATCCTCAATTACAAAATGTTTTTGGGAAACACTGATTTCACATTGTTCATCGCCATCTGTCAGAGTTGCAGTGGATATCATCAAAAGCAGCTGCTGTCTTTTCCATTTCAGGCTCAAAGTATATTAAAAAGTCTAAAGATGTGCATTGTCTTGGCACTGAAAATGAAGAATTTATCTTGTGTGTTTGATACTTAAGTTTTCTAACCATTCCACACACGGTGCTAAAGCACAAGTTCTGTCTTCTCCAAGTTACACCACCAATGAAAATTTATGATTACATACAGAGAGGCTGAGAAAAAAGAGAATATTTTCAAATGAAAACATATGCCTTAATTTGCTGACACACTCTGATGATTTGAAATATTCTCTGTGTTGGTAATAGCTTGCTGTATTTTTCCTTACTGTCATTTAAAGCTATAAAGAAACCATCTAAATAAGCTTATATTCCTTCTACCTCTTCGTCCTCATTTTCATTACACTATCAATGTTTGAAGGAATGTTTTATATTCCTTTAGGAACGTCTTTGCAGCCAGGAGTAATTGTATTTTGTCGTTCTGATTGGAGAATTACAATGTGATCTTCCTCTTTTGCTAGAGGAAAACAAGATGGAAAGAAGAGAGTTAGTATTCATAAAGAGCTGCAAAGGGATGTTGTAGTTGCAATTTTCCATCTAAGATTAACTCCATCTCCACAGTGTTTCTGAAAAAAGCGACTTGGGACACTGCTCCAGACTGATCCAATTCAAGTTTTGAAGCAACTTTGCACAAAAAATTAATAAGCATACTGCACTTCTTTCAGGCAGACTTTAGTTTAGCATCTGTGACTTCTTAGTTTAGTTTAGTTTTCCTGTGACTTCTTCAAGCACCTTTATGTGTGAAAAGCTTCTTAGACACTACTGTAATTCTATCTAAGCCTAAGATTCTTCTAGATACTGAGAAAAATTTGCAAAAAATAT
>VZDJ01000302.1:466488-669450 GCA_008694505.1 Cyanoderma ruficeps
GTAGAAAGGTAAAACTACTGAGGAAAAGTAAAAACATTATAACATTATGTAGTTTGCTATGAAGGCTGAATTGCCCCAAGCTTTCTCTGTTATTTACTCCTCATTATTCGTTTGCAAAAATATTTTAACTAAACTATTTTTAGCAGTATGCTATACCTCTCTAGAGCACTAACCCTGCTGAGACATATTGCTCACTGGCTACAGATGTTCTGCTGCACACCGGGCACAGCAATATCCTGCATGTTTTCATTGCTGGAAGATTGTGGTTTGACCAGGCAATGTTAATTAAAAGATGTTCTTTGAACACCATAAGGATATTGGAAAGTCATAGACAAAGTGGGGAACATAAAAAGACTTTTTCATTTCTTTCTCCAAGAAAATCGAATTTGTATGAGAAAATCCATGGGGGAATCCTGTTACAGACCATTATTTTTAAATATTGCAGTTTCTCCAGTTTGTACAACCCAATGGCTATATACAGTACAGTATAATTGAAATTTATTCTTAAGGAACAGGATAATTTTCTTCCCTTTAATGGTTTGTGCTAGTCACAGAGAACTCTACAATAACCCAGGTAAGACTGGTGTAGGCATTTGGAAGCTAGGAAAACAGCTGATCCACAGCTACAGGTGACTATTTATTGGTCTAAGTTTTACAGGGAAGAAGTATTGCCGTGCACAGAAAAAAACAAATAATTCTCCCTGACTCTGGTGCAACTTGACATTCATATTTCTGGATACACTGAAGTAACCACTGAACTGGGGACCAAGGAGGAACAACAACAATAAAAAAATTGATGCAAAGAAGCCTGCAGTTATTATTACTTTTTTACTTTGTAGGGCTATGTTGTTACAGCCTTTCATGGCTGCCAGGCTAATGATTTGCAAACCTGATTAGATGTGGAAGATAACTTAAGTATCTTTAAATCACTGTACAGAAAAAGTAGTTAAATGTTATTTGGATCTTCTTAGCAAACTGGTAATCCTAATACAGCAATAGATTCTCACAGGCAGTCTGATTTTTCAGTGCTTGCAATGACCATTTATTCTGTGGGCCAGAATGCATCTAGCTTTCTCTCACTCCTCACATTACACTAGAGATGCACTGACAGCAGTCCACCTGCCATGTCTGAGATGCTTTCAATGAGACAAGAGCACAGAAAATAACCAAGGAGAAACATTCAAGGAATGCAAGTCCCAAATATTAACTATTAAAATAAAATAATTTTAATAATAAAAAAATCATTTTTAATCATTTATTTTAAAATAAAATCAAGAAGTTTACATCATCACACATTTGAAACACTGTATTAAACTCTTTTATCTTTCTATTCATATAGTTAGTCGATTTTTTCAGAGTTCCTGTGACAGAAATAGCCTCAAAAAGACTTTGCATTCCAGAAAAATGGAGGAAAAATGTGTAAGGCAGCACGTAGAGTCAAGAGAGATGGACAGACATTAGAACTCAATACAGGGAATCCTCTTTGCTTTCTGCAGTATGTCCTTTTTCCCAGCTTCATGATGATATCAACAATACACCAAAAAACCCTATTCAAATTGTGCAGAGAAGACAGGGGATTCAATTGCAGATTACCTGCAAAGGCAGCAAGAAACACAGAGTAATTTTTTTTGTCCTTTCACTCCCGAATCGCTGAGGAGGCATACTATCAAGTCTCTTTTTAACTGGTTTCCACTTATTCAGTAAGAGGTGTGATTATTATGGATGAGGATGGTCATGATGATGGTAATAATAATAATAATAATAANATAATAGTGATAATAATAGTGACATAACAGTAGAAGAAAAAATGAAGAATTTGGAATTTTAGCTCATCGCTTGCCTGAAGGCTCTCATCTACCCACTGCAACTGTAAGCCCCCATAACTGATAGTCCTATATTAATAGCACAGCAAGGGCATAAAGAAGTAAATACCCTTTCAAATTTTTAAGTATTTAGATAAAAAAGTCTGAAGTGAAATGAGAACGGCAATTCTGTTAGAATTCAAATGTCTTTTCTGTGAGTATAAACACACAGTAAAGTACAGACAAGGGCACAGTATTTTTCATTAACATCTCCAAAGTGGAAGGACTGGTTTCTCTTTAATCAATTTTTCCCATACTTTTTCAGTTGTTCAAAGATCTCAAGTTATGCTGTTTTTCTTTCAAAACCTGCCTTGTACATACCTATCACTATCACACATATCCACCTAAGTCTCTAAACTGATTTATTGCAGTGAAAATACTGTGTATGTTGTGTAAAACTAATAAGGCCAAACAGGAAATCAAAAAACCAACACTTTTAATAAACCTGAACATTAAGTTGAAAATATTCATGCCCTAACAGGACGTGCTGAGGGCTGAGCATGTATTCAGACTTTTCTGGGAACATTCACTATCAGGGAGTGCCACTCAGCTCTGTCAATCTGTTGATATGTCTCACTTTCCAAAGTGGAGGATGGTTTCCAAACCTTCCCTCATCACTTTACTCTCTGTGTGCTTGCTGTCCTCAAAAACTGTTATCCACCAAGCAACAGGTGCTGAGGCCTGCAAGACAATAGTGGTGGCCATTCATTTAAGAGAAGGGATGACCCCTGAAGTTGTATTCACTGAGAGTGGAATAACAGCACAAGCTCTTTGTATTGGGCTCCCACATTCACAAATACTGTTGCTGTCCATCCCACAGACAGTGCAATTTCCCCCTTTCACCACTTCTGAGCTCATCTGCTGCATCCAGAACTTCATTTGAATGAGGATAAAGGGAGTTGTAGTAGGGAAGGCTATCGGAATCTTGTGGCCCTTGTCTTCTTCCCTAAGGAAAGGACAGTCAGGAGGAGCAGCATCTGTTCCTCTAGAGTGCTGCTTTGGAGCACCAACCTGGGTGCAGAAGTGAGGCTGCAATTCCTTCCAGCTCTGCATACCATGACCATGCTTGAGACAGCAAACTTGGCTAAATTTAGTATAAATTAAAGCATTACAGAGGACATAGAGTAGATGAAGTCTCCTCCACACAAAATGCCTTGTATTCTGAGTAACTCCTGTTACACTGTACCATTTGCTAAGGTAGACATAGACCAACTTAGGGAACTAGCCATTTCCCCACAGAGGGGAGAGACTAGGCACTGGAAAATTATGCCTGTCTAAGCATTAGGCTGTCCTCTGTGGAGGCCATGGCATCAAGTGAGCTCCTAAAAGAGCTCCTAAAAGAGGCATTACCTATTATCATAAGTATTACACCTATGTTAGGTGCTACAAAACTAGGGTTTGCTGGGAAAATTCACAAAGTGGATTGAGAGTGAATTGAAAGAATATTAAGGTGCTCATCTTAGAGAGTGATGAGGCACTCCAAAATATTTTTAATTTATTTTTTAAAAACCAGTGGCTGTCCTCCTTGAGTTGCAAAGATGTGTTTGCCAGGTCAGCAGTCACAAGGGGTAAAACAAGATTAATTCTCGTTACAACAGTAATGGATGTTTTAAGAGATCCTTTGCAGTTCATTTTTTTATTAACAATGTAGCCAACACAAGGGATATAGATCACATCTAATATGACTTTGAAGTCACAAGTAGCTACAGCTGAGTCTTTGCTATAAGCGCTGAAAATGAAAAATGTGACTTCTTTTTAAAAATTAAAAATATTAAATATCTAAGATAGAAATGAGACCTTTTTGTGCTGTGTGGCTGAACTCCCAGTGAGAGTTTTTGCATCTCACTGTTATCCAAATCTTAGCAATAACCAATTTATTCCAGCATGTGCTTGGAGACAACTGGATCTCTAAACCACAAGTCAGTACAGAATTGAGCGCAGCTGTCAAGAAACTCTTGGGGGTTTCCAAATTATTGCGTGGAGGATTAGGTGGTTTCAATTCTGTGCTCACTGCAGCTGAGTTGGCAAAATCCTCTCTAAACCCCAAACTTTGAAGCAAGACTATAAGCAGTGGTTTTATGCCAGATAATGCAAGCTTAACTTGTAAGTAAAAATCTGGCAGATGGAGCATTAGAACTCCACAGTCTAGGAATTAGGTAGGCTCAAAGATTAATAAAAGACAATATTATGCCATATATAGAGCAGAGTGCACAGATAAGGACAAATCATAGCATTGGAGAGGGAAACAAATTCATCTCTTCCATCCTAAACCAGAACTCAGCTACACCCTATCTAATACTGGTGGAAGATCTTTACTAAACTTACTCTTTAAGAACTTGATTGGTGGATTCAAGTAACTCTCAACAAATCCAGTTATGGAGAAGAGTATGTGTTTGCACTGAAGCCAATTTCTCATCTAGGTGAAAAGTAATTCATGGACATTCTTTCTTTCAATAGCGCAAATGAGTTACTGAATTAATTAATGTATCAGCAAGGAAAGTAGAATATTTTAAAGATTAGATTTTAGAGGGGACTATCCAACAGAAATCACTGCTTACCCCAGCAGACTGTCTTTCAGGGGAAAGAGAAGCAACAGAGAAAATTCTCCCCCCTTGTCCAGTGTGACTGATGAACACTCCTACCTTACAACTGTCTCATGCAGGAAAGTTTTTGCAAATATAAAGTTTATATTTTTAAGTAGTCTATATTGCCATGCATTGGCATTGAAGTTTTGAGAATTGGGGTTTTGAGAATTTTTCTAATCCTCTAGAGAGGGTTTTTAGCTGCTTTTAACTTTTATGGATATTGTTATTGTTCTAATCATTCCCTCATAAATGCTTAGAAGAGGAGAAAATCTTTTGAGAACACTCTGGCTAATAGTTTGAGTTTCAATATATTTTTTAATTAGGACTGTGGGCACTAGGGCAGCTTAAACAAACTTGAGAGTCAGAATAAAGTCCAGAGGGCTTTGCTAAAATATCCTGCAAAATCTCAAGCATTAGAAATCATTCCCAATGTTTAAAAGTTGTTCCACATGAAAATATCTTTGACACTAAATGATAAGAAAGACTGAATCTCAGGCATAACTCAAAAGTTCTGCAATCAGAAAGTAACATATGCTGTTACTGGAAGAGCAATAAATTAATTTATGCACTATTTATGGTAATTATAACATTTCTCATTTTGTTTACTGAGTGTTATAAAAACACTTACCTGAACAAGTACAAATTACTATCAGTGATTCCAAAAGATATAGAAATTATCATATAAAATAAAATCTGATGTCTTCTGAAACTAGTACTATGGAACACCTGGGATTAGTACCAGAGGCATATCATTGGTAGGTATAGCTCTAGCTAGAACATTTATGATTCATAAAAGTGCATAAAGGAGTTTCATTTCTTCAGATTGCATTTAGTTATAAAAATGCCACCATCTGTTCACCTATTTCTATATAGGTTAAATATTGGCATAACAGATTTTTACAGGTGGAATTGAATTTTATTATTGATATAACTGAGAGCAGAATATGACTTGTCAATATTTGTAAATCAAAACCCCCTTCATATAAAAGCTACTCAGCATGAATAAAGAGAAAAAATCTATGTGGAAACCAATCTATTACATATATAGAAATCGCCAACTGACCTCAATGAGTAACAATAAAACCAATGTGATTCAGTGTATCAGGATGATTCCACATTGTCAGCATCCTGGTGTCTAAATGCTGCCAGGCTCAGCTTTTCTGTTCCTCTCCCCCAGGTTTGAATTTGCAACCAGCCTTCCCTTAACTGTTGTCTCAGAAATTCACAAGAGATTTCTGTGTTGGCAGTGCTAAAGTTGAGAAGGGACAAGGGACAAGGTTTGACCTACACACCAAGAATCACAGATATGTTTTTAGATTTTCAAAAATATTTTTTTACTAGAGTGTGATCTTTCCTGTGGCATCCAGAGGAAAATTTCAAGCTGTAGAAACGTGCTGACAAATATTGTTTCTCACTGCTTATTTAAATCCTGGACTTTGTTAGATTACCATTCTTTTAAAATACATAGAGTGAATGCCTAGGGTATTGAACACAATACATCCACCTTTTGATTCACCTGAATCTTTACCTTCAGTTGAAAAATGTTCAGAACAGCAGGTAGGAAAAAAAAATTTGTTCATCACAGGACCTTTTCTAAGGCCTTTTGTGCAGTACGACAAAATGTTCCAGTTTTCATCAGTGTTATCTTGCAGCCAACTAATGAGAAAATATATGAGTGTTCTTGGTCAATTCAAGCATTTAAATCAATTACAATGATTATTAACACATTACATCCTATGTGCCTTTGTGAAATGTGTTTTCTAGGATCTGCAATGAACAAGCAGGATGATGACACCCCCTTTCACTGCCCAAAGGAGAGGAAAAAGCCCAAGCAAGACTCATGTGTGACAGTTGATTCGTTCCATTGCATTTCTCTTATTATGAAGTGTTTTGACCGACATATAATTCAATTGAATTGTTGGTACTGAGGTCTACTGCCTGAAAGCATCAAGGATATGTAAATGCTTTTGAAGTTTAATTGAAATGGGATTTAATATAGTATTTTCACAGTTTCTTCTTAAGAAGTGTGGGAAACCACACAAACAGATGAACTTGAAAAAAATTAAGGTCAATTATTTTCGTAGTCACACCACGCATTTGAGAGCATTATCTGAACTAGCATTCAAGATATACCTAGAAATAAATTATGCCCTTATTGCTTTTCAAATGGTACCATCAACTTTGCATGTAGATTAAATATATATGCTATGAAAGTATTGATCTAAGGGGGAAATCAATCTATTTCAAATTAATATTCTGTGACTGAAACATAAAGCCATATTACTCCTTCAGACTGCTGTGAATATAGATATCTGTTGAACTGTAATATTAAGTTATCTTTATAAACCTCCATTTGCCACAGGAAATGTTTTAGGCCAGAACTAGATCAAAAGTTGTTTTGGAAATTTTATTTTGTATTTTCAATTTGTCTGTACTTAGATCATACTGGAAGAAGTTAGAACTCATCCCAACAGAGTATTAAGGAAAGAAAGCACAATCATTGTAGAGGGTTTTACCAAAAGAATTTAGAAGAAAGAATTTTTTTTTCCAATCTGCCCATTGAAGAACTCCTCAGGAAAAAAAAATCATAATTGACACAAGGAGTTGGTCTCTGTGACCCTTGTAGGTCCCTTGCAACTCAGCATATTCTGTGATTCTGTAATGTTCAGAAATGAAAACAAAAAACTCTTGAATGAGCTTAACAGAACAGTGTAGACTAGAAAATGTGGGGGGAATCAATCACATATTTTTTGAAAGACAGTGGGGATATGTTTAGAGCATTACAGTTGGTCTATTAGGAAATTTATGTATAACTCACTTCAGAAATGACATGTTGCTTCCATTTTATTCTTGGTACTCCTGTGATTCCTGACAGCCATCTTTGTTATGCACAGCAGATATGTAGGTAAGACTCAAGTCCTTTGGAACACAAACTATCTGTGTGTTTGGTTCTGCAACATATTTTCCAGAATTTGATCTATTTCCTGCTGTATTTGGAATTTTTAAAAGAACCAAACCCTCCATAGGAATGGATAGTAACTAATCTAAGATTTTCTTCTTAGGGGTTAAAGTATATACACAAAAGAAGTAGAGAAAATCTGAGTAAAGAAACCTTTCTCTCAAAATTTTTTGCATTTGTTTAAACTATGTTGTGCAAGCAAGCATCTTATTTCAAGAGTCTATTCCAATGCATTGTTCCATTGTGCCATAGCATTGAAATGAACCAGGTGTACAGACCATGATTTCCTCAGAAAAGTCTTAGCTATGTGGTGCTGTATTCAGATGTTGTTGCAAGAAAGTTTTATATATGACTATATAGTTTTGGACCTAAAACTGTTGATAAGGAGCCCACTGCTCTCATACTGCTATAAAAGTTATGCTAACAATTAGAGTCCATTTTGAAACAAGGAAAAATCTGAAAATATCCATGAATCCCTTGATGATAGTCAGCCATGGCTATTTCTTCCTTGCCCTACAGGCAGCCCAAAGCCATGGAAGCCAATAGCAGAGGTTAGCTAGGCTAAATCTGATATGTGAATGCAAGTCACCTACAAAGATACCTTTTATTTCCCTCTTTGAACTCCTAGAGTCTTAAGGCAGTCTAACACTGCTTTGTACGGGAAGAAATTCATGTTTGCAAGTGCTGGACTCAGATGTGCAGAAAAAGAACCTCAACTTTCAGTTAAGTACTTTTTTAGAAGTGATTTATAATGTTAAAGGAAGTGTTTTGCTAGAGGTGTAATATGAACAGTACAAAGCATTCCCAATGAAGACTGATGAAGTGAGGAGGAGGACAAAGAAGGAATGTCACCCTCTATGCCAGTGACCAGCATGGAGCTTCACCTGGAATTGGACAAGGAGCTGATCAACAGTTTATAGGTCAGGATTAATGGCAGGGAGGGCAGGGACAGGTGATATTGAAGTGAGGGTAATGGCATCCCTGCCATGGCAAGTGTGTTGAAAAAGCATCTTTAAGATCCTTTCCAACCAAAACATTCTATGATTCTATGACCTAATTCAAAGAGGAGAAAACTCATATTATTCTTGAAGCCTCTCTTGGTTCCTGCATCTTTAGGAGCTTTAGTCCAGAGTCATGGCTAGACTTCTAATGCTTAGATTTCTGCTCTGAAACAGACTCTATTCATATTCCTTTTTTCAGTAAAATAGAACTCAGCTGTCAGCCTGGAACAAAAAGATAAGAACTTTCCATTTTTCTCAGCATTTGGACAAAACACTGATGTAGTTTTATGCTGACCATTTGGCATTTCTGATATACAGCTTAAGGAGTCTCTTTCTCAGACTTTTGAGCAGTGCTAGCAAATACCAATAGCTAAAGCATACTTAAAAGTAGCTTACAGACATTCAGGAACTTTAGGGGATTTACTTTTAATACCAAGAAAAGAATAAAGTTTTTTTCCTATATGAAAGAACTCAAAAGAGTCCCTGCTCCATTCAGCTCCTAATTGTCAAACTGTTGGGTTTTGTTTGTATCATAACTGCATCCAAGGACCACAATCAGGCCTTCACTCTTGTTGTGTCACAAACAATGTTAATGGGCAAGAATAAATTGCAATAATTATTTTAGTCTAAATTACAACACAGCTCTGTGCTGTAGCTTACAGCATAGGTGCAGCATAGGTAGAATTTTGCTGTCTATCCAAACACCTCAAATGAATACTCTGGACTGTAGCCACGCAGTTAAGTCCTGTACACTAAAGAGAAGCACCTAAATACAGCAGGGTCATTCTCTGGAGAACTGGAGTCACTTCCTCCCTGAGAATTTAAGACATCTCTTTAAGAAAAGCATTATTTAGATCTTTAGAGTTAGGACAAGTGATGATCTTAAATCAGGTGTATGTTTCTGATGTATCTTGTAAGTGATACATTCATGAGTCTTAATGAACCACAGTTTATCCCATCTTTACACTAAAGTAGAATTCTCTGTCCACTTGGGGTTAAAACATCACAAATCGTGCACTGTGAATCTGCACTGCACTGCACTGTCAAATACTTATTACTGTCTGAGAAAGCAAATTCTTATGGAAATAAAGAAAAAGAATGAAGGAAAAGAAAAACCAACTAGGTTTACTGTCCACATGGGCAGGACAGCACAGCCTAGGAGAGTGAGATTCCATTCAAAATTAAGACATCCAATTCCACATCTTGGTGTTTACAAGCACATTAGGGAGCTGAACTCCCACTTTAGTGAATGGAGATCCACCTAGTAGAAAAGTGCTTCTACTAGAACCAGAGCAAATCGTTGTCCAGCTTGAAAAATCTCTAAATATTCTTAGGACCCAGTGGTGAGTTCCATAGAGTAAAACCAGGTAAATTATAGAATCAAAGAATATTCTGAGTTGAAAGGGACCCTCAAGGATCATTGAGTCCTACTTCTGGCTCTGCACATGACAACCCCAAAAATCACACCATGCATCTGAAAACATTATCCGAACACCTGAACTTCAAATTCAGGCAATATGGAACTCACCTCATTCTAATTGCCTGGCCTGGGAATATCAAACTGGCACATTTCCCAAACGCTTCACCTGCCTCTGTCAGAAACTTATCCTGAAATGGAAGTAATAAAACAGCACTTATTCTATCTAGCTGACAACAGTTTACTTTTTCAGTTTGTAAATAACTTCTTCAAAATATCCTGCTCTGAGGCATCTTTTTCCATACGAGCTTCATCATGTATTTACCATCCATTTCTGATGGCATTTGCACCCATTTTTCCCCCACATCTTTCGTGCTCTTTAATCTTTATTTGACTTCCTGTACCATTCTTCTCCTAAAAATCCTTTTCTATTTGTTTCTGTAATCACTGCCTCTCCCACATACCCTCTTATATGTCCCAAAATACTTTTCATTGCTCACGCCTTTCCCAAGGGCCTTCCTCTCCTCCTGCACTTCCCTCATTTATGCAGGGAAACAATGCTCAGACTAACATCCAGGAGATTTCATCCTCCAGCAATTCGGTGGGTCGGCTACCCTCCTTCTCTGAAGCGAGAATCGGATAAGAAGCTCTCCCCCCAGGAGACTGCTTAAGTAGTGAACAATACCAGCAGAAATGAATTTACAGTACATTTTCTACTTTGACTAACACCCACCTGTGTCAGATACTTATCTTTGGAGAGGATGAATCATCCCCTGGAGAGTCTCTTTGCTCTCCACTGTCTGTAGGTGGGAAACCAGATGATTAGCTTAGAACAGCTGTCTCACAGAAGAAAAGGGAAAAAATCAGCAGGCAAAGCCCAATCAATGCCAGAGGTCAGAAGTTCCTTGCCCAAATTGAAGCTCTTCACTCCCAGTTTTGCTCTTAGAGAGAACAGGCAATTCCAGTGAAACAGTTTGTCTCACCTATCATAACCATCATCTGAGGATGAGTGGCACTGCCTTCCAAAGCAGTTTTGTAGTTGGCTACAGAGGGAGGGAGGGTAAGGTGCTAAGCTCAGGTCCCTAAGACTAACTTTTAACGGGGTATAAATGTTAAAGCAGGTATGCTACCACACAGTTTATGTGGGGGTGAAAACATAAATAAGTAGCAATTTGGCATTTACTGCACACTGGAGGCCCTAGTAAATTTGGGCACTGGAATTTCTAAGGGTCACAGCACAGTGACTACATTTTGGGACTATCGTCTGGCCAGTCTTCATCACAGACTGCTCCAGAGTCAAGACGATCTCCTTTGAGCTCTCAATCTCTTTGCTACTGCTTGCATTACTTATGTTCAAGATTCAGCAGCTATTAAAATTCAGACAATGATGACAAACATATAAACCATTAGTGAAGTTTATTACTTTTTCTAATACATAAGGTTAAGGATAAGAATTATTTATGACCAGCCTGCATGCAAATCAGTAAGGAAGCATTTGATTCCGTCATGAATGACTGAAGTGACAAAGATGCACTTTGAAATGTTTGAAATGTTATATGCTGTTACTGCATGTGCTCACCACACTCAAAATAAGAGGTTAATTGCAGGCAGGCTGGAAAATAATGAGATAGCATCACCATTTACAAACAGTGACAACCCTAATACGGTAAATAAATCTGACAACTGAATGAGTAATATGCTATTTCACTCTGAACCCTGGACAAGGTATTTTTATTACAGCTTATGATAATTTTTAACTCTCTTTAAGAGAATATGGTATCTTCATCCAAAGGAAGCATTGTAATATAAAACAAAACCAGATATCAGTAATAGAACATCAAAAAGAAGACATCTGTTTTCTTTGAACAAGAAGATATGTTTGGGACTCAGGGGAAACATTTGCACATATAAATGCCATCACTATCTCAAAAACAATTGCCTACTCTGCTACACAGGGTAAAGAGGAGTCTGTAGATCCAGCTTCAAGCTCCAAAACTTCTCCTGATACTAGTGTTTGAATTTTCCATAATTTTACCCTTATTTCTGAACAATGCATATATTTTTTTTTTTAATTACCAGTACATAGACAGAGTTCTTCCAGCATTTTAATCAGAGACAGTCCCTTCAAACATGCAAGTCTGTGCTTTTAATTCACTGTGACAGACAGCTAAACCCCAAGAATTTTCTATTTCCACTGGGGAGGAAAGACACAAAATGGTTGGTTACACTTAACTTATCATGTGTGTAATGTGAATGTTTACATCATCCCAGCAATAGCATGAACAACCAAAGTGTGTCTGATTTAAAACTCAGCTCCAGATGGTTTTCAAATTGAACATATTATGATGAAAATTAAAAGTGAAAAAAGAGAATTGTTCTTATGTCTATCATGCATTTGCATAAGGAAAATCCCTCAAAAAGAGAATCTGTTACCAGTGACAGTTTTTACTATCTGCATAAGCATGACCTTGATTAATGAGCATAGAATGATATGTATCATGTGAGCTGTCAAAACAGGAGGCGGATATCTAGTAAGTATTTAATGTTGCTAAAATTTTGGCAAAGACAACCACTTTGAAACTGTTCAGAGAATGAGACAGTGAGAGGAATCCTAACAGCAAAAAATGGCAAAATATTTCTCCTTTATTCAAGCATATAAAGAGTTTGGCTTGCACACGACCCATAATAAACACAACACAACTCTTCGATGAATATCTATTGGCACTACAATAGCACTGAGCTTTCTTAATGACCATTGTGGACTTTCAAAACCAAAAATGCTTAGTAGCAATATAGTCATTGTCACATAAATGGATAAAAGCACCCAGAAGGGATTGAAGGCATATTTTCTCTAATTCTGCAAAGGATAGGTGAGGCAAAAGGGAATTAAATTACTCAAGCAAGGCAGTGAGTGTTGTAAATACAACTCATGAATGGAAGCTTCATCTTTTCACAACTCTGACCTGATCCAGCAGAACAAATACCCCCTGGAGGACTTCAAAACAGCTAGCCACATTTCACTGATGGAAAAGGAAGCAGCATTCAGCTGAAGGAAGAGTGTTTCAGCAGAAAGCCAGATCTACAGCTCTGAGGTAGCTATCTCAGCAGACTAAATCTAACCCATGGTATCTTAATGAAAATCCTGACGAAATACACTGTTGTGAGATGTGGTCAGGAGGGCTGTGATTGTTTTGATCAATAGGAAGAGGATCTAGGCCATCCTGTCAAGTTATCCTTTCTCATGGCAGGACATGCTGTACTACACAATCCTCCCTTTACCTCCTTCAGAGAAGTGTCCCTGTGTCCTCTGCCACTGGGGACATCTGTCCCTGAGTCAGGGATTGTTGCACTCACCTGATAGCTGCTCTGGGCACCTTTCCTCATATTCTGCAGAATAATATATCCTGCAGTATGGCTTAAAATATTTCCTGAAATATGGATGTGTTATAACTTTCACACCCATTGTAATATATACAAAAATATTCAAGCAAATTCCTGAAGTTTGGGCTTCCAGTAATGGATCCATGATGATTAGCTTTTATTAAATTATATATTTTTGAGCTCTCCTATCTAAAAGAAGATTGAAATCAGAGTTTTACTATTATATTCAGTGA
The DNA here is from genome assembly GCA_008694505.1 of Cyanoderma ruficeps. NCBI lineage: Eukaryota > Metazoa > Chordata > Aves > Passeriformes > Timaliidae > Cyanoderma > Cyanoderma ruficeps. The sequence goes on from VZDJ01000302.1 coordinate 479,927, forward strand.
CAATTTGGGGGTTTTGTTCTTTTCTTCTTGTCTTACACTTGGGAAACTTCATTTGCAGTCTTCCCTGTTGTAGTCTCCTTCATGCTTAATGAGTTATCAAAATCTTCCTCAATGGTACTTAAATTCCCTCAGTGCTTCCTTCTTCGTAACCATTGATACACCCAGCCTTGCAAAAACGTATTATTCTCTGGCTGTGAAGTCTTAGGACTTTGGTGTTTATTCAATTTTAAATTACAGCACTATGTTTTGCTACGAATTAGAGAACCCAAATTTATGTTGCAATAGAGTAGCTCATTGGTGTTTTGTTATTCTCACTTATTAAGTAAAGGAACAGAACAGTATTCCCAATTTAGAAAACTGAGTCGTGAATGACAAGCCATAAACTGCAAGAAAACCCATTTCACTGTACGAACAGGCTGAGCCTACGGGATTTGTTTTCCTTTGACAACTTCGTGTCTGCCCTACTTCTGTTTGCTAGAAATGCTTTTCATGTCATGGTGCCCCACGCTCCTTCCTGTCTTTTGATTGTCAAAAAATAAGCATGACAAGATTACTTTGACAAGTGACTATGGAGGACATATGTTAATCAGATATGTGACCTCTACCTACCACCACCTCTACCAGACTCGAAAGAGTGGAAAAACAAGAGTGCCAGAAATGAAACAGGTAACTGAGCTCCAGACACAGGTGCTGAGGCACTGCACAGGGAGATTCATTGAGCCCCAATTTGATTTCCATGCCTGTGGATATTTTATCCCATCCCACCCTCCCAGAGCTTATTGGCAGGGCCGTGCTAACCCTACTTTGGGACAAAGCTCATTCCGTGGCATTGGAAGAGTTCAAGCCATGACGGCTCAAACCGGGGAGGTCTCAGTAGGATGTAAAAAAGGTGTTTACTTTTAATTTGTTAGGATATGGTAGTAATTCTAAGATCAAATTATCTTTGAAGTAGCTAAGCAGACTAGTACCTCATCTTAAGGACTCTGGAAGTAAAAATGATTTATAAGTTCTACATACCAATTTTTTTTCTTTCTCTTTGCTATAGTTTCCTCCTATTTTCTGTCATCTATCTTTTTATTCAACTAAATGGCATGTAATTATTTGCACTTACTACCTGGACAAAGAATGAGTTCTCTGTACAAAGAAAAAGGTTATAATGTTTCCCTTGAACAGCGCTAGCTTTTTATCATGCCAAAGTGGATACAAAAAGTTTCTCTGGTCAATTACTCACTCACCATCAGCAACCACCACAATTGCGCTCTTTCAGAAATGCATGAAGCTAACATCTTCTGGGTAATAGGAAATGGATTTCCTTGTTCTGAAAAATGACCATAATGAATTTGAAATCTCAGTAGAATGGATAGCCTGTGGACAGCACTTTCAGCTAACCACTGGAAGAGGTGTTATAAAAACAATAATAATCAGAATCATTTCTACAGGAACTAACCAAACCTGTCACTTAAGGGCATATGTGCCAGGCGACCAAATGCACAAGATAATAAATTGCTTTTCCAGATTGTGCCTCTATATACCACTGAAAGTCTTTTAATGATCTCTCTAGCGAACCATTTTTTCTCAGTATTTATTTCCAATAGATTTTTCTGATATTGCATTCATTACAACACTTTGGAGGACACGGTGTTTCAGGGTGATTCTAGGGGTCCACCATCTCACAGCAATATGCTGCTCAGAGTTCCCAGAGTATATATGCTGCTCACAATTATGTGAGTACCAAAGACAGTGCTTCCATTAGGATACAACAGTGGTGTCCTTTACCTCTGCTCCCTGTTTCTTGAATTTGCCCTAAAGAATGCAAAAGGAAAATAATAATTTTTCTTTGCATATGTGGGAGTAGCAAGACATTGAGCTTAAAACCACAATTAGCAAAGGGGGTGCAAGGACATCTGCTTTAGTGCCCTGACAATGACCTCTTTTAACATTTTGATTGCTCATGCCTATGTGAAATTAGCATCTGTCTGTTAATATATGCCACTACCTCAAAATAGAGATAGAAATTCTATTTTTTTCTGGGAAATTGTTACTATAAGTTTCATGAAAAGAATAAAAAGGAGTTTGAGAAGTTATAACTGGGAATAAGTTAGAAATATATGTGAGATCTAACTAGAAATACCTACACAAGGTTAACTTTTAAAAGGAATCCCTTTTTTAAAACATTAATGTTTTTTTAAACTTGTTTTCACTAAAACAATTACCAGTCATGTTTGTATAGCATAGTGTCATTCTTCAACCATGGCAAAGTGTAGGAATGCTGAAAAGAATAGATGAAAGATTCGGAATGAATGAAAGATTCGGAAAGATGAATGAAAGATTCGGAAAGCCCAACAATTTTTAAAAAAAGAAGTTGGACATTTGAATAGATGTGAATCACTCGAGTGAACTGTTGATAAGACATTAGACAAGTTAGCTGTTTACAAGGATTTACAAGCTAATATGCTTCACAGCAAGTAAAATACAAACAATTATAAACAATGTGTGTATCAAAACTTGAATTACCACATTCTAGAGAAGTACATGAAAAGTGATGTAAATCAGAAAGTCAAGTCCTTTCATTTTAATGTATAATGTTAGTCACATTCTCAGATATGTAAATACTCTGGATTTATTAACAAAATAAAAATAAATCTTAAGACTCAGTGGAGAAAAAGTGGTGTTGACACTCTACCTAAAAATAGTGCACTCTAACTTCTCATTTTACTAGAGGTGCAGCTGGGAAAAAATGGCTTTGCTCTTGGCAAATAAAGAAAGATGTTAAAGGAGAAAATATAAAGGGAGAATGAAAATAGATGGACTTATAAAGAGCTCAAAAAGAGGTTTTGAAAGGCATGTCTACTTGGTGGATGATGACAAACAAAGGGATTTTGCAGGCTGGTCAGTTTTCTGGGTTGGTCAGCCTGCCAAAAGCTGGCACAATATATTAGTAATTGCTGTTCTCTCATTCAGCAGAAATTACTTTCCAGAATAAATAATCAGATACATTATTTTGTAGCTTCCTCTGTATGCTTAGTATCGTAAAGGACACATGCAATACCCTGAGGGCTGTGACAAATGGTTTATAAAGCAATGATCATGCTGGTCAAGCTGATTATATTTACAGCAAGGCACACAGCAGCTCTCACAGAAAGAAGAGCTATCTGGCAGGCTGATCAGCTGCAGGCTTTGTGCACAGAAAGGTAAGGGCTCAGGTGGAGAGATGAACAAAAACGTGTTCCTTCCTAGGAACTGACTGCAGCAAAAATGTGGCTACCAGCCCAAAGAAATGAAAGTGGCAGAAAATACTGTAATCCCACTTAAGCTTTAAGACTCCTAAATAGGTGTGAAACTCAGCAGGTCGCAGGCCCTCTTTGTGCCATGACTAAGTGCACCAAAGAAGGAGAAAGTAATAATTTGGTTTTACTTAGAGTGTAAGGGATGAATCTCTTCACGGCACAGCATGGGCTGACCTCCCAGTACATCTCCCTAGGGGAGATGTGCTTTGAGATAGATGACTTTATACAGATGAAGGAGAGTCCTTTGGCTTATCTGTTTAATTGAGTGATACTAATTATTGTCTGCCTAGGCCTATGATAAAACACACTAAGGCTTTAAGCATGCACACAAAAACCTTTTCCTTGCTGCACGTGATGGCATAGTACTGGAAACTAATTAGAAGAAGTTTGAGATGAGTATGAAAAACAAGGAAAGCAATTTCTAAGAGCAAGTCTTAGAAACATGAAACACCATCTTATAACCATGGTGATGCAACTCACAAATATTTGTCACTCATGTGACCTACCTTTTTTGTTCCCAGAACAGTTGAGAACCCAGTTGAAGAGTAATAACCAATGACGCAAAGGGACCAGATACTGGTACTGTCAAATACAAAGGAGGATGGCAGAAAATTCTGAGTTCAGTTGTTACTGAACAATTATTTTGTTGTGATTACATCTGGCCTGATCATGTCCACTCATCAGAGACAAAAATCAGTCTAACCTTGAACTTCAGAGGAAAAAGAAGAGTGATAAAAATCAATACAAGAGTATTAGAATCTGTGAGCCCTCCGTGGTGATCTAGTCCCAGCCCCTTTCAAAACAGGGCCAGCTTCAACATTTTCCTAGGTTATCCAGATAAAAAGTCCACAACCTCATTCAAGTCCCTGTGGGAATTCTTGCTGTGAACTTTTTTTGTTTATGTCTAAGTTCAACCTGAACCTATTGTCTCTTGTCTTTTTCTTTCACACCTCTGGATTCTACCTAAGGTATAGACTTCAAAATTGACTAAGACTGATGAGCCTCATTGTAAAGCATTTAAAGAACTGACTGAAACAACCTCAAACAAAAACCACCAAAATTTTTCAGAGTTCCTGGAGAACAGATGTGGTCCAAAAGACTGTAAATGAGCAAACATATTCCTAGTTTTGAAGGAAGAATAAAGGAAATGCTGGTAGACACTAGCAAGGATGGAGTTTCAGGAAAAAATATAGTAATAAATACTCAAACTGTAATTTACAGACACCTGGATTATGACAAGAAACTGACCAGTTTAGAGTTTGTAAATTTGATTTAAGTGTTCCATGAGAGAAAAAAACGGAGCAGTATATGTCATATCCTCACTTCAGAAAGGTTTGACACTTTTATATGATATTTCTGAAAATGAGTTAGGAGAAAAACCTGTCAGACAGAGATTTTTATGAAAGAGTATAAATCTCGAGCATTTGGTAACCACTAAAAGTGTTTATTAATGGTTGGTGTCAAAAATGGAAGACGTGCGAGTCGAATTTTGAAGAGATCTCTCTTGAGATGCTACTACTCAATGTTTCGGTTAAGAACTTTTGCAGTAAAATATTCCTGTGAAGTTTGCATCTAGCACTGAATTGGGGGGTGGGAGGAAGGGGGTGAAAGAAGGGGCAAAAGCAGGGTTAGAATTTAAGATGATTATATGAACTTGAGAAATAGCCCACAGTCAATAAAGACGTGATAGTGTAGGTGGGTAGGCTGCGTGTGCAGAAGGTTGGGGAGTAGCTCTGAAGGAAAGGATTTGAGTTTGAAGGGAAGGTTTGAGTCTAAGCTGAATATTAATGAATCTAGTCATGCTGTTAGGAAAAAAAGACAAGCACTCCACTAGAATATACATACATGCACATAACTGATGCATATGTACACACAAGAATATAATCTTGTGTGTACAAATACAGCAGGCTGTTCTCTGGGGATTTTTTTTTTTTTTTGCCTCAGCCATTAAAAAAGAAAAAAAAAGAAAAAAAAAGGGGAACAAAAAGGGAACAAGTGTAGAGAGTTCAAAGTAATAAAAATGATCTCATAGAGAAAGACTGGATAATTTCAAATGGCTTAGTCTAGAGTGAAAGAACTTAGAGACCATATATCAAAACATAACCAAAATAGTGATCAGCTCCCCACGGCTTTGAGTGGATATGATATGAAGTGGCTTAAACTGAAGCATTATGGGGAAAATCTCATAGGATGGATAATAAAACATAGGACTAGGCTTGGAGGGGTTGTGAGATAGACAGTTCTGAAAGTTTTAAAGAATAATAGGTTAGAAAAAAAAACAATCAAGAATAATAAAGCCATGTGAAAATCTGGGAAAGGAGAAGGACAAGGTAACATCCAAAGGTATCATGTAACCTAATTTTGCCTTAATGACTAAAGAAACAAAAAATTAATGAGACATATTCTCGGGTTTGTCCTTGCCGAGATTCAAGGATGTTAAAAGTCCCTGGCCCTCTAAAAGCCCTTGAGCCGCATCGCAGAAAGAAACAGAGTCCTTCAAGGTCTTGTTTTCAGTTCTTGTGTGCTGTTTATTATTTGGTATCTCACAATTTGCTCCGCACCCAGCCGAGGTCCGGACAGAGGCTGGGACACGACGCGACTGCTCACTGATGGGGCTTTGCTTGGTTCTTATATAGATAATTACGTGCTCGCTATTTACTATTTTGTACCAATGTGTGATATCTATACTACAAGGGTCATCTCTACCCTAATCCAATAGCCTAAAACTACTTTGTGTGATCACCATCCCAGAAGATGGAGGACCAAGAAGAAGGAGAAGTACCTAGGGCAACACCCCAAATCCTCCATCTTGTCCCCCATTCATGTCTATTCTAAGAATTCCTAAACTACAAAATTTCTCACCCCGTGCTGTACTAAACTACTACTTTCACGCTATTGAGGTTTCTAATTCTTCTCTCAGTGTTGGAAGCTTCTCCCGTGGACTAAAATCAAACTCGGTGTCTTTTTGGGCTCTGTGCCAAGGTCTCCAGCCTCCCTGGAACAGCTCCACACCCCCCTGTCCAGGGTCCGAACTCCCTTTCTCAGGTCCCAGGTCATCCAAAGGGATGCCCTGGACTCCAACAACATATCTCACATTCAAATTGTTTCAGACTATTAAATATTAAAATTCTGACGTTTATTATGGTGTTACTCCTCAGTGTTTATTACACCAAAGTAGCAGAATAAGGTAATAGCAAATAGAGACCTAAGTCCGGTTTTACAGACAGAGAGTACAGACAGGAATCTGGTATCTAAGACTGAGTAATTTATTTTGAAAGATCTATCCATTTCATGAGAATAGGAGCTAGTACATAGTATTTGGGCTCATTTTCTCCTGCCTGACCTGTACTTCCTTCATGCATAAAGCACAGCTGTGTATCCGAGGTCAGCTCCACACCCCAGGATATGCTATCAGCTGGTAGCATCAATCTAGTCTGAGAACATACAGCTGTAGTTCTTGCTTCAACCAAAAAATTTTTAGGCATAGAAGGAGTTGAATTTCCAGTCCACAGAGGAGCTGGATAAAGAGGAAGGGGTCTAGAACTTCTCTCTCTGTCATGAGTGAGAGTTCTTGGTAAAATAGACTCCTGGGCAAAAGGGGATGATAAGGCACCTTCTGTTTCCCCATGTGTCTCCCTTTGTGGTGTCTTAGGGTAGATAGGAAACACCAGCCAGAGCTAAACACATGGCTTGGAGGAGTCTCTGGTTTCCATAGCCCTTTTAGGGTGGGCATAAGCTGGATGTCAACACCAGCTGAACAGTGGTGCTCGGGAGTGTGCTGAGACAGATCTGGGGCAATTATGTTCTCACCTGAGATTTCAGACACATTCAGAGTCCAAAAGAACAGCTTAGTAGCAGTACTGACAACTCAGGTTTTACATTTAGCATTATATTTCACTAAATACTTTGGTTCCTCTAGCCTTTGGTTAATTTTTTCCAACTCTAGTTGTATCATGACATAATTTATTCTCCTTTGAGTAGCAATCCTGCAGTGATATTTCAATATTACTAATACAGTGCAGGTTATGAGAAATACCATAAATAACAGATGACACATAAAAAGGAATATTTAATACTCTGCAAGGTTTTGTTAGTGTATATTAGTTGACCTTTAAGTACAACCTAATTTTTTAGCAAAACAAGCTTCTTTTATTGTTAAATTAGAAGAAAAAATACTCTTAAAAGAATGTTATAAAGGCTAAGAAGTGCTCAATGGATGAAAATGTCAAGATAGTTATGTATTCTGATATAGAAAACAAATTCAAGGTTACATTTTCTTCACAGGTGACCCCTTTCCACTTCAGCAAAGACAGGATTTATTTTTGCTTCATCTACAGAATTTCCATATTTTGCAGTGTCTTTTTACTGTGTATTCTGTGGTGCTTGTTTCAGTGTCTGAAGGTTTCACAAACTGTAGTCAGGCTTGTTAGCAATCTCTGGCATGAGCACAACCTAACAGAGAGACCAGAAACAAGGCACAAACAATTTAAAAAATAACAATATATCCTCTAGCTGTGGGTATTATTGCAATAAAAATAACTATGCAATTAATTATATTTTATTAATAATTTATTAATAGAAATGCTGGGCTCATTTTAAAATATTATTTTTGGAAACCTCAATAAATAAAATCTCCTTTGTTCAAAGTAAGCCACCTGAGATCAGCTGTTTCAAGGAGTTACCGAAACTTCTGCAAATGAGACCACAAAGACTTAAAACCATAAAATTGTTAAAAGGGTTATGTTATTTACTCCTGGTACTCTTGGGACCTGTGTTTACAGGAACAGACAGTAAATACCCCAGAAGAAAACCTCTTTAACCATGATACCATGGGACAATGTTACTTCCCTCTATTGACCCTTTGTGAAGACACACCTGGAGTATTGTAACCTCGCTTGGGGCCTCCAGAGCAAGAGAGAGACCAGTGAAAGGCTACTATATTATCAGGGACTGGGGATCATGATATTTTAAAAGAGGCTGAGGTAACTGCAATTGATTAGTCTGGAGAAGAGAAGGCCAAAGGGAAGGTATATCCAATCACTCTCTTCATTCAGGAGGAGTCTGTCTTGCATTAGCAAGAGTGTCCCTGGCAGGTCACATGTACTCCTTCCCCCTGTGCTATGCAGCAACCCAGTAGCTGTAAACTGATGAGTCTAATCTAAATGCAGGTAAAGAGGAAACTTGTTCCAAATTATGCAAAGAAACCAAATGCAGAGTCTTTTTCTGAGGGTTTTGCTTTCTGCCTGCATTGTCTGTGGCCTTTGCATGCTCTTGCATGCAAGGATGAAGTCACCAATCACAGGCTACTACAAGGAGGACTGAGACCACCTGTGGCACTTACATTTGTTCCCCAGGCAAATTCCAGAAGGCAGACTGGTGAACAGGGTGGATCTTAGTGCTGACACAATCTACACCTGTGAGATGTATACAAATTGTGATCACGCTTTGTGTCAGCTTCCTGTCATGCCTAAAGCAATAAAAGAGAAAAAGAAAAAGCCCCTAATCTCCTGCAAACAAGGAAATGGCATGTGCAGTCACATTTCTGAAGCTAGCAATTCCTTAGCCCAAGTCACAAGCATTGGCAGTGAAAAGCTTCAGAATGCATAAAGCCCTTCTGAATTTCAAACTTCCAGTCTCACTGAGCACTAAGGCATTCTTTTAATCTCAGTGAGGGATTTTTTTAAAAACAAATAATTTCCCCATAATTATGGAAAAACTAGTGTTCAGTCCTTGGGAACCTGGAAATCCCTTAGAGTCCTACATGTACCGGTATAGAAACCTCTAAATTGCATGTGCAGAAAGTTTTGATACTACCTGTGTTTTTCGCCTATGAACAAATTCAAACATCGTAGCCTATTTTTTCTGTCCAAAACTTTCTTTCATTGATGCACAAAGGAACTTAAGCCAGTTCTGTCATTGAGAGAACATGAACTTTGTCCCATCTCTTCCAAAATTTCTGCTCCATCCACCATCCTAAATGATCCTATTGTATCCAGAGGTACCTTTCTTCTTAGAGCCTTGTGCTGTATAATTGTGTAGTAAATCCTGTGCAGGATATTTGTAGCTGTGCCTCAGGCAAAATTCCTGGAGTACTGAGATGACTTCACCTGGATTGCTAAATAGAGCAGTCTCTCAATGACAATAGTGCAGCAGTTGATAAGGATTAATGAGCTCCAAGTTTATTTATTCTCCCCAGAGTGTTGTTTTGGGTTGTTTATAGACAGCATTAGCAGTGTTCGATCCAATTCTGAAAGACAGTTCTCACAATCCATGAACTAGAAAACAACAGAGGTTTTTCAAATCCTCATGGTCACATAAATCAAATAAATACTGCAGTGAGCTGGATCTAGGGCTCTACACACAATTTCTTTGTAGGACCTAAAAACTGATGCTTCAGCACTCTGAAATTTCTATCCAAGCAAGAGTATTTATGATGAAGAAAGGGTAAAGCCTTTGCAAAATTGATACCTCCTAAAAGTACAAGGTACAATCCCATCAGGGACTGAAAAATGGAACCTACAAAGTAGACTTTGAGCCACTAGTAAGTATAATGTTATATATTCTCTGTCGACTGTGCAAAGCTAGGATCCTAAATCTAGCATAGCCTAGGGTTTCCAAGGACCATTATACTCAAACCACAGGGAGGTGATCAAAAATATAGTTACAACACTTCATGGAAATAGTCTTTGCTTGATTCTTGTCAGATGGAAGTCAATATTCCTTGTCTTATTTCTCCCCTTGTGCATTGTTCCTCTCAGGAGGGCTGATACTGCAATGACAATTTTCAGCTGTTGCTATTTTGCAAGGCAGGTGATAGGTCTCCTGGTAAAACTTACACAGAAAGCTAGAGTCAATAGAAAACACAGAAATATCTAGAGATAGCCTGTGTAAGTGGATATCTACATTATTTTGTCTCCAACTTGCTATTCTGAATTGAAAATATTGTGAAAATAAACTAATACATAGCTTGAAAATCAATGAACAAATCAGCAATTACAGCGCCTAATAATGTGTCTCAAATAAAGGCTAACAAAAATAGCGACTTCTGTAAAAGATAATAAAAAATGTTTCTACAAATATATTAATGGTAAAAGGAAAGGTAAGGCCAACCTTTGCCCTCTATTGGATAAGGGAGGGAACTTAGTAACTGCAGATGAGGAAAAGGCAGAATTGCTTAATTTCTTCTTTGCCTCAGTTTTCAGTGGGAAGACAGCATGTCCTCAGGACAAGGTGTTCTCCTGGGTTGGTAGATGGTGCCAGGGAACAGAATGGTCTCCCCATTATCCAAGAGGAGGCAGTCAGAGAACTGCTGAGATGCTTGGATACTCATAAATCCATGGCCCCAGATGGGATCCATCCCAGGGTGATGAGGAAGCTGGCAGGTGACCTCGCGAAGCCGCTTTCCATTTACCAACAGTCCTGGCTTACTGGTGAGGTTCCAGATGATTGGAAACTGGCCAATGTGACGCCCATTCACTAAAAGAGTAGGAAGGAGGATCCCAGTAATTATAGACCAGTCAGTCTGACCTCAGTACCTGGCAACATAATGGAACAGTTTATACTGAGTGACATCACACAGCACCTACAGGATGGCCAGGGTCTCAGGCCCAGCCAGCACGGGCTTAGGAGAGGTAGGTCATGTTTGACCAACCTGATCTCCTTTTATGACCAGGTGGCCCGCTTGGTGGATGCAGGAAGGGCTGTGGGTGTTGTCTATTTGGGCTTAAGCAAGGCCTTTGACACTGTCTCCCACAAAATACTCCTGGAAAAACTGGCAGCTCGTGGCTTGGACAGGAGCATCTTTGCTGGGTTAGGAACTGGCTGGATGGCTGGGCCCAGAGAGTGGTGGTGAATGGTGCTGCATCCAGTGGCAGCCAGTCACCAGTGGTGTTCCTCAGGGGTCTGTGCTGGGGCCAGCTCTGTTCAATATTTTCATTGATGACATGGATGAGGCTATTGAATCTTTCATTATCAAATTTGCTGACAACACTAAGCTGAGAGCGTATGTCGATCTGTTGGAAGCTACGAGGACTCTGCAGAGAGATCTGGAATGGTTGGATGGATGGGCAGAGTCTAACAAGATGAAGTTTATTGAGTCCAAGTGCTGAGTCCTGCACTTTGGCCACAACAACCCCCTGCAATGTTATAGGCTGGGGACCGAGTGGCTGGACAGTGCCCAGGAGGAAAGGGACCTGGGGGTTCTCATCAGCAGCCAGCTGAACATGAGTTAGCAGTGTGCCCAGGTAGCCAAGAGGGCCAATGGCATCCTGGCCTGTATCAGGAATGGTGTGGCCAGCAGAGCAGGGAGGTCATTCTTCCCCTGTACAGGGCACTGGTCAGGCCACACCTTGAGTATTGTGTCCAGTTCTGGCCCCTCAGTTTAGGAAGGATGTTGAGACGCTTGAGCGCCTCCAGAGGAGGCAACAAAGCTGGTGGAGGGCTTGGAACACAAGCCCTGTGAGGAATGACTGAGGGAGCTGGGGTTGTTCAGGCTGGAGGAAAGGAGACTCAGAGGTGACCTTATCACTCTCCACAGCTTCCTGAAGGGTGGTTGTAGCCAGGTGGGGGCTGGTCTCTTTCTCCAGGCAGCAACTGACAGAACGGGAGGACACAGTCTTAAGCTGCATCAAGGGAAATATAAGTTGGATATTAGGAAGAAGTTTTTCACAGAAAGAGTGATTAAATACTGGCATAGTCTGCCTGGGGAGGTGGTGGAGTCACCATCCCTGTTTGTATTTAAAAAGAGACTGGATGTGGCACTTGACACCATGATCTAGTTGAGGTGTTAGGGCTGGGTTGCACTCAATGATTTTGAAGGTCTCTTCCAACCTACACATTCTGTGATTCCGTGATTCTGTGAAAACATTTTCCATAGAAAAATAGTGCCAGCAGAAAAAATTCCTTTAATATTTAAGTAGATTGTACAGTGTTTGAACAACACAGTTAACTATGTGGTCATTAAACCTATATTCAGAAGAATGAAAATTCACTGTGCATTGTTTCAGCCATTCAATTTCTCTTTGACAATATGGAATTTGGTTCATGTAATAAACACTCCAGTAAATTTTATAAGTGGCAGGTATATATATAGGATGCAAAACTATCAATGCAAATTGAATTCATGGAAAAGAATATCACAAGATTATAAAATAAAACTTACTTTTGAAATATATGTCTTGGTTATCCACAGCTACAGAGAAGTAACAATATGATAATACTATTTCTGATAATTTTAATCGGTCAGATTTCTCCTTCAGAATAATAAACATGGGATTGTTTTTACTCTTTGAAGACATGAAGTCCCAGACTTAATTCTGGTAGGGAATTTTTTCCCACTGGCTCCTTCCTACCTTTTCTTTTTTGCAACTTTATGGAGAGAACTTCTGACTCCTTCCTGAAACAATGACCAGCATAGGACAGAAGGGTCATATTGCTTAGGAAAATAGAGGTTTTTAGAAAACCATGTCAATATACATCAGATTGTCCTGCACTTCCCAGCATTTCTGGGTATATAACTCAAACCCACTTCTTCTACACATTTAATTTCCTTCTCTTTATACAAGTACAGGTAACTCACATGTCCCAGCCACAGACTGTCTCCGAATTCCTGTAAATCGGCCTTATAGAATAAGTTGTTTTCACTGTTTCTTTTTTTTAACAGATTTTTGTTTAAGCTTGTGACATTCCATACTAAGGAAAACCAGAGTGAAGGGCTTACAGTTTCTCCTCTACACAGATTTAACTGAGATATAACATGTGGTTCCAGAGAAAGGGAACTGGGGCCTGAGTGAGAAATTACGTAGGGAAACACGAGAGATGGATTCAGATCCATTTAGGTCTATCAGAAGGTTTATGTCTCTGTCTCCACAACCACCATCCAGGACAAGATAGTTTTACACATTTGCAGTATAACCAGAAAAGTAGGTGCAAGTAGATGCAGATAACTGGAGTTTGGTTTTGTTGGTTTATTTGTTGCTGTTTTTGTAAGGAGAGGGGAGTGTAAATGGCAGATAAACCACAAAAATGACAAAAGGGAAAAAAGGAAAAAGAGGAGGTGGACTTTGATCTGAACAACCCTTTCATTTTGGGTGCATTTCCAAAAAACAGCAAGCAAATGGAGACAGAGAAAACTGCCTGTAGCACCCTTTTCTTCCCTAACACACAAAAAAAGGTTCCTAGGGCTAAGGTGCATACCCCATCCAGAAGGCAGAGGCTGCACCTCTGCTGATTCAGACAGACTGCATTGAAACCTGTGGGTAGTTCCCAGCTCTGTCTTCGAGGATGTGGAATCTGTCTCACTCTTTTTCTTTTTTTTTTTTTCATTCGGTCAGTTTCATTTAGTAAAACTACAGGTGTTGACACCTCCTCCCAGTCCTTAACACTCTGCAGGTAGCACTGTCCTCTCTGTACCAAGCCACATGCATTTCCAAGCACAAAAAGGATCTGGAAAGGATCACATAAAAGGAAAGGAGTGGTGGTTAATGACCCTTGAGACCCTGCTTTGGGTGTGGGGATTGATATTTACAGGCTAGGATAATCTGGACCTCCATATCCTTGACCTTTTTCATAAGTGAGTATACTTTGACTTTTCACATAGGGAAAAGCTTTACAAGGAAAATCAGAAGGCTCAAACAATTTTCATCTGTGATTTCAGCTTAAAGTGCTTGCTAAATTCAGGATACATTTGAAAATGATTTTAATGTTTGCAAAATTATGGAATGGCAACAAAATACCAACCAAAACACATTATGTCACAAGATTCAACTTTCTCTTTAGCATTGTGGGACTCACAGGCTGTCACAGCTGTTGGGGAGCATAAATGGGCTAAAATCTAAAAAACTATTCTAGAAGTGTGGTAAATTCTCACATGGGACTTAACAGTGGCTCTGCCTCCTGAAAAAAAGGAAGTAGTGGCAGAAAAAAAGATGTCGGAGACACATGTATTTTCGGGAGTAAAGAGTCTAGGCCAAAGTCTTCAGAAGCAGAAAAAGGAAACCCACTCAGTCAAACAAGGTTTTTCATATTAAACAGCTGAGGGGCCTATGCATCTAAACAGGTACTACTATGCATTCAATTGCATCTAGGAGACAGGCGCTTGTTAATTTCTATTCCTTGTTCAGAAGGAAAATATTTATTTACTCTCATTATAAAATAAGAATATGTATCAAACTCAAGCAGTTTTCTGAGGTGGTCTAGATAATTTTAGGAACTTGAAGACAGTTTTCTCTTGTTCAGGAGTACCTGTAAGTGCATTAAAGCATTGTAAAAATTATTTTTAACAAAAAAATAAAGTGGATGTTTTTAATTGCATGAAGTGGAATACCATTGTTCTTTACAAGTTCGTAGAAAACAATTATCTGAGACCGACTGATGTGAAATAAAAAGGTTTTTCATTACACTTTTACTCATATTAGCACTGCTGAGATGTTCACACACACAATAGTTTGTCTTTATAGGAGACCTCAATTATACACTACCTATGGTTCATATATATTATTTTTCTTCCTGAAACTCTGACAATGATAACCACCTGGAAAGCTGAAAATAAATTTCAAATACAAGATGATTTGTTTAAAGAGGTAGACATTTTAAAATTTTTTTGCCTCTAGTCAAGTGACTGCAATTTTGAATGCAATTATTTTTCCCTGAGATCATACTTGCAGATATGAGTTACATGGAGTGTCTTTTAAAAGCCTTGCTTTGAATATGGATGAGTGAGAACCATTTTCAACATGTATCTGAAGGTCATTTAATTTTTTCAGAATTAACCCATAACTCCTGGGAAATGACACTGCATTCTAAATTAATGTCAAACATCGTAGAGTGTTATCAAGAGAAGACTCAGCTCTGTATGTTATCCCAGGCTGTATGGTATTACATTTCAGAAGCCATTTTCTGTCATAGCACAGAAACATGGCAGGAAGAAATACTATCAAGAGTAGCTATAAGTATGTAAATGTGTATGGGAATGGCACCAGTTAAAAGTAAAACACTCCATCTGAGTATTTTTTTTTGCTAACAAGATTTTACTATTGCTAAGCTAGTGAGTCTACTTGATTTGTTTAACTCATGGACCCTTGAAAGTTTGGGCCGATTTTTCTTTTTGTATTAACATTATATTTACAAAAACCCTTAATGAGCTTCTGGTCTTTGAGTTCTGTTTGGATAGCTAAATATGCATAGCAATTATGCACTGCAGTGCATATTTTCTGGATGAAAACAAAAAAATGTAGTGAAAACTACATTATTCTCAGTTTCAAAATTAGCAATGGCAAAAGGAAACATTTGAAAAACCACATTTATCCACTTGGGGCAAAAGTAATAATAAAAAATATGAAAGTAAAGCTCTTTTGCAGAATCACTGTAAGATGTAACAGAAGGACGATATGAATGAACTAGTTAATTGAACCCAGATATTTTCTGCTACTTCTCTCTATATATATTCACTGAAGCTTTATGTTTTTCAAATTGCTAACAACTTGAATTGTTTCTAAAGGCAGATACTGAATGATAGACTCTGAATTATTAGGAATTGCAAAGACAGGTAAGATTAGATCTGTGCCTTCATTTCACTTCATAAAAATTCACTTCATAGTAGCAGTGAGGACAAGGGTCATTGAAGAGCTTTGTTGAGTACTTTAGAGAACTGTAACAGAAGTATTAAGATTGGCAGGAACAGAGACTGTGTGGGTAGGTCTGGCTGCAGGAGCACCCAAAGGAACAGAAGGGCCATAAGACTGGTGCATCTGGTGATGCTCAGATGAACAGGTCACAGATATCCCAGTGCAGCACAGCTACTTGCAATTTCTCAGGACAACTGGAAAGCCAGGAACAGCCTACACCCAAACTAAAATACAAAACCAGTAATGGCTCCTATCAAAGTGGGAAGATCAAGACTAGAGTCCTAGGCTGCCCAAAGAGAGGGATAAAGGATGATGAGGAAAACCCATGGACTCACAAAGGTGGCATGGGATGAGATAGGATGGAGGGGCAAAATCCATCATCAGCTGCTAAAGGGCACAAAGAAAGTCTAAGGTCAGTCACCCTCCCCAACCCAGGCAGCATGGCAAGATCCCAGGTTTGGTGTCCACCGAGAGACGCCTGTCCTGGTGCTTGAGCAGCACAGCAGGAAAATGTGAGTGAAGTAAGATTTCCTTTAAAATAAAATGATATTTTCCTCCCATAAGCATTCATACGGGGCTTGTAGCAACAGTGTAGCAGCATTGTTTTCTACAGCATAGACAAAGTGATCCCTCAGGTCCCCAGAGCAGTAAGATGAGCTCCCTCGTGGAAACAACTGCAATGTCACTGTCACTGAAACTGCTCAAGTTTACAGGGGAAAAGACAGGTAGAGATTATCAAGCGGTTACCTGAGGAATGATCTCCTCAAGGACAATACACAGTTTTTAAAATGCCGTGCCCTCCTAGGAAAAAAGATGCATAATCAGTGCCCAGCTATGCATAGTCCAGCTAATGTTATGGACTTGGCTGGGAGAACAGCTGATGAAGAGGTGCTCATCTCCATCACCTGCAGGACTTAAGGTCTCTGTACCACTCCCATACTGCACACGAACTGAAGAACTGCCTGTAGCCTTGTCACATTTTGCCTTGCTCTTGCTTCACACTTAACAACTTTGTGTACACTAATTAACTTAGTTTTGGGTGCTAAAGAAATAGCCACTTCTGTTTAGAGCATTTATTTGACAGATATCATCATAGCATTCAGCCTAATTTATCAGAAAGGATTTTCTTCTGCTATTTGTCTATGGAGGGCTTCACAAAATTTTTATCAGTTAGTAGAAATAGTCTTTAATTTGGGGCAGGCTTGAGACTTAAGCAGGGAGGTACCTAGTGCTGTAACACCAAAAGAAAGGCTTTTTTTGCCAGGCAGCCTTAGACCTACCACAATTTCAAGGCTGCTGTGTTTGAAAATGGTTTCTGCTCCCTGCTGCTGGCGTTCCTGCAGCACCTCATGGCAGCAGCAAGCAGTGAAACTGTCAGTGACATTGGAACATGAGGTGGAACCACTTTCTTGCAGTGTTTCCTCTGCCACCCCCATGGCCCCTTCCCTCCAGCCAACCACTCCATCCACCTCCTTCCTCCACCTCAGTGGCTGCTGCCTGCTGGGGGAGCTGGGCACAGCATGCTCTGAGGTGATTTATGGGCAAACTGGTTTTTAATGGGCTTAGTGTGAAGGCCCATTCCTTTTCAATCAAAACATTTGATTCCTTCAGGGGGTTTGCACTTAACGTGGTAGGGAGTTCAGTTGCTCTGCAGTTAATAAATGTATCCTACTAGTCACTGTTGTACTGAAGAAATATACCTTGGTTGTTTTACATTTCAAGGCACACGGTTTGCTTAAATTCACCAGCACTTATTTCCTCAAGCCTGTTCTATATTCATTACGTGCTTATGTTTCCCCTACTTCTATGCATTATAAGGATGCTTGCCATGAAATATATTTCCTTGGATTCTGGTATCTTCAAAAAACCTCAGGTATTTTCACAGAAATCATTTTATTTTCTTTCAAGTGAAGTTTATTAAAATATCCATTGCTACGGGCTGTAGTACGTGGAATGGAGCCATAACTCATACTTAACAACCTTTTTCCAGTCTTGCTACTGATAGCTGAATAAATTTAAACTCTCCTTTTGAGTGGGCTGATTTTTGGATGTGGCATTTCCCTTACTAACTGGGGTCATTTTTTTTCAATGGCCATCAGTGTTCTTACAGACAGGTGATTAAAGACCATTTCTGGCCTCTCACAACCATAGAATTCTTAGTGCCTGTTAAGCAGCAGCAACTATGCTTCTGAAATACATACTATTTTTCTATTAAATTCCCCAGCACTTTATCTTAATTACTTTCATTTTGTCTATTCTATTTTCCCATTACTTACCAACACAGCAAACGATGACCTGAGGTACTTGGAGACTGCCATAAGTGCTGCCATCCAAGGTTAATTAATCTGTAACTCCGGACATCACCTCCAAGGCACACTTCTTGCCTCTTCTGCAGTGAAAGAGCTGTGAACCAGGCACTGCACATGTGTCTCATTGGGATCATGCTCAGTTGATTTCCTGTTTTGGAAAGCCCGTGACTGACCAGTCTGGGTTGTGTGACCTCTTTCCTCCACGCCCTGCATGGCACCAACACACCACATGGCTGTCACTCCATGTCCACTTGACTTCTTGGTGCAGAATCCCTCTGTGTCAGCTTTGTGCTCTGCCTTCACCCCTTTGTGCTTCAGTCTGTGCAGTCTGTAACAGAGAAGGATGAGATTACCATTACAGATATAAAGTAATATTATATTAAAGATTCTAATCTCTTAGGAGAAGAGCATACACAACAGTACCAAAACTAGATAAATTTCAACTGAATTTCTCTGTACATTCTGGAACAAAAAAGCTAGCTCCCAGAATAAGTGGTTTCTCCATCTCTAGATGCCTCCAAATCAAGATGGGATACCTCCTGAAAGACTGTTTTAAATGGGGCTAAAAATATCTGGATCAGCACAAGGCAAAATGCATGGATTGCTCTGACTTCTGCGGTAAGAAAGGTAAATCAGACTAACACTTGTTTCTTTCTTTAAGGTCTTGAACCTATGTTCATTTTCTACACTTGCAGCCTTTTTCAAATTTCTGATTATTATGAGCCCTCCAACCTGCACATCTCTTAGCCAAAAAAACAATTGTTTTGGTTAAAAGAAATATGTAGGGACAACAGCCAACAAACAAAATTGCCAGTGTCTTACATGACTGCTAATTGTGAGAACCTGGCAAGACTGAAGAACCTCCATAACTGGAAGGGCTGAAAAATGCTTTTAGCTTCCTATATTTGAAAATACGTATCAGTATGATTTTGAAGATATCATTAAAATCAGTAAGAAATAGAAAAGAAATGAAGGACAGAGTTTAAACACTGCAAATTGTGTTTTTGCTTTGTTTCCCTTTTCCATTATTTGTATTGACTACAATACTAATGTGAGACAGCAACAGATAGGACACTTCTTGAAGACTATTCAGAGGAACTTTTCATTTTTGCTTCCAAGGACAGAAAATTGAAGCAAATGAAATATGACTTGTATGAGAGTCTGGATGAAAATAAACATATCTTGTATTCCCAGTACCTATGTGACTAGGTAATATTATAAGATACAGAGAAAGAAGATCCATAATGCAAGAAAATAAACAACAGAAACCAAAGGAAGAAAATAAATTAAAACCCCTCAAAATCTGATATTGTTCCATGACTGCATCAGTCTATTTAGCTTTGCAAATTACAATTTTGATCTGATTGTTAATTTTGCTGAACAATTTGCAATGTGTGCCATCGTTTTCCTGTGCTTGTAGAAACTGCCAATGTATCAAGACACTGTGTCAAGGCAAATCACTGATTTGTATTAGGTATTTCACTTGCTTTAGTCCAAATAACTTTAGCATATACTGACATCCAATATTCAAATATGCAATATAAATTTAATTTGCAGTCTCTTGCATTTCTAATGCATGGGGAATTTTTAACAGAGTGCAACCATTTTAAATATTTATAAAAACTTACAGGACTGCAAAGTTATTGGATATTATAATTTGCTTCATACATAAACATGACAGTAAAAATATACAAAAAAGTAAGAGAATTCTACCTCATGGCTTTATTATTAAAGGTTATTTGAAATAAGTTTCAATATTAAACAAAAAAGTTTATCAGAAAGGCACCTGAAAGTTCACAGAAGACTGGATGCACAAGCAATAAAGGAGGAGAAGTGAGCTTTGGGAATCCTCTTCAGAGAGCAGTGATTTGGAACACGAAGTTGAACCTCAAGGGCTGCTCATTCCCTAAAGCATGGCAACTAAAGTGAATATGGTTTTTTCAAGTCCCTTCTTGTGGTTCAGCCCAGCTAATGGCCAAGCCCCACATAACCACTGACTCACTCACTCCCCTACCAATAGGATTGGGAAGAAAATCAAAAGGGCAAAAGCAAAAAGTCTCATGGGCTGAGATAAAGACAGTTTAATCAGCAAAGCATAAGCCACGCAGACAAGCAAAGCAAAGCAAGGAATTAATTCCCCGCTTCCCATGAGTGGGCAGCCATCCCCAGGAGAGCAGGGGTCTATCACCTCTAACAGTGACTTTGAAAAACAAATGCCATCACTCCCAATGTCCCCTCTTCCCTCCGTTTCCCCCCCACTTTGTGCATGGACCATGATGTCACACGGTCTGGAATATCCCATTGGCCAGTTTGGGTTACCTGTCCTGGCTGTGTCCCCTCCCAGCCTCACAAGCACCCCCAGTCTCCTCCCCAGGCTGGTGGTATGGAAAGCAGAAAAGGCCTTGGCTCTGTGTAAGCCCTGATCAGCAATAACAAAAACATCTCTATATCATCAACTCTGTGTTCAGCACAAATTCAGCCACTGTGAAGAAAATGAACTCTACACCAGCCAAAGCCAGCACAGCCCAACAAGCCAAACCACTCCTGACTGTCCACCTGGCACTGTGCACCCTCCTAGACAGAGGAGTCACAGTGAGAGATGGATGACCATGGCTACCTTGCTTGGCTCCAACTAACTTCTCTCTCGGCTTTGCCACGTATCAGCAAAGAATTCAGCCTTCAGGCTGGTCTAGTATATACTGGATAATTTAAAATCAGCTGAGCTATATGCAGTTTCTGGTTGAAATCACAGCCCAGCAGTGGGTATAACGCCATTGGTTTTTTTTCCTGACTTGAGTTATTTATATAGGGAAAGCAGTTCTCACTTCCTTTAAATCTTTTGGAAGAACAAAATGGCAATCCCCCCTGGCTCCCTTCTTTAAGAGAATAGAGATAGATAGGGGCACTAAGTGGTGAAAAGACATCTTCATGCAGCCTAACAGGAAAGGAAGAGGAACAGGGTATGTTTGGTTCCTTTTTCAGCATCTAAAGAACAGCCTAACAAATAAGAGGCTTATGGAACACAGCCAAGTTCTGATAAGTTGCCTGGTTCTTATGCTCAGTGTAATGCTTTATGATTTCAGGAGATAGTGAAAAACAACAAATAATAATAATAATAAACCAGAATTAAGAGTTCACACTTTTACACTTAGAAATAGTAGCACAAAAATGACTGCACTGTGTCAAAACAATGGTGCATGCAACCCAGTATCCAACAGCAAACCCCATTTTAATTAAATAAGACTACAGCAGGAATATAATAGTTTACATACCAGATCTTTACATACCAGGGTACTACAATGTAATTTAGCAAAATGAGTGGCTAATGATCCAATATTCAGTTCTGCATACCACCTCAAAGTACAATGTTGGAACAAGTGCACTGAGGCCACACTCAAAACCCCCAAATCACAGAAATGGATTGAAACAAGCATAAGAAATAGGCTGTTAACCAGGGGTAAAAATGCAAGTCAGTGCTCCGCCTAAAAAAATCCAACAAGTCAACAAACAGAAAGGTCATAATAAATCCACAGGATAACTGGAATTTCTTAAGAGTAGAATTCCCATCATTACCATAATGCTAGAACATGAGTTCCCTAGTGTTCTTGCTAAAATGGACAACAAGAAAACAAGAAAAAAAGAGAAGTGTTAAGAAATTATTTTCTCCTCCATTAGACAATTATCAATTGTTTTGTTCAGCTGTTAAATTACCTGACACAGTGAAACATGATCTAAAAATACACAAGCTTTGTTGCATTAGCCAGCAATGAGTCTCTGAAGGACAAGGAAGGGGTGGGGGNGGGCACCTGAAACTACCTGGCTTTTTTTCTAGCAGACCTTGTTGTAGTTCAATTACAATCGGGAATGCTGCTTTATATTACTTGTGGGCTAAGAAGAAAAATAGTAAAACATAAGGTTGTGTTTACTACTACTCCATTAGTGAGCTGCAGTGTCAGTTACACACAGCCTGACTGGGCCCAGGGCAACTGGAAAATATTGAACCATTTTGTTCAGAACCAGGAGATGAATGATGCAGGATGGGGCCAGGTGTCTGCACAGGGTAGGGATGAAACATTCAAAATCATTCCAGGGAAGCCCTAGATCCAGAGTTTCCATCTCAGCCAAGAGAGCCTTGGGGAATTTGTTAAGTCTTTGATAACTTTAAATACAATGCCGAGGAAAATAAAGGCAAACTTGTATTTCATTTTGGCCTAACAGTCGGTAATTGACCCAGCAATTCATAAAAAGTCAGTTAAATAAACTGGAATGCTGCTAAACACTCCAGTCTAACATGTTTAGAGGTTTTAATTGCAAGTGAAAAAACACATTACAGTTACCCGAGCAGTGAAATTCAGCTGGCAGAAATAAAAGGAAAACTTATGACCTGGCATCACATTCAAAGGAGGACATAGATAACAAAGTGTCTTCCTTCATCTCCTTTACCACAATATCATTGATCTCTTCCAAAAATACAGAGGAATATGAATCTTTTACAATATCATCACTGTGGCTTCTTGTTTAGTGGTAATTTTACTTGAAGTTTGTGAAGAAAAGCCAGTACATGAACTGAAGCAGTCCTGTACTTAGCCATTTTTATCAGTCTTCAGAAACAGACTTTCTCAACTTCAGCAATGGGAAGTATCACTCAGATACCAAATTTATCACACAACAAATATAAATGGTACAGAAGAACACAATGCAGTACTCTAAAAATGTATCACTACAGTCCTCAGCAATAGAAAATTCTTCTGTAATGAAGAAAATAAAGAGAAAAATTAATTATATCTGTTAAGCAGGGGGAAGAGACTGCACCACCCCACTTTCCACCTCAGCAGGAAAATGATAGATCATACTTGTCATGATATGATTTAAGATTTATGCAAGGAATTCAGAAAAACTTCCACAGACTTATACAAGAAGTTCAGAAATACTTCTTAGACAAATCTCTTTCTTTGTCACAATCCTCTTACATTTAGTACACAAACATATAAAGTTTAGTGAAAAAATACATTGTAAGGAAGTAAGAAATGCAAGTATACATTCCAGTATATATTACTAATTTTACAGATCACAACCTCGTGAGAGTTATCACATATAAGAGAAAGACACTTCTCTGAGTACAAAATCAAGAACCTAAAACCATAAAGCCTCCAGTTAGAGAATTTTGTTTGCATTTATAATAGCTTCTCCTTCATTTGCTCCATCTGTGTTTGGGGCAGGATTTTTGGCTTGTCCATATGGAGTATAAAAGTACTGAGATACTTGCGAAAAAATAATTGTGAGAAATCAAGTTTGAGATAATAATATAAATACCTTGAATTTACAAAGTTCACTCTAGTTAAAGGAAAACTGCCTACCAAATTGTCTCTGCAGGTGCTACAAGACCTATTTCTGGCAGCCTTACAGCAGCTCAGCCCAATCAAAACAAATGCAGGGAGCACAGCAGCCCTCCGGTGACCTCGCTGAGCACCCCAGGGTTTTCCTGCCAAGGAAAGCCTCATTGTAAGGGCCATGTGATTTGGCAGTGTACACACTGGAGCTGCTGATGGGAGCAGGAGGAAGCCAGCAGCATGTTTGCCTCAGGAAAGCAATGTCTTTGCTGGGACATGAGGACTCAGAGGACATAATGGTGAGGAGTCCCAGCTTTGGGGACTCACTAGTGGGTGAGCAGCACCTCATCCCTGCAGATCCACCAAGCCAAGGGGAACACAACTTGTAGACAACTTGGTGCCTTTAGAGTTTGTACAGTGTTTGGGTACCTTTAATGCTGCAAGACCTGGTCAGAGATTTGCAATCGGAGCAGATCCATTTGGCTCCAAAGTGACTGAGGCTGCTTCCTCTTCACATTGATCCATTCCCTTTTTAAAACATGATGACGTGGGAGATGTGCAAGCTCCTATTTGCAGTGTTTTCCATACTTCCTACAGCAGAATGAATTATTTTCCGTTCCTTTTTGCATTTTTAATTCTCGCCTGTCTCTGTTTTTTCCCTCTGAAGTTTTGTAGGCATATGTTACTACAGAAGGGGAAGTCAGTTGCTGAATTTTTAGGAAGAGTGATGTCACCCACAAGGCAGTACTGATGAAGTTTGTGATTTTTCATTTATTTCCCTTACTGGTCATTCAAAGTTTCCTTTGGTAACAGGTGTTTGGCTGAGGCCTGATAAAGTTTCCTGGGCTTCTGGGGTACTGTGTGACTGCCATTGACAGAGCTGTTCTTCAGTGCTTCCTTGAGGGGTTTCTTTCCCATCCTTTGATGCAAATCAACACAGTCCATTTTTAAGCAGATGAGGTGATTAACATCAGATGAGAATCTGCCATCCTCCATTTTAACTTCCTGGAAAACAACAAGTAATTCAAGGCTTTCCTGCCTAGCAGTCAGCAGTCAGTCATATAAGCACTTCAATTAAATGCAAGCTCACGATCAAATTTAAAAGTCCACCAAAAACCCAACTGTGAGAACAGATTTCAGAATGATAATCCTTATGCTGAAGTGCATAATGCTACTGAAATATGTATTCAAAGACCATTCCTGCATAAGTACAATAGCTGCTCAAATTCACAGGGAGGAAAATGGTTTGTATAAGATTTTGTTATCCAGTGGCAGCAACAATTATTTTTGCATTTTTCTCTTAAATAGCATATATTGGCTATCACTGTCATTAAAACCATACATTTTTAAAATCCCTTAAGCTGCTGTTTCTGCTTACTCTCTTTGAGGATGTAGTAGCTGGTAACATGGGAACTTTCATCATATATCAATTAATAAGTGAAAGAGAACTACTGCACACGTTAATTTACTGTTTTCATTAGATGGAGCTGAACAGTATTAACACTGATGAGCCTAATGAAATGAATATTATATCTCAGTGGATACTCTGACTCAAAGACAGAAAACTACCTGTAGGAATTTTCCACACTGAATTCTGAGTGGAAAAACAGCTCATACAACTCATACAATCACACAAACAAATCCACCCAAAATTGCATTAAAAAAACCCCAACTTTTTAAAAGAATGTGTTTGGGAGAGATAAAATTTATTTTCTAGACAGAATGAAAGTGCTATTTTTCTGGTAAATGTTTCATTACCTGCTTTGTGTCGCTTGTCCCAGAGCCTTGCTGTTACAGGCCTTGGAATGTGCCTGTTCCCAGTGCCCCCCAGCTGTCAGGCTGTGATTATGCAGCCATCCGTGGGAACACTAAATAATGTCACAAGACATGAAAACTGTATTAACTTCCCAGTGAGGGGAAATAGGAGGGACACTTCTCTTAGCTTATCATCACTTTTTCTTCCAGTTTGCATGAATTAAACAGTGATGACTGCAAAAGGACTTGGGATCTTCAGCTGGTATTCAAATGGGACTTGCACACTTCTGATGCAGCTCACGGGCTCATGAAAGCCAAAGGATATCTGTGTTTTTGGAATAATACAATATGGAATACCTTCAACACTTACTACTCTCTCAAGATCCAAATTATTGAAATTTATTTTCTTTTGTCGCTGTAGAAGGCAGAGCAATATCAGTCAGAAATATATGTTTATGAGGTAAATTATATTGATTCTTTCTGAGCAGGTGGTGTCACAAGAAAATACGAGTTAATTGGGTGAGATAGAGGGAAAGATTGTTAAAAGGGGTAGAAAAGGTAAGAAAAAACCTCCTCACTGCCTAAGAACTGTGAAGCAAGCGGAAGGAGAAAAGAGGTGAAAAACTGAGAGGTTGGAGAGTGTCACCACCCAGATTTGGAAAAACACATAATTCTTAACTCCACATGATGAATTCCAAGCAGTCATGAAAAAATGCAAATCCCTTGCCCTAAAGGCAAAACAGAAGAGTTCTGCCTAATAATACCAAAAGACAGTTCAGGAAAAAGAATAAGAATTCCACCATTTACTTGCAACTAAATCTTGCCTATCAGCCACCTTCAGCAGATGCATTACTCAGACTATTTCTGACCTATCTGAGGCATGGGCTAGAAGGTGTCAGGGTTGCCCGTCTGTGGTGGGTTGCTTTTGGCTGGATGCCAGATGTCCACCAAGCTGCTCTATTACACTCTTTCTTAGCAGGACAGGACAGGGAGAAAATAAGATAGGAGAAACTTCAAGTGTCAAGATAAAGACAGTTTATTAAAGCAAAAGCAAAGGCTGTGTACAGGAGCAAAGGAAAATGAAAATATTTTTTCTCTACTACTCATCAGCAGATGATGTCCAACTACTTCCCAGAAGGTAGATTTTTAGCAAGTGCTCTGGAACACAAACACCATAATAACAAATGTCCCCTTCTCCTCCTCCTTTAGTTTCTATTGCTGAACACATTCCATAAGGTGCAGAACATGCCTTTGTTTAGTTTGGGTCAGCTGTCCTGGCTAGTTGCTCTTTCAAGACCTTTCCCCCCTGAGCCTACTGGTGAGGGTAGAAAGTTGGGGGGACAGCCTTGGTGCAGTGGTAGTCAAACCACTGGTGTGTATCAGCACTTTTCTAGATACTCATACAACCCACAGCACTGTGAGGGCTAAAATAGGGAAAATTAACCCCATCTGAGCTGGAATCTGTACATTGTCATCAACAGGAGACCTGCAGAGGAGTCCCTATGAGAGAGAAAAGCTCAGCTGCTTAACTAATGCAAATTAGTATCACTTCATTATCTTTATAGAGCTCTGACAAATGTATATCAGCTGAAGATCTGGATTATTCTGTCTTGTTCTGCTTCAAGCAAACACACTCCTTTTATCTCTATTCTAATGCAAAGCACCTAATAAAACCTTCGTTTTGACACAAGTGGGCTGCATGAGTGAGAAAGAAAGCTGATAAGCTTCTCAACAGTTGGCAACAAGATCCTCAACTAATGAGTAAAAAATCTGAATCACGGTCTTACTCTTCTGATGATGAATATTTCTAGTAATTGATGTCAGTAACACAGGCCTTGGAGAGGGACTGGTTTGGGTAGGAGGCGTAATTCTGCTGGAAGGAATTACAGACTGTAAGCTCATCTTCAAAGAGCTGTATAAAGAGACCCAGGCACTTCTGTCAAAGCTTTCACCTGGACTGATGTGAGCTGCACAGCTACAACAGTTTAATACTGTGCTATTCATTGCTGCATTCCCACAATCTACCCTCCTCTGGATCCACGTGCCTCTTCCTGAGAAGCAGAATGCGTTGCCAAGAACTAAGATAAGAGGGAGGGCTTGGGCAACATGGTCCCAAGCGGGCCCTATGTGACCTCCTGGCAGCCACCAGGAAGCTTCATACTGACAATACAACAAATCAAGATGAGTTCCCTGGATATCCAATAAGAATAGCTATGCAGTGTGTTCCCAAGACAGTTAATTTCCCTGTGAGCCGTATATGACATGCCAACATCTCATCCACATTCAGGGTTTCATGCTAGGGCTCAAGGCTGGGCTATCAGACAATGAGATAATGACCCAGGTGCCATGGGTAAACCACCAAGTGTTCCCTTACATCCTCAGGTTCCTAAATACCTTCCAAACCTGGCTCCAAATACTCCTTTCTGCTCTTGGGAGAGGTCCTATCCTCTTCTCTTTGGCAGAGACAATCCGCCACACTGACAGATTCAATGGACACATGTCCATTGTGGGTACAAGTAATGGCCCGCTGAGCCTGGAGAGCCATCATGCTAATTGCCACCATGGCCGTGGGGAAAAAAGATAAGATCTAAGAAGCTGGTTTCGCCCTTCTCAATTTCAACAAACATTTGTTGTCCAGTGTGTTGTTCAATGTAAAAAATATTTGAAATACTTAGTATTAGGAGCCACTTCAGCTTCACATTTTCTTCTGTATTCCCAAAGTGGCACAAGCAAATGCTCAGCTGGTTCAGGTGGTCCTAAATACCTGCTGAAACCCCTCTTCTGTCCTAATTCCTAGCACGAGACTTGGCAAAGCATGGGAGGCAACCAGCTCATTTCCCCATTGCAGAAAGCCAGGTGGTGACTGCTGAAGCAGCGTCGATGCTGACGGAAGAGTGAGTAAGGCTTCAGATAAATAAAACCTATGTTAGGATTTCAAGCATCCCACACCACAGAAGGATACAGGAATCCTGCTAAAATGACACCATCCAGTTGATATTTTTGAACTCCATTTCCTTATCACTTTTTTAAAGGCCAATTTCTTTGTTAACATGTAAAAGAGTATTTGAAAAGGTCTCACATCTATGTCCTATATGATAAAACAGCTAGTGGTTTGCATGACTGATTTAGAGATTGCTGCCATCTGCAGTATTCTAAATACCATGTCTCATTTCAGAAGAGAAAAGTGGCATAAATATGTGACTAAGTGACATAAAAAATTTGACACCTCAGGAATAGCACTTTCTGCATGATCTCAAACTCAGTAGAAATGAAGTATATATTTTTCATGCTAAAAGATACGAATCTGAACATTCTGGAGAATGGGGCCCACTGACATTTACCTGAGGAAAA
Organism: Cyanoderma ruficeps; assembly: GCA_008694505.1. Taxonomy (NCBI): domain Eukaryota; kingdom Metazoa; phylum Chordata; class Aves; order Passeriformes; family Timaliidae; genus Cyanoderma; species Cyanoderma ruficeps. The sequence continues at coordinate 508,582 of VZDJ01000302.1, forward strand.
ATAATACACAAATTCTATGTGTAGACAAAATAAATACATATTTCCTTCAAACATTGCCAGTGATCTAAAATTAGAATGGAATTTAATTTAATTAGAATTGGAAACAGAAATCGGTTGCTGTTAAACCAAAATATTTTTGATGAACCCAATGTGTGCAATAGGAGTTTTCTTTCCAAGAAAGTAGATTAGTAGAAAAGATCCAGGAGAAATTTTCACAGCAAAACTTTGTAAACAGAAGAAAACAGTATTTGTTGTCTCATAGCCAAAGGGAGTCCTATGAGAAAGAGGATTATCCTCAAATTTGTTAGAGTCCAGGATTCTCTGTTTTGATCGCTCAAATTGATGGCACTATGTTATTAAGAATAAACCTGTATTTGTTGAAGGAAGTACCACAACTATAACAAAACCTAAGCAGAAATAACAGTCAGTGTAACCAAAATGCATATATATATGATTTAGTTTTTCACAAGCACCATCTGGAAAAGCCTCATCCAGAAAAATGAACGAACAAGTGAAAAAAAAAGTGTTTTCTTCCCTCTATTTCATTAACATGTGAACTTCATGAGGACATGGGTCAAACTGAATGGCAAGTTAAACTTTACAGCAGCAGCACAAAACAAGCACAAACAAAGCTAAAATTGTGAATATATTGTATTATCTCCTGTGCTTTGGTTTTATTCAGAAAAGCCTGGAGAAGTATTGCTGGATAGGTTCTCAGATGCACATTGTGTGCCTTACAATTGCTCTGGAGAGGTGCTTTTTCAGCCCGTTCAGAAACATTTCCTCTCTTTCCTGGAAATGCTGCTGAAAACCCGACTGAGGATTACAATAGGGGTCTGGGCATTACTAACCAGAATTAAAGGATTGCTCTGTGTGCTGGTTGTACTTGTAGTTTATACATCCCAGAATGATACCTCCCTTTCGTCAGACCCGCATGAAACTCAAAATACATGATATTGTCAGGATATTCCCTGGAGAATGCCTCTGTAGAACAGAATAGTCCAGCTGGTGATGCTGTGCTTGATGCACCTCTGGACATGGGTTGCCCTCTGGGCTTCCAGGGCACACTGTTGTTTTCTGCAGAGATTGCTGCCAACCAGCACCCCCAGATTCCCTCCTGCAGGGCTGCTCTCCAGCCACTTCTCTCCCTATTCATACTTTTGCCCAGCATTACTTCCTCCCAGGCACAGAATCCAATATTTGGACTTGTTAACTGTCATGTCATTAATGATTGCCCAAGGCTCCAATCTGTCTAGATTGGAGACTGGAGTCCTGTGCTCTCCATTTCCTATTAGTTCACTAAACTATATCTGGTTACATGTGGCACGTTCCAGTTGTTCCCACTGAATGTGCAAATTTTTCCAGATTATTTCTCTGTTTTGTTTTTTCTGCCTTGGAGCATAACTATAGTTCTTCTGGGTTTTTTTAATTTTTAGTATAAGCACCCTATCTGTTCCTTCACTGAGACCACAGGTGAAAGCAAACTAGAAGGCAAAATCCTGCAGAGCTGCATAAATATATCTTCCCTTTTTGTCAAGAAAGTGCTGAAAAGTATTTCTCGAGCTCAGTTTTGCTTTCAGGTTCAGGTTCTTTCATCTAAACTATGATCCTGTAGCTGACTTGTGAATATAATGTTAAACACTGTGAAAAGCCTTACTAAGAACCAGGTATAAAATATTCACACTCCCGTTCTACCCACAAATGCCATTATTCCACTGTAAAAAGAGTTACTTGGATCTGCAAAGAACAAGTTACATGCTACAAGTCAGACAAGAAGTTGATTCAACTCCTCTCATAATTTTCCAGTTACTTATGAATGTGTTGCTGAATCATCTGTTCCAGAGTTTTTCTGGGTATTAAAGTTATGTTGAGTGCTATGTAGCTCCCTTGCTTCTCCTCACCCTTGTTCCTTCTAAAAAAAGAGAGGGAAAGCAAAAATGATTAGATCAATTTATGATGCTTCATCCATTCTCCTTGTGAATCCCCAGAGCTGGTTGCTGCTAGCTCCCACGTCTTTTTAGCAAGTGCTTTTTCTGTCAAAAAATGGAGTTCATCAGGTCTGGAAGAGCTACAAACATCTTATCTATCTAAGTATCTTATTTACCTCTGAGACAGAGGGTTTATTGCTGGTATTAACTTTGCTAATCTCTCTTGCTGCCTCTTCTATTAATGATTGAAAGGCAACACTGCCTACCTTGTTTAATAGTTAATTTAAAAACCCCGAACCTTCTGCAATACTTCTTATTCTTTAGAAAATGTAATGATGGCAAATGTTTCCTGAAATTCAATTAGAAATTCAGTTTACAAAAATTCAATAGCATTCATAATTGCAAATAGTTCAGGCATGCAATGGAATGAATTATTGTCTATTGTATTTCCTTTAAATCCTGGTTAACCTCTTGCTGCTTCTAAATTGGAATAAAAGCAGAGAGATGTAGAATGAGAGTGCCCTCTGAATATCAATATAAATTGACTGAAATACGTTGCTGAGGAGGATGCAACTTGCATGTTAAAAAAATCACTTCAGTTAAGATACAGAACTTGAAAGTGGGGGAATAATTCAATAAGGGTAATGAAATTTCATCTTCTTAAAATGTTATTAAATGTTATGTAAATCACTGTTAATTATATTCAGCGCTGAAAATACTGCTGTGTTTTTACTGTTTCAGTGGCAATGAGCACAAGAAAGACAAAATGATGGTTTGTCTTGCTGTACTCATACTGAAAAAGGGGAACTTTGACACCTTTTGATGAGTAGAAAGATACCAAATCTGAAGGGAAAAGTCAGCCCTAGATAAAACAAGTTTTTGATCTGGCAACTTCTAAAAGGCAATTTGCACTTGATCTGACTCACATATTAAAAATATACAGTAGACAATTAATTCAAAGAGTAGTGGCTTTTCAAAGTCTTATTTTTGAAAGAACTAACATTCCCAGAATTAAATTAAAATGCACTTCTAGAAATACACAAGTTGAAAGTGCTGTTATCTTTAATATTAGAGGCCATGCTACCCTCCTTCTGTAATTTTTGCAAAAATCCTTGTTTGAAGGTCTGGAGGAAAAGTTTAACTCAATTGCTGGGGCATTATTTTAGCCTTTATTCATAAAGGCATTTGAGAGCATGCACAATTCTCATTTAAATCAATGAGGGTTAAGTGTTTTGGTCCAAGGCGGATCTGAGTTTGCTTCCTTTCATGAGTGACCCTCAGACTTCAATAATAAAAGAACCCTAGAAATAACTATTTCACATTTTAAAAAAATAAAGAAAACAGTCTGTAGCTGTATAAACACAATTTTTTTCTCTGAAGATTTTGTGTAATTAGTTAGCAGTACTTTGTGAAAATGGTGTAAGATGGTGGAGGAGGAGAGTGTGTTTCCTAATTATCTGAGGTGTGATAGAAAAATTGCTGCAAATACTGGGTGTGAGGGCTGCAGGACTATGCAGTGCTCTGCTGAGGCACCTGTAGGGTCTCTGCTTCCATCTGGAGGGGAATCACCTACCAAACAAATACTGTCCCCAGAAGGCAACCAAAATGCCCTCCCACAACTCTACATTAGTCCTCCACTTAATACATCAAGAGGCAAAGCAAATCTGGCATGAAAAAGTGCAGCATTTTAAGGAGAATTGCAGTAGGAGGAGATATTAACAGTCAAGGTTAGGAAAGTAGAATAAAAACTTTGAAGGCCACTTCACATATTCACTGAAGCTGGAAGGCTGAGGCTGTTCAACTTGCAGCTCTCAGCAAAGCTTACACCAACTGCAGTGAGCTCAGAACTGGAGCTGAGTGCCCCAGTTGAGGAGAGCACTCAGTCGAATCCTTAAGTGTTTTGTTGACGAGGGATAGGTTGAAGGATGTGCTTAATGTGCAGGTGCCAGTGCTCAGAGGAACAGAATTGAAAATGCATGTCTCACAAGGACTGCAGTGACAAGTTTCACATTTGCAGAGGTTCTGCTGGAAGAACCTTCTGCACGTAGTTTGCAGAAAGGCAACACAAGCAGTGGCATGACAGTGACAGAAAAAATGATGTATCATTTAAATAAAAACATAAAGACGCTTATCATCTGCTCTACCTACAACCCCAATTGAGAAAAATTCAATGGAATACTGGCATCATGTGACAAGTTGAGAACATTTTAAGTTGACTATTCTTTTTTTTTTGTCCTTGGATTAATACAGAACATGCTGTGCTGTAGGGCAGAAAAACAATCCTTGCCTTCATCTTATAAACAAATAATGAGGAACAAATATTTTAAAAATTATCTGTTGGACAAAAGAGATGGAGAAGGAAATTTGATGTAAACTATGTGTTGGCACAAAAGTACATGGGCCACTTCAGTATGTGTGAGGCTATTTTACCTTCTCTGCCTTCTCTATGACAAGAACTGACCCAAAGGCACAACCAAATGTATCCTTAAAATGCTGAACATGCACAGAAAAGAGTGAGCAGTGCCTGCATCCTTAATGACATCTAAACTAAAGCTTCTAAACAGTCACTTTTCAGGAGCCATTGGCTAAAATGCACAAAGGGTCCAGGGAGCTGCATGGAATGTTCATGGGAAGCCACGGGAATGTCCCCCCTGCTGTTGGAATACCTATAGCACTGCACTGCAGTTGTACACCCTACTGTCTCCTTGCTTCTCTTCTCTCTCTCTCTCTCTCTCACACACACACACACATGCTCAGAGTGAATCCTGCACTGAGCATCATCACGACTTCAACCGGACAGGTGCTCTCACAAAACAACTGGTGCTGCTCAGGGTCTTCAGTCATGGTGCTGGAAAAAAGGGAACTGTTTATGGATGAAAAATATCAAATCAAATGCACTTTGACCTCCTCCATAGTGTGGATTCCAGCCATTCGTTTGTTACATAAAATATTGGTATTATATTACACTTGTTCTAGCACCGTATATGGGAAGACTGAAAATGGAAATGCAAGACTGAGAGGCAATTTTTAGCCTCTGCATTTGCAATATGAAGCTTTTCCAACCAAGTACCAGAATTATGAAGTTCCTTGAAGGAATTTCTTTCAAGAAAGCAGCTGCCAGTAGTTGCAATCTAATAGGATAGTGCTTCAACTTGGAAGATACATGATGCCTTTCTACAGCTTAAGGGCAGGAAAAGTGTTTTGAATTCATATTTTTGGATCCATTAATTTATCTTAGATCAAAGAAATCAGCTAGTGATATGCCCTTTGGTACTAAGTAATCACTTCTGTATCTTTGTAATATTGGATAGGATGTTGTACTTGGGAAAAAAACCCACATTGCATACACTGCTGATGCTATAAAACTGGTGAAACCTGATAAGAAGTATAATTGTTTCCTCCTTTTTTTGTTTGTCTTGGTATGAATGAAAAGCCATTTTACATTCACTTGAAAATACTTACCAGTTCAGAAAGAAATGCATTCACTCTTGGCTACCTTCTTTAGATCTGTGATTAGGTGTTAAGGCAGAGACATATAAGCTAATACATTATTTGTTTGCAATTAGGTCAACATTAATTTTTCAACGCCCTTTTTTAGTGAGAGCACAGCTTCAAACTCCTCAGCTTGATGAGAGTAAAGCAGTGATACAAACTCCCAGCTATTCATCTTTCAAGGATTACCTATGAGAAACTATGCTGAGGCAAAATACCAGTATATAGTTTCAAATTTCATCTCCTAGCTTTCAGATTTTGGTTGGGCATGGTTCCATCATTTCTACAACCCGTTAGAACTTCACAGTGATCTCCAAAGAGCAAGTATGTCAAAGTACACAGCAGTTAGAGTTTAAGCAGACATTGTTCTGTAAGGGGCCAACAGCATCTTTTTTAAATTCCTGGGAAATGTATCATCATAGTGTTCCATCTTATCTTTTCCAGATAAAAGCATTTTGGAGCTTTGCTTTTTAATGTAGAGACAATTCCAGCTTCATGAAATGGTTTTAAAACCCCTGAATGAAACAAAACCTGTGTGTGAAATTTCATTACTGGTACAAAACTGAGCTGTGCCGAGATGGACTGTTGGCTGCAGTTACTATATTGAATCCAGCTAGTCTCCTCTGAGAAAATGAGGATAAATACTGCCAATAAAAAGTAAATGTGAATTGTGCTTTAGCTGTTTGGGTCATGTTTAAAAGCAATTGACACAGTTGGGGGGTTTGGTACAATAGATGATGGTAATCGTGGCTATAAACCACAGTTCAAAGAGATACATTTTCAAAAAAGACCAAGCACCTGCAAAAGGATATGAAAATCTAATTAGAAGCTTATTTATTTATTTATTTATTTATTTAGGTGTTCACTAGCCTGCTTGGGGTACTTCTGCAGTCGGTTCAGGTTTGCCTTAGCTTCTGCAGTCATCAGCGTTAATTACAGAGATGTTCATTTTGCTCCTACTCAGCAAAATCACAATAAAGTGTAGTCTAAGAGAAATCTCCACAACTGCAGTTGTTCACATTTTGCTACAGTGATATTAACAGTGTGCAGCTGCTGTGGCCATGCATGATTAGCTAAAGTCTGAACTGTCCAACAGGAAAGGCAGAGCAGACACTTCCTGCAAAGATCCATTTGTGGCACTCTGTGTTAATAATCATATCCTTGGTATTTACACACACAGTTTGTTTTTTATCAAACCTTTCATCTCAGTACCACTCATTTCTCAGCCTAACTCATATTTCTTCCCCTCTGAAAGATTGAATGAGGACAGGGACATTGCAGAACGGCTACTTGATTTGCTTACAGCAGTGACCTCAAAGCCATCATTTTAGGAACAGCATGGTCCTTTATGTGACAAAACTAGGGGGTATGCCCCATTTTTTTTTTTGGAGGCTTTGGAGAAGGGCCAAAGATTTGTAGAGGTTCTGCTATAAGGTGACAGAATTCTGTGGGCTGTTATCAGAAGACCAGCTTCCTGCTGCTGCTAACACACATTTGTGATAGAAAAATGTCCTTGCCCTCAGCTAAACCATACAGCATTGCACACATTGGGAGTAAAAACAAGACTGCTTTAGAAGAAGAAAAACAAGAAAAAAAATAAGGGTTATTTATCCAAACACACAAAAACAATAAAAACTTATATTTTTATTAGACTCACCAGCGTGTTGAGCTCTGAACTTAGTAAACCAGGGCCTCAGCCAGGGACTGCAGAAGGCAAAAACTGAGCTTGACTGCTGCTCATGCCATGGGATGCAGCTGCAGGAAAATTGACTGAGCACTGTGATGCTCTCATGTGGGAGAAGATGGACCTGTTTATACCCAAATTAAATGGATGGCTGGAGCTAGAGCCACAGGGTGGGACTTCCACAGCAGAACCTCCACAGAGAGGTACCACATGGTAATTGCTACCACATTGTTAAAGACAAGAAATTATGAAAACCAGGAAACACATCAGGAACACGTGGACAGCATTCAGCATGGCAGTGCAGTGATTGTGAGTGGGCTGGACATGTGTACTGATGTGAACAGGCACATTACTGTAATCCACCAAATTAACAGGATACACAAAACTTGAGGAATTTCAAAGGATTGGAAAAGGTGACATGTCCTTGCTAGAAAGCCAATGAACACCAAACGCAGACATGTTGGTCAGACATTAAAACATTTAGAAAAACTGTACCTGTAAGTTTTCCTTTTTTTCCACCCTGTAGCTGTAAGTTTTCCTTTTTTTCCACCAGGCTGAAATTTTAGAGAATGCAACAAGAATGCAAACATACACACAGTTCAGCTACAGAGAATTTTTTATCAGTTTCAGCTCCAGCAGAAATATTTCAATACACACCCACAAGGAAATGCTTGGAGCGGTAAGAATTGAGGCTGTCATTCAAAAAAATCTCTCACTGCCAATTCTGCTGAGTACCTTCACGTGATGGGGAAAAAACACCACAGGAACTGCTAAAGATAGAGCTTTGGGAAAGACAAAGACCTTCACAAGAAGGCAGAGCAGATGGATGGGCTTCAAAACATTCTTTATTTCCCACTGCTGAGAAATGTTGAAACTTAAAATTCACTCCTCCACCTCTGTCCAAGGTTTTAACAATTTTTTTTCTACATAAGAAATGAATCTTACTGACTTATGCAGTTACTTGTTTTCTGAAGAAGGTTAATGGAAACTCTCAGCTTTAGTTCTCCCTGTCACATCTGCTGACCTCATCTGAGAAAAGAAGCCTGCAAGGTCTAACACCTCTGTTTTGAACTGCAGCTACAACAGACACACAGACACATCCCTGTTCCCACATCACTTTGTTTATGCTAAGCAACAGGTCTTCAGGGGTGTTCTGGACATTTCCCTTGCTGTTTAGAAGAGGAAATTATAGTTACAGTCAGTTCCATTGCAGAGAAAAGGTGTGGCAGAGCTGCATTGTTGAAAAATGCATAGGAGGACTATTTTGAATCCTGAAGTTCTCAGCTAGATAGAAAGTTGAGAGCTCCTTTTGGGAAAATTATGAAAATTATCATAAAATACTTCAGGCTGGGAAAGATCCTCAGAGGCATCTACTGTTACCCCCAGCTGAAAGCAAGGCTAACTCCAGTGTTAAATCAGCCTGTTCAAGACCTTTTCAACTTAGGAAAATTTCTTGGAGTGGAGGCACTACAGTGTCCCTAAGAAATGTGTTCCTGTGTTTAAACAACTTCACTGTGAAATTTTTTGATTGTGGTGGTGAGTTGTTTTGGTTGTAGGGTTGGTGCTGTTCTGTTTGTTTGTTTGTTTGTTTGCATATATGTGCTTTTTTCCCTTTTTTAAATAAGGCAGTAACCTAGAGAACAATTTTACATTGGCACAGGCCATAATTTAAGAACTAATACGTTAGCCATCTGTATTCTTCACTGCATACAGAAAGAATTCAGTTTCTCAAGAGGACCATGGAAAGTTTATGGAGTACCTCTTGTTAGCTGAGGAGAAATTCCCTCCCTTTGTGGTGAGATTTTCCAAATACACCACAGTGTTGCAGGTCAACAAAAGGGCTCCCCATTCTTGTGGACAAACCAGCAAGACTGTTGTCAGCACATTCAAGCTTTGTTAGGAAAAGCTTGGGAAGAGCCTGTCTTAGCAAACCAACTTAACACAGAAAGAGACACAACCTCTGCTCAGGCACTGGGTCTGGAGGAGCAATAATCAGGTGCTGAAGAAACACTTCAGACTTTCTGTTCTGTGTTAGCCAAGGATCCTCACCCAGCAGCACGAGCTGACCCTTACAGTCACCCATATTTCTTTTTCTTTTGAAGCAGGATGATGCCAGCACAGTCTAAATAAGTCAGTTCTAAAACTTTTTGTAAATCAGAAGAGGAATTCATCTATGGTGGAAACAATATCTTATCAGTTAGAGAACACAATGAGATTGATGGTAGGGAAACCCAAATGGTCTTGAAGGGAGGGAAACCCAGAAAAAACCCACTCAGCTCATCAGGGTGAAAGGACAAATATATCATTGGGTTAAGCAGATCTAGGGTTAACATATGTCAGACTTCTGCCTCTGATGGGAATTGCATACTTACAGGTCTGACTTGGGTCCAGAGTGCCTGGCAAACATGGGTAAAACAAACACAGCAGGTACTGAACAACTGAGTCACAGAACAGAGAGCTCAAAACACTGGGGTCACCTCAGCATGTTGATGCCACCACACAAAAGGACATTCAATACTTTTTCTTCTCTTTTTATGACTTGCTACAGAACAACAAAACTTGTTTTATAATGCAGGACCCTAATAGCTTTAGAGGCTGATTAAATGTATTATTTCTGTGTCAGCTATTAATTTATCCCAGGGTTACCATGGCTTTATGTTTCAAATCAATAGAGATTATCTGTTCAATAACCTTTAAGGAGATGGGCAAGAAATGCAGCACTACAGCTCCCAGAAAACAGTTTTATCTCTTATTAACTGAGCAAAATCACCATAGGCTTTCAAGGTATGCAGGGGTGAACTTTTTAAACCAAAAGGGGAACATTGATTATCTGAGGGCATTTATTATGAACTAAACAATGATAACATAATGTCACAAAAGCAAAGGCATCCAGAAGGGTACTCTTCTTCCTCCACTCTTATCACCCAACATTTGAGTTTTGTACAGAGCCTTTCATGCAAGATCAGATATAGAGACCAGTTGTAGGGGTCTGGGGAGAGAAAAACCACAGAAAAAGCCACTCCAGAAACAGGTCCACTCAGGATAAAGAAAATTTTACAAGGAAATGGAATAGAAGGAGGAATTGCAAAGGTCTGACCCATCTTTGTAGTCCTTGTGGTGGCTACACAGAATATCTGAAACTTTTGCTCAGGGAATGAAAAAGTCTTGTGGGACCAACTAATACACAGCAGCCACATTTCCTTTCCCCCTAAAAAAGTTTAGCTGTGGCTGTTTAAAAAATATAATTTGAAAGATAAAATAAGTCAGACTTACGATAGTTTTATGATAGTATATAATATGTACTGTTCCAAAATTTTCTGGACTTCTGTTGTGCTCCAGTGATGTTAGTGCTGCACAGTTCTACAAGAAATTTGCAGACAAGCAGCTATTTTGATACAATAATATGTAAAAGAACCCGTCATCTCATTCTTTTCATCCTTTTCCTCTTAGATATATTCCTGGCTCCTCCTTCCCTAACCTAAATTCCCATTAAGTCTATATAAAGCCACAGAATAATAGTCACGAGTTCTGATAAATGCCATCTTTGAGAGGGTACTGCTTCACCCTCAGTATTTCCAAAAGTGGTGACAAAACACATTTGTTATAGTTGTGATGCTGTCCACTGCTTCTGTAGGCAGTAGCAAAGGCCTTGTCGAAGAATCCCAAATATTTTTTTTTTATTTCTAAAGATGCCTCAGATATATTCACCTTTCAAACTTTCAAAATATATTTACACCCAGTTTGCAAACAAAGCCAGACTGTTAGAAAGGGCAGGAGAGTAGGAGAGGCCTAAATAAATGAGAATGGGCAAAAGTCACAGGAATGACAATTCAAGGACATTCAGTGAGAATTATGTCAGACTGCAGGACTCTGTGCATGCCTGTGTGTACATGAACCCAAGGCCTGGGGCATGCAGGGAAATCCTGCCTCTGATAATTTTGTTTTTTACTATCTATGAATATAATAATGGTTAAGACACTTAGATAGCAGCTTGTGAATGATTTGTCTTGTTTCTAATTATTGGCAACTTCAATCAAACATTTTGCCATTATTTGATATGGTATTTGCTAATAATTAGTGCCCGCTCCTTTTTTTTTCTCTCCTGAGCACAAGCAACATCAGCTCCTCAGCCACCAGAGCAGTCAGACCAATATTTCTTCCCCTTCCCTTCCCCTTGAGGAGTAACCTGTCCCACAAACAACAATTATGCCAGAGGACTGATGATACAACCTCACATCAGTTTTAGGGTCTCTGTGGGGGAGCCAAAGCACCGCAGACTCTGAAGACTGACTTTCAGCTCTGGTGAGACAATAGAGCCTGTGACAAAGAACAAGCAGGAGATGGATCGAGACAGACTGCTGGGAAGGTGGCAGTGTGGTGTCTGTACCTGCTACACTAACAAGCTGGTGACTGAGTAGGATATCAGTGAATGTGTAGATAAAGTTGATCCAGCAGGTGTGATTTATTGGGATTCTCTACAACTGACAAGGTTCTTACAGAAAATTTGTTATAGGAACTAACAAAGCCTAAGGAAAGGTCCTTCTACAAATTTTTATGTTCCTATTATTTTAATAACCAAGCTTCCTAGAAATCCTTGAAAACCTCTCCCATCAAATCTGCTGCTCTTTACAATGTGGTGAAGACACAAGTACCACGATTTACCTTTACACCATCTGGAAAACCCTAAAAGAAACTTACATATTCTCTCGGGAAAACCAAGGCCCTCCAAAGTAGAGAAGCATCAGCTGCAATCTCAACTCTAAATTTCTGGAAAATCTAAATGCCTTCCCTGGGTACCTGTAATAGGCCATGTTTTCAGATGTACATTTCTGTAACCTGTGAGCCTACATGAAAACTCAGCATCAGCTTAGGGAAAATAAGCTGTAACTCTAAATGGCAAAATTCAACTTTCCTCTTGTAAATGCCGACGATAAGCAGACACTTCTCCAGTTCCTCACCCAGCTGTACATGTACTTGGTAAGTAAATAGTAAATATTCTTTTACTGCTCATTTTCCTTCCTTCTCTCCAACCATATCCTGTTCGCTCACAGCTTTAGTATTGGTGGATGTTGCCCTATCCTCTTTTGCATTTTTCCTGAGAAACTACCCAATCTTATGACTCCTTAATTCAGTTGTAGGAGCCTTGGTTCATAAAGCTGCTCAGTATATGGATGCTCAGTAGGACTCAGCCCTGCTGCTGTCGCCCATAGGTTTTGTGAGTATTTAGCTCTAGACATAGCATTTTAACCACTACCTTCTCAGACACCTTGTAGAAGCACTGTGGGAGAGGAGAACAGGAACAATAATGAGACTTGAGCTTCCTTCTTAGCCTGTGAGCCTGTAAAGTTACAGCAGTTTCAAATGATTTGTAGGACAAAATTATAAAATCCTCATGTTCTTCAAGGATGACTCTTTAAGATGTTCAGCCACAGATGGGGCCACAGAGCTCTTTCTATGCCCAGCCTGGCTGAATGCAGTACTAGAGTGGTCCCCCTGTGCCCAAAGCCCAGAGAGGACCTCAGAAACGCAGCACCATTCATAGAAGAGGAAGTGAGGAGGAGCAGTTTCAGCCTCAGGTCTTGGGCTTAGAGTCCTCCATTTACAGCCTGCCCTTTGACAAGAGCACCTGTCCTTTGCTCTCAATCTCTCTTCTCAGGTCTAATATGGCAGATGGCAGCAGGCAGAGCAGGGACTGGGGCTCAGGAGGCCACATGAGGGCACATGGAGAGCAGGGAAAGAACTGGTTTGGGAAGCAGGAGGACCCAGAGACAAGTATCTGTCAGCAATGACACTGAAGTTGCAGAGAGGGATTCACCATAGAGCAGGAGGAACAATTTCCTATGGCAGGTGGTAGTTAAGTAACAATCACAAATTTTGGGTGGTGAAAAAGCCTGAACACTAAACAAGGTAAAGTACTGGAATGAAAATTTGCAGTGGAATAAAACCAAAATTCTATGTGCCAAAGGAGCTGTTCTGATTTTCTCTTCTTATCTCAGGAAAAAAACTTAAGGAGTCCACTATTGTTCCAACATGAGAACTCTGGCAGCCTTCAATACTTTCAGGTGATTGTTTGGCAGCTTGACTAATATTGACTTTCTTCTGTCTTCCACAAGCAAATAGATGTTATTTTCCACTTATCTCTTCATTGCTCTTTTAGAATCTGTTTTCAAATAGAAATCTGTCATTTTTTTCTTAGCAAATAAGGAACTCATACAAGTTATTTTGACAAGAACAAACCTACCACAAAAATCCTATTTTACTCAGAATTACAGTTCTGACATTCTAACAGTGAATCTTGCCACCTTAATTTTTTATGAGAAGTGAATGTTCAGTTGTCACAAGGCCATTGCAATGTGCCAGAAACCTACTGACAAATAAACCTGATGTGGCTTCCCATCCACACAAGCATAAATCTTTACAAATGACAGAAACTAGACAAATATCTCAGGTGGAGTCCATTTTACTTAATTTAGACATTCAAATCACTAGTTACATAAGACTGCCTGTAGTTTCATCCTTTGCATTCAGTAGAAAGAAATAACAAGTGAAAACACATGTAAAACACACTAGACAAACTTCCCCATATGCTCATTACCTTGTCACCTAGAAAACTCAGGCTGACCAGAAAACTAAGTGTTGCAGAGTAAACTAAACCTCTGAATCCCAACAGGAAAGGGGAAGGCAACCACCAAGCAATGCACTCTAATTATAGAGATCTATCTATTTCTTGCATATCTTTGTATTTGTAAGAGCTGACCTGCAAATGGAAGTTTCAACATGGTTAGGATCCTGGAGGATGTATGGGACTGCAATGGAAATGCTTATTTCAGATAATCAGAGATCTGTTCTGGAGGTAGCAGCACTCATTGATAAGTTATTTTTTTGGAACTGAATGAAAAAAATTGGGTCTTCACTGTTGCACTGAGGCAGGCATGTTCCCTTGCCCACAATCTACTTCCTGTATGTGATTGCCAATAAACACATTTAAAAAAGTGTCCCCTAAAAACAATTAATTTGTGCTAAAAGGCAAGGGATGTCACTTATAGAGCTGCCTTTATGACACGGAGCAGAGGCAGAGTAGCTGCAAGTCCCAACACTACTCATATGAGAGATGGCAGTCACCCCTCCTGGATAGCACCACGGTCAGGCTGAGCCCCGTCAGAAATGTGGAGGGCACGCTGCTCATGGGTACAAATTCTGACATTAGAGAGAAGGCATTTTATAAACTACCTTATTCCTCCTCGTCTTTGCAAAGGAGCAGAGGATTAGCAAGATCATCCTCTGAAATAAGCTAGACTCTGAAATGTGCAGTCTTCCAGACCCCTCCAGGCTGGTGAGGGCTGGTATTTACGAGCAAGGCTGAGCCTTGAATGAGAACTATCTACTGTCCCATGGGGAGACACAGACTGGTCTTCTCCACTGTAACTTAAACACTGGGAAACACGAACTTTTAACTTCATGTTCAGAACCCATCAACAGCTGCATGACATCCCCAGGACTAACACAGAAATGTCTCGACTCCAGGGATACCTCTAGAAATACTACCCAAGCAATCCTCTGGTTGTAGAGCAGTATCAGCAGCTGCTATTGCAGTGCTCACTTTCTGAGCTCTGCAGCCTCCTCCTGCCTCTCCTCTTTCCCAGCTTGTCCCAGCCATTATTGCCCTCTGCAGACTGGTGAGAAGCAGTAACAAGATTAGTGCTGCTTGAAAAGACTGTAACTGCAGAGACGAAGGACCATTTCACTGATCAGTGGGCTGTAATTTAGAAACAAAGCTAGTAATATCATACCAAAAAAACCCCAAACAATCCAGACCCAAACTCTTTTGTTATAAGGCATATTAATTTATTATAAGATTACCATTTAAAAGCAGGAATTTCACACTGACCAAATTACATTCAAATTAAATAAATTACCCCAGGAAAAAAATAGCAAACACGTTTATATTCAACTTATTCGTATGTTTTTTTTATGGCAACTAAGATAAAAAATTTGTAGAGAAAGGATAAGAAAATATTTTTTCAGAGCCTCAAAATGAATCCTTAAACTTTATACACACATGATTTTACAAGAACAGATCTTGCTATTAAATTTTGAATTTGAAAAAGTGCCACTTCTGTGTCTAGATGGCACACAATCACAGAATCACGGAATCACAGAATCACAGAATCACAGAACAAGCTGAGTTGGAAGGGAGCCACAAGGATCACTGAGTTCATCAATGTTTTGCACAGCACCATAACCCAAGAGTCACACCCTGTGGTCAAGAACACTGTCCAAATGTTTCTTGAAATTTGTCAGGCTTGGTGCTGTGCCCCTTCTCTGGGGAGCCTGTTCCAGTCCCCAGCTACTCACTGGCTGAAGAACCTTTTCCTGATATCTGGCCTAAATCTTTCCTGACACAAGTTCAGGACATTCCCTTGCGTCCTGTCACTGGTCACCACAGAGAAGAGATCAGTGCCTGCCTCTCCTCTTCCCCTCAAAAGGAAGTTGTAGCTGCAGTGAGGTCTCAGCTCAGTCTCCTTTTCTCCAGGCTGAACAGACCCAGTGCCCTCAGCTGGTCCTCACACAGCTTCACCTTGAGGTCCTTCACCATCTTCATTGCCCTCTTTTGGACACTCTCTAATAGTTCCATGTCTTTTTTACATTGTGGTGCCCAAAACTGCCCCCAGCACTGGAGGTGAGGCTGCCCCAGTGCAGAGCAGAGCGGGACAATCCCCTCCCTTGCCCAGCTGGTGATGCTGGGCCTGATGTACCCCAGGGCAGGGTTGGCCCTCCTGGCTGCCAGGGAACTGCTGATTCATATCCACCTTGTCATCGACAGGACCCACAAGTCCCTTTCCCTGGGACTGCTTTCCAGCATTTCATTCCCTGCTGTGTCTTGTATATCCAGGATTGCCCCACCCCAGATGCAGAATCCAGCACTTTCCCCCATTGAACTTCATGTGGCTGGTGGTTGCCCAGCCTTCCATTTGTCAAGGTCTCTCTGCAGGGCCTCCCTGCCCTGGAGGGAGTCAGCAGCTCCTCTCAGTTTTGCATCATCTGTGAACTTGTGCATTGTCTCTTCCAGTCCTGCCTCCAAGTCATTAATGAAGATGTTGAAAAGCACAAGAGGGTCGGAGGAATGGAGCCCTGTGGAACACCAGAAGAGACAGGTCACCAGTCTGATGTCACCCCATTCACTTTGTGCCCAATCTGTGAGGCAGCTGCTCACCCATCCCGTGATGTGTTTATTGTGGGCTGGACATTTTGTCCAGAATGATCCTGTGAGAGACAGCAGCAAGGTATTTATAACACTTGCTTTAGAGTGAATGCTTTAACAGTATCAAGAAGAGAAAAGAAATGCCCAAAAGTTTAAGTTTCCATCAGAAGTTATAAGGCTTGGTTGTTTTGCTCTATTTTAAAGAAATCACATTTTCTACAAATTCTTTGCTTCCTATTAAAAATATTGAACATTAACAGATTGTTACTTAGATATTTTAACTTAATAAGAAGAAATCCACTGGTGCTGCCTCAAAACCAGCAGGAAAGGATTTTCCCTGGTTTCTACAGGCAATGAATACTTACATCACAATCCAAAATCTAAAACAAAACTGTAAACCATTTTGAATAATAAGAACACTGAACTGTTACAGTTCCACTCCAGCACACAAATTATATTGGTCATTTAGCACAAATTATACTGGTCATTTAGCACAACTTTGATGCAGGAGCTCAGCTCCAAGTCGAGATTATTATCAATCCCAGCAACTGCCATGTAATACAATTTCAGGAACTATCAGGCAGTTTCTCTCCCGCCAAGAAGCCCATCACATGTCCTACCTCAAGCTGTGCTCATGAGGTCCCTGCAAACAGAATTTGGCCTGGGGCACTTGTGGACCCAAAGGGCCATGCACAGCTGAGGCTTAGGGGTACAGACACACTGTCTCAGTGGGGTTCAGCTGTTACACACACCAAAATGGGGCTGTTAAGTTTGGCTGCTGTGCAGTGAAGTGACTTCAGTACAAAACAGATAAGCTCTGAGGGCCACAATTGTGAGCAAGCAGTGATTTGTGTTTCTTCTCAAGGATAGAGAATAGTTGTCAGTTTTTCAGCTCGAAGTAGTTGCTGTCATCTAGGAAGTCATTCATTGTTGAAGAGATCAAGTAATTTCCTATATATCTGCTAAAAATTCCTTTCTTTCTCCAGGGGTTTAATCCATTTGATTTAGTAATTCATTATATAGAAGTAAAGCACTTGTTAATGGTGAACAAAGATGACAGAATACCATTTTTTTCTAATAATACTAAAGTGAAGGGACTTAAACATGCCTTGGAAGCTGAAATATCTACTTAAAAATTTATAGTGAAAAAATTCTCCCTAATTCAATGCAGCTTTTTTAGTACACTGCTGTTTTGATTTATTTTTTTGTTTATTGTGGAAAGAATGGGTTCATATAGCAAATCTCAGAAAATTTTTAGGAATGGGTTAGAGAAATAGTCATCATAAAATATCTGCTGAGCTTGCACAAGTGGGATGAGATGACTCTTGGGGAATATTTTCAATGTTCTATTTCTTTATGAATGTATTTAAAAATTTGGCACATCGTAAGAAATTCTTCTAGCCCTTACAAAGGACACAGTGAGATGACTACAATCAATAAGACTATATTCTAGAATGCAGGACAGAATATTACAAGAGAATGAAACCAAGGAACATGGTTTATTAAAAAAAAAAACCACAGGAAGATACTTGAATTAATAAAATTATTTTGCTCTTTCTTCCAGCAAGAGTAGAATGATTGAGACGGTGAAAAATTCCATAAATATGTCAGAAAACAAGAGGGGGAACAAACTCTAGAGACATTCTATGAAGCTACTAAACCCTTTATAATCTAAAGGTACACAGCTTGTCATATTAGGCTTCTTTTCAGTTGTGCTTTAATTCACACACATTTGTGGATTCATCCCTCCAACAAGGACTCAGAGTACCTTAGTTCACTTCCCTGGATCCCTGCCAGATCTTTTCAACCTCATCTCAGCTCTTCAGTCAAAACTCCTATAAAATCCATGATTTCTGGTCCGTATTCTGATCACATCTATCATGCAAGTTTTAATTCGATGAATTATGAATTAATCTTTGGGCAACTTCTCCTTGTTCAGGAGTCAGAGTTTTGATCTTGGACAGTAGATAACTGAAACAAAAAAAATCCAATCCTGATTACACTTTTTTTCAATGTTTGCTTTCCTACTGGAGGAAAAAAAAATGTACTTCTTCAAAATGACAGACTGGCTGCATCTCTCAGTGGAGACACAAGACGTCTTGTGAATCTTCCACAAGCCAAGATGGTCAGAATCACAAGTCTTGGGGCATGATTTTTAAAATTTTCTTTACAGCTTGTTGATGAGCAACATTAAAGCTGATGCACTAATCACTAATCTGGTAACAAACATTAGCAATCTTGTTTAGATTACAGATAGAAAAGGTACATAGCCTGTGTGACACCTTCAGTGACACCTTGCAATATTTGAGCGCAATGTGGGACATGGAAATGCCTCTGTATTGCCATTTATTCCCTCTTGCTTGTGTCAAATTAACAGTATACATTAATATAGTTCAACAACCAGTTGACAGGGACTTCAAGTGGGAGTCTCACGGTCCCACTGTACTATGATCAAGATAAGACTAAAAAGTCTTACTGTAAGTTTTTAGAGAAGAAAATTGAGATCAGAATGAGTAATTAACAATCATAATAAAATAATAAATAAGCTAAACAAGCTGACAGAAAAAGATTATGAGGAAGAAAAAGTGGAAATATCGCAGTGACAATCCTTCACAGCAACACTAGTTGGTCTGATTGAGACCCTCTTGAACTTTTTCTGCCATGTGTAAGGCAAATCATCTTTCCACCTCTGTAATCATTTCTTTAGTCCTCTTGATTGGAGAACCAAATAGTTACATAAGCCTCAAGATTTTCAAACCTTATTCGGTGATTTTTGGTTGGCAGAATCCTTTGTAGCCTGTATAAATTCTGTGTACCAGAAAGTTTTAGCAGTCCTAATAACACCAGCACTAGAGGAAAATGGAGTCTCCATGCTGATATGCAATATATGTTCATCTTCTTCATTAAAAACAGAGAAGCAGAACTATCTGCATGTTGTACCATAGCTCCTCTGATGAATCTGGATGACAAACACTATCAAACAATACATTTCAACCCATGGATTGCTTCCTTGAGAAGGATCCTGAATTGGCTCTTCACCTGGTGCAAATGACAGTACCATCTGGCCCACAGATTACAAGCCCCAGAACATAATGCACCAATCTCATCAACTGAATAAGCAGACAGTGCATGTGTACATATAAAGTTCACAAAAGTAACTTTTTCATGTATTATTTTCAATAAGCTGCATTCTTTTTCACTGGGTGTCTCCAGGTGAAAACCGTAGCAATGAGAAATCACTTCTAATACTTTTATATCTGTTTATGACAAAGGATGACATTCAATATTAAACACATTCCTTGCTGCTATTTTATTCACTTTTTCCACTTGATAATAACCATGGTAGGTTCCAGGGGAAAAAAATATTTAAGGAAAAAAAAATCCATAGCTCTGCTGCCCAGAAGTTCCTACTTCTAATCACGCTACTCTTTATATTAAATATTCTTTCATTCATCTTTCAAAAGATTTTAAACTGTTTATATTTTTCTAACTTGATTAGAATGTGTTGCCTGAAAACCCTGACTTGTATGTTAAATTGAACTCTCAGAGACAGTTTATAGCTGGCGTGTGATCACTTTAATCAAGGGGAGGTGGCTATTTCAGTTCAAAAGCAAGATTTATTTACCAAAAAGCACCTATATTTTTCATTGGCATTATGTAGCACTTATACCAGTATTCACAACACAATAATTCTGAATTCCTCAGGTAACTCACTCTTTTTGTTAATGTCCATTCTTGCCATACAAGTACTGACTTGCTTGTTAGATGATCTTATTTTTTAGAGAAATGTTATTATCCAAAGAATGTAACTACTAATGTGAATTAGTAGAGATGTGAATAACAGTAAACCAGAAGGATGGGTTATGTGACTAAACAGTGAGAACAGCTTATATTCAGTACAGCAAACACGGACTGCATTTCATTTGCCTGGACTCCTTGTATCAGCACAGTGCAGGTGCTCCTTTGGAGTCACCCAGCTGTGGCTGTTACATGCTCAGCTGCTGCTTGCTTGGTATCATCAGTATTAACCACAAAGCTGGTAGCCCACTTATTTTGTAATGCTCTTTTTTGATGTACACCATATATCAACTAACACCTCATAAATTACCTTGTTATTTTCAATCTCTATTCACCATTGTGGCTTAAATTTTTAATATTGTACACTTCCAGCAAAGTGAGTTTGAGTCAGCAGAGCTGCTCTGCTGTGATTGCACCTGATGGGCCCTGCAGAATGGTGCTTCTCCTAGAAAAGGGTGACTGCCTTGACTACCATGACAACCATTGTGATGTCTGACAATAAATTTCCTACTCCTTTCAGTTTAAAGAAGCATCTCTCTACCCTGTCTACTGTAACCTCTAAACTGGTGGTTAAGATAATCTTCAGGATTACAGCCAGGAATATAGGGGCTAAAGAGGACTTTGAACCCAAGACTTCTTTCTTTGAATATCAAACTTTTTGAATGTATATAAGAAGTAAGCTGTACCACCAAATAGCTATCTTTTAAAAGAAAAGGCTAAGCCTTGCCCTCTATTAATGAATAATCATAGACATGGTCTCAAAAGAAGGCTACAGACTGTGTAACCAGACCAGAAAGAAGGGCTTCCATATAGGCATTTGTAAGCCATCTGCTCTGGCATATCAGTGTGGGTCTTCAAACTACATTTGCCCTTCTTCCTAACCTCCCTGGATATCCAGCTTCAAACAACCAGTTATCCAGTGTTTTACCCATTTGGATCTCATTCTGACATGCCTGACAGTCCTCACACAAAGATTATCATGATTGTGTACTGAAGTGAGCTTTGGATTGCTTTATCAGAAACAAAATCCAAACTAAAGGATTACAGTATAATCATATAGCACATCAATATTTAAGTATTTTATTTGGTCTGTTCCTAATTTAGAGACACATGGCTTAAAGGGAACTGATTCTACTTCTGCCATAGTGCTACTGGCTTCCAGAAAGCAGCTGCTCCATTTTATTCCAGTAATCTCCAATATTTTCTTAAATAACTATCATTCCTAGATACTTTTGTCATCTAATTTCAGATGGTGAATAAAGAAACAGCTGTGCGGCTTTCCCTTTAGCACCTACTCCAGACAGATAGAGAAAAGACTCTCCTTAACATGCAAGGCAAAAGATAATACAAATTACTCATGTTGCTGAGACTGGAAAACCTCTTAGCAACTAGAACACTGCGGGGAGATAGTAAAAGATGTTGGACAAATTAAATATCCTGTGGGAAAATCTCAATTCTTGTTCTGTTCCAACTCTGCATGAAACTTAGATAAGATAAAGGAGACCGCAAACTCCACCGCTGAGACAGAGTTATCTAACATGGCAAAAGTTTAAAGTTTGCCTGGTGTTGGTGTAGAACAGCTGTCATGCATCTGAGGGATCTCTCCTCAGCTCTTTGAAAAAAGGGCATATAGGAAGGATCAAGACAGTGTTCAAACCATATATCCCAATGTGATGACTGGTTCAGCAGCACTGGGCTTCCAAATTTTTATTTACACTATTTCCCTGTTTTATTCAACTGTACTTTCCTCCAGCTCTTCCTGACTCCATACCTCACCTGCTTCAATTTTAAAAGTATGTTCCCCTTGCACTGCATTTAGGAGTGAACTATCTAAATCTAGGTCTATTTTGAGTGGCAGGAACTTACAGAAACAACAGAGCTTTATCTTCTACGGCCTGCTTTACTCTGTTGTATCTCCTTCCCAACTAAAGCTTGTTCTTGTTTATGCAACTCATCCAGATAAACTAGAGGGCTAGTCAGTCACAGGATATTATTATGACTTTTTCTTTGCTGGGCACCTTAATTAGGCACTGAATTTCAGGCTCAGACTCTCTTCTTAGAGTCCAACTATTAGGAAATAGTTGGAAAACCTTGAGAGGTTTTCATAGCTTACATATACTTTTCCTTCATGTGATTTTTGCTATGAGAAAGCCAATCATCAGCCTTGAAACCTTACAATTCATTCCTGCATTTCCATTGTCTGCTTTAACCATCTCCTGGAACACTTTCAGACCTGAAGTCCTCTTGTCTTGACTGTTGCTCTTCATCTCTCTAAGTCTTTTCAGTAAGTACATCCAGCATGTCAGGTGGTGTATATTTTATATTCCAGAACGTGCACCTTATCAACCCATTTTCTTAGCCTTTGTGGTATTTTTAAATCAAATTAAAACTTTTCCTCCTTCTCTTAAGATTCTCCGGTAGACTTTCTGACCTCTCTTCTCCTCTCTTCTCCATGCTTATTCTACACCTCTGATCTTGCCCTCGCCTCCCTCTTCTCTATGTGCACCATCCTGTAAATCCCAAAGATTTTTCTCCTTATCTGAATCTCTGGTTTATATTAGAAACCTGCTTTACAATTTCACCTTTGACACCGAAACACATTTTACTTTCCCTTTTGTTTCTCATCATGCTTGCCCCCTCTCACTAGCTCATCCCTGAAAGTTTCCACCACAAACTCAGCAGCTGTTAAATTCCATCCTACAGTTCTTGCTGTGTCCCTATACTGCCAGAAACCTTCTGCTGGCATAGGGCTCCTACTCAGCACACTATGTATGTGGCTGTACACACACAACATAAGGGCAACATGTCACTAACAAAACACATACTTTCTTCTTATTGCTCACATAATTTCGCCTGATTTTCTCTTCCTAATTAACCAGAGTGAAAAGTCATAGCATGGCATAGTAAATCCTCTCACTGTGGCTACCAGAATGATATGAATAAATAATTATGCTGGAACAAATTACATTCACATAGAAAATCTGTATGAATTTTACATACTTCTGCAGACAAAAACACACAAACAAAAAACCCCAACCAAACCAAACCCAACCAAATGAAACAAAACAAAACAAAACAAAAGTTCTATTTTTTTCAGCTCAGGCAAATGTAGAAGGGCTTTCTCTGTAGCAGCCCTTCAATTTTACTGAAATGCAAACTCTCTTTACTTTATTAGACTTTCATTATACACTACGTGGTGTACCCAGTATTATTTTAAAACTCACCAGAGAGCCAAATGCAAAATTTCCTGGGATCTGATGGTCATTTCTTAACTGATTTGCCCCTTTGTTGAGAGTTTGAGAGTTTGGGACTTGCAGTAAGCATAAAGTAGGTCTTTTAAAGCACAGCGACTTTTTACCTACAAAATTTGGCAGTAACTCTCAAACATAACTAGGTGAGTTCTTGTGCATGCACAGTTTATGCATGCTTTATATTGAATCTCAGTTTGCATTGCCACATAGAACAGTATTTCTGTTATCAAACTATGACTTTTTATGATTTAGAAAACAAAATAAGCATCGCTTACATATAGATTGGCTTCTGTGCAGACACAATTAGAAAAAGAAGAAGAAAAAATACTGTCCAAGGAAACTGAGTTGTAAAATATTCCTGTCAGTGACAGTATTCCAGTTTTACTCTGCATTTTAAGAGGACCAATAGATTTTAGTAATATTCTTAAAAATACAATCCTGTGGGAAAGTTCATTTTTTTTGGTTGTTCCTTTGATTTTGTTTAAAGGATAAAATAGGAATGGTGAGAGATAATTACTGAACAACAGCTCTGCCTGTGTGAAATTATTACCTCGTTGTGTTTCTCTCTCTGATGTTGATTCATTGATGTGTCACACAGGGACAAAATGCCCCAGCTCAGAGAAACACTGGACTCATTTAAGCCATGTACAATTGAACTTCCTCCTATGACTCACTGGTGGGCTCTGGAGACACTTTACAGAAGTCTGTTCAGATCCATTGCAAAGCCTGTATAATCACAGATTAGAAAAATCAATATCCCCTTTCTCCCCATCATTGCCATGCAGGGCAAGCCCTGGCAGAGCAGCAGCAGCAGAAGTTCAAGGGAGGGCTGGTGGCCTGAGCTCCCCACTGCCCTCCTCTGCTAGGGGCAAGGAGCCAGCAGCAAAATCAGTACATGACAGCCTGTGACCTCTTTCTCTACCATCCATCAACAGCTAGTTCTTTGCATCTTTTTCTTGACTGTCCTGGGTTGTAGTATAGAATTTGCAGAAGTATTCTATCACCACCTTCATGAGCCGTTTGTTGGAGCAGTGTTTCCCAGACCCCTCCCCTTGGACTGTCTTCTGTTAATGGCCCATCAGGTGCCTTGCTGTGTGACTCATAGATAACTGCCTCCGGGAGCAATCACTCGCTAATGGGCCATCAAGACTCTTCTGCATCACTCACCATCCCATTGTGAGATGCTCCGCTCAGGGGGAGGGAGAGGGGCAGTCTCACCTGGATATAATCAGGGATTTGAGCAGCCCCAGCAGGACTGAATTCTGAGAGGACTGGAGCTACCAGACCTGTCTATGGGATCACTGCTTCGGGAAGACCACCTCATCTGGACTGCTTCCATCACCCGGATCAGGTTGTATTCTGACTCTGTCAGTGGTCTTTTGTATTACTGGATTTATTTTTATTCTACCTTGTTTTTCTTTCCTCTTATTAAATTATTTCTTTCTGACTTGGAGCCTCTCACTTGGTTTGTTTTCAAACCACTACATTGACTCAGAAGATGATAGCTAGCTGTGATGTCAAGCACTGCAATGGCCTGCCCAGAGAAGTGTTGAGGCACCATCCCTGCAGATATTCAGATGTGGAGACCATGGTGCTCAGGGAATGGTTTAGAGGTGGACTTGTCAGTGTCAGACTTGTGGCTGAACTTGATCTTAAAGGTCTTTTCCAGTCTAAATAATTCTGTGATTGAGGTGGCTTCTGGGGCTTGAAAAGGCCAGGAAGAAAAGTTTGCAGTTAGATGCAGGTGCTGCTGCCTCCATAAATTTATTATACACCAAAGCCACATCTGTGTTAATTTTCCTACAAACTTGCTGTAGCACTATCATCTCCACTATCTCCAAAAATCATCTCTTCTCCATTTTTAAAACTCAGCTTCCACGGAGGCATTAATGATAACAGACAAATAGAAAAGGAAATATCTATTGATATGTGCCACTAAACCACAGACAAAGCACAGACTTAGTTAAAAGCTAGCATTTGAAATTTGCAAATGCAGTCGCTAGAAAACCAAGACTAATGAAGTAGGGTTACAGTAATTATGAATTCTGAAACAACTCTAACAGTTTTGAAACAAAGACAATGTTTATTTGCTTTGCTTGGTAAGGCTGATCATGTTTCATCTTACATCAAAAAGGCAAAATTATACAGTTTCCTGTGATGAGGAAGAAAAGGTAAATTAAATTAAATGAAAAAATGAGTTTCCCTATTGAAAATCCCACAATTAACTTAGTGGAAATAATTAAGAGCATTTTTTTTCAATATATATATATATGTGTGTGTGTGTGTACTTATTTATATACTATTGGAATGTAACAAAGGCAGAGATGTATGTTGAGATTCTGCATTATATAGAAAGGTTTGGGAATTAGGTGTATTTGGAGCTTCCCCCCCCCTTCCTCCGGTATTCAACCTATTCACTCAAAAACAAGACAGTTTTCCAGGCGAGAAGTATACTAGATACTGTTTCCTATAAGAGTGCACATAGTTGTATCATTAACTGAGAATTAATTTCTGAAGTAATAGAGCTTACTAAGCTATTCATCAGATATGAGTCTATCCACTTCTGAACTCCTATCTCACTGCAGTTTCTGCTATCAGTCACAAAATCCATGTGGCTCTTGCAAGGGCCACAAAAAACAATAGCTTTGTTGTGCAATGTTTCCTAATGTGCACATTCACATGAAGTGTAATTTAAGGGGTTTGTTCTTTTTGTCTCTTAATTCAATGCCTTTCACAAAAAGAATTGCTTCCCTGTAAAATACTAACACTAGTTTGACAACCATTCTAAAGCACTTCATTCATAACATTGTATAGAACACTTAGAAAAGCCTATTTGTTCTACTACAAAACCTTTTTTACTGCAGAAAGAAGGGAAAATTGGTTAAGCTTTTGTGATTTCTGCCATTAAAATTGCTCCTATCAAAGTCTGCTAAATAAAATATGTCAGTGTTCCAACACAAATGAGTTTTGCTCCAATAATCACAACATATCCCAGCTGGAACATGCTGGAAATGCTTAGAACCAAAATTATCCAAACCTTTTGAAGATTACTATTTGCCCTAGGTTTGCCACATAAAAGATTAAGAAATAAGTTGATATCGACTGATGTATTTTTCTAAGATTGGAAGGAAAGAAAGTTTTTGAGAGAAAGAAACTTTTTCTTACTTCAGACAGAAGTAACCTATTTCAATTTTATCAAGAACCTATTTAAATTTTATCAAGAAAAAAAGAAAACCACTCCTAAACTAGTGTTTCCCAGCAATGTTCAGAGGAATTGGAATTTATAAATGAACACATGGCTTGATTATCACTTCGAAACCAAAAAATCATTAAAACTTAAATTTAGATCCTGTTTTTTAAATTCAGATGTTAGTTTTGGGACAGGGAAAAAAATTAGTTATCTTTGTTATGTGAGCTTAATCATGTAAAGTTATTTCAAACCCAGCCTAGTAGAAGCAATTTTATGCTATTTAAATACAGTTTAAACCATATAAGTTTTTGAAGCACTAGTGCATGTTTATGTAAAATTTATTTCAAATCCCTCAACCATCACAGTATTAGAGAAACTTAATGCCCTACAATGTTTCCAGGAAACATTTACCTATTCCCTCCAAGTAAATAAAGTAAATAACCACACCTATCCTTGATAGAACACCCTGCACCAGTGCATCCCTTCCTTTCTCAAGGCAAGATTTTTGATTACAGCCTATTGGAGATGTTTTTCTCCAATCATGTGGGCATTTGTGATGTTTAGTATCAATTACTTTTTTTTGTTTTTTTTTAATTTTCTGGAGCACTTGAGGAATTGCAGTGTCTCATTTTCTCTGTAGGCACATCCTGCTGACTGGTAATGAGAAGGACAGATTTGATGCTTCTTAACATTAATGATCAGAGCTTTGCTTAAAATACATCACCAGATGATGTCAAGAGGAGACAAGATGTACCTCTCATTTCTTATTTCACACAGAACGTGAAATATATTGTTAATTTTAGGTGCATACCCTCCCATTATAGTTTTACAATCCACCAAATGTAATGCAAAAATCCCAGTGCTTAAAATTCCCATATTTTTTCAAGCACATTGAAGCATGATTGAAATATTAACAAGACGACATCAGGGGTGAAAAAGACTGTACAATTGATAAAATAGTAAAGAACAACAGCACACATTAAAATAAAATTAAAATTGTGATCTCTCACTCATACCAAAATGTTTTTGCATGCATAATTTAATGAAAATCCTGTTCAATTTCACTGAATTTTTATGCATTCAGTAAATCTACCATAGAAAGGCCATAAGTCAAAACATTTTACCTGAATGTTTCCAATAAAGTTGTCATATAAAGTCAGGAAAAATATGCCTGGAGAACATCACAGAATTGTTTCAGTGCTCAATTTTGAGTCAGGCCAGATCTCCAGATTTATTTATTTTCTCAGAGGGAAAGGAAAGAAACAATTCAGCATCTCCTAGAAATCATAAACAAGTAAATGTCCTTGCATAATAACAGCAAAAAATCAAGTTTGGTTACCATGATATTTCTTTAAAGTAAAGCCACATCTATTGACCATGCTCTTCCCTAATTATCACTGTTGCAAAATGGGAATTACAAACAATGTTACCTTTTTTGAATCACATGCAGTAAAAACAAGCACAGTTGTGTGCAATCCCAAAAAGCCATCAACAGTTGGACAGAAGAAAAAATCATTGCAGTTGGACTAAAAGGACAGATGAGGATTTCCTCATCTGGAAGGTTGAGGAAGGTTGTTTTCTGGACAAATCTTACTTGAGGGTTAGACTAGAGGTTAAAGGATTTGTTAAAAGTCCCTTTCAACCCAAACTATTCTATGATTATTTAAGAATATAAGTATTTTTCATAGATAATGAAGGGTGAAATAAGTTGACAACAGATGCAATGTTGGGAAGCATTGTCACAACAGAACGTACCAAAATGAGAGGAACGGAGGTGGCTTTACACTTGGGAATAATGTGTCAAAATGCAGCTAAACCAGCTGGAAACCACAGAGGAGCCCCAGACAATAACTCATAATGACTTGATTTGAAGGACAGTCCAAACGTGGAGTATCTTACTTCCAGAGCTTCCTCAAGACACTTCACACCACTCAGCAGGCACCAACAGACCCTGACTGACACAGAGCCATGGTCTCTCAGCTTTGTATTCACCTATGTTATATCTTTCCCTCAAAACACATGAATGTTCCTTATTTGCCTTTAATTACTGACTTTATAGATCATTTTGGGGGGGACACAGAAGTATTAATTTATAAAAAATGGCTTAAGTAACTGAAATTATTTGCCACCTTATTGACAAACCTGGAGTTAACGATGCAATTTGAAAGATCGATTCTCTTCTCTGTGAAGGGATTATGATTAAAGGAAGAAGTGAATAACAATAACAATGACTGGGGATAAATTACTGTAATTTTTTCAGCTAATTAAAAATAAACAATGAATATATCAAATCAAAGACTGAGTGAATCAACCAATGAATCAATAATAATTTGCTCCTAAATTTTGGAATTAGCAAGTCACTGAATTAATACAGAAAATAAACCATGAAGCTGACATAAGGAAAAATGTCTTTTTAAAAACCCCAGCAATTCATGCATAGAGATATTGCTGGAAGATGTATTACATCCCTTGCTTCAGAAAACGTAAAAGCCAAAAACTCATCCATCCATCTTCTTCCTGCCCAATACCTAATGCCTTGTCTGCCACTATGGCCTTGACTTAACAGTTGAAAAACTTGACTGTTCATTCTTAATGTAGCTCTTTGGCTCAGGGAGTTCACCCAAAAGGGCAGCTAATTGCAGAGAAATAATGAGATTTAAGTACTTTTTCTTCATTCAAATGCTAAGATATCACTGGCTAAAATTAGTTTTTCCCCCTGCTTCCTTCACAGAAATTAACTGAAGTCTTAAAAAATAGAGGTAGCTGCTAAAAAATTTACTAAAAAATTAACAATTCCAGAACAATTCTTTCATCTTAACTACATGAATTTAGATAATAGCTGACATAAAATTATATAAAACCACAAACCAATGAAAGATCAGGACAAGCTGATGTTTAACATCGGAGATCCTGCTTGAACAGTGCTGTTCTTCAGGGAGAGTTGTTAGGAACAAATAGGAGGAAGACCTTGAGCCCAAGATGGAAGTGGAGCCAGAATAGGCAAAGAACACAGGAGATGTATGGTCAGGCATGAGCCTAGGCCAAGAAAGAGAGAAAAGAAGGCACTGGTCTAAAGACTAAGGCAAGAGGGGATACAGAGGCTGAGGTGAAGATTGGCCAACTTTCTACCAGTCTAAATTCTGCTGGGAAAGAGCATGGGCCAAAACCCAGACATGATTAATGGTACAAACCCCAGAGATACGCTGTCTAAAAAAGCATCAGACAGCTTCATAGATAGGGATAGGAAATTTACTGCAATTATTGCTCTGGAATTTGCACTGCAACGTATAACCACACTCAGACTGCCTTCTAATAGTCTGTCAAAATTGTTGCTCCCTTAAATCAGACTGGAGAAATACATTACTAGTGGAGCAGTCCATAAAGACACACATGACTGTGGCCCCACTGTGAGTGCTCTAATACTCACTCAAGAACAACTCAGTTTTTTAAAAGTCTGTAAGGAAAAGCACAGAAGGGCATATGAGCATGAATGTGCCAAAAAACCTTTTGGTTGTACCTTGGAGTCATTCATTGCTTGTAGGCAACTCTTCCCTGGTGTGTAAGGCTCAGAGTCCAACAAATAGAAAGTACAGCTACAAAGTAGGTCACCCAAGGTCCTGAGGGACTATATGCTTGATAAACTGCACTTGCGTGGAAGCAGCATCTTGGTATGTGTCAGTAATACATCTCCTGTATCGTAACTACTCATGGCTATCTCTTAATGGATTTGTATTGAATTCCAAGGAGTGCTGAGGATAGCCCTCATCCTGCAGGTCTCATATTGGGCCATGATGAAACTCATTTATGTAGTTTAAGAACCTCTAGCAGGAGATAATCCTACATTTAGTTTTCCCAATTACCAGCAGAAACAATCTTGGGGACTGATTTCTCTGGTGAAAAGCAATGTGCTTTTGACAAAGGAGGTGCTGAAGAATGAGTCCACTTTTGGGATAAGAAGTTTTCAGTGGAATACAGGTAGATTAGCCCTCTGAATTAGATCAGTCTCAGAAACTGCAGACAGAGGAACCCATGTATTTGCAGACAGAGGATGAACAACAGAACTCAAATGTTTTCTCCCTTCCTGATGATACTATCAAAAATAGAAAGACACTTAAAAATCAGATGGAGTGTTACCATTGTGAAGGGATAGAAAAATGGGCTCTCAGAGTCCCCCGTGTCTTGAAAGAGTCTCCAGAAAGGGGAAGGCTGTCAGACAGCAAAAGAACAATATAGATAATACATCCTCAGGCCATGGGATCTGTGAATTCATGGGACTGTGTTGAAAAAGCTCTGGCTAGAGGGTTACTTAGAGAAGCTGAAGGGGGTCCTGATGCAAAGCCATTAAGCAAATGTCCTCTTCAGGGGCTCTCAGGACTTGGAACTTTGCTGGTGCCCACAGGTACGACACATTCCAGACAAGGAGCTGAAGACTCATGGCCTCCAGCACTTTATAGTCAGAGGAAAACTCCAAAATCTGCCTGTGCAGCATTTTTTTGAGTTTAGTCTCATTTTCCTGAGATGTTCTTTTGCGAAACAGATGCACAACACAGTGGCTATGTTCAGCCACTGTAGATGGAGGTTGATGGTTGATGACAACATGACACATACAAAAAAGACAACCAGTGAAACTTTCATAGCCAAGGCAAACCAGTAAGTGATGAAACAGAAACTATATTGACAAGAACAGAAGTGCTACATAGGAAATGTTACTTCTGTCTCCAGCCACTGCTGAAAAAAGGAAATGAGAATCACCACACAGTTTTTGAATGGCAGTCTTGCACAGAGCGTTAGAGAAAGGAATGCTTGAGAAATAACCTAAAATATCACAAAAGTGAACAGTCCTTCAGTCAGGCATGGTTTGGCATATGCATTATCCAGAAATTTAATGAGAGTAGAAGGTCCACCCTGCAGAATTTAAAATGTCACTTTAAATTATTTTAGTATCACAAAACTGGATTTTTTGTAATTCTGAACATGTACTTGTATATCATATATTCCCTCTGGACATTAACTCCCAAATTCAAACAATTTTATATCTAAAAATCTGAAAAAACCCACACTTTTTATTATGTTATCTGCTGTTATAACTGGCTTTGGCTTACTGCTGTATTAAATTTAATTTAAATTCAGAATTACTTATGGCAGAAACTTATATTTTTATTATTCTGTAAATTCAGTGTGAACTTGTAGTGCAGCCTAGTAAGAGATGGCGATACAATTGAGCAGAAGAAATGGAAATTCCAAGTGAAGTTGTGTAGAAATCTATTACCCAAGTTATTAAATGTCTGCTGACCTGGGTTTTTTCATATTTTACTTCTATCCTAGCTGCAGAGATTAGAAGAAGTGGTGTTTTTCACTCCTATAGGAAAACAGTGTCAGCCAAAATATTAGACTACTCAGTTGAAGTCTGAAATGAGAAATTAAATACACCTTCAATGTGGACACCTGGGAATTGAGTGTACTGCTACAGAGATGAATTACCTCTTCCTCAGGAGTGCAGCAAGAAAAAAAAATTACACAAATGTTAGCACTCTTTAACAGCTGGTCCAGTAGACAGAGAGGTCTTCTCTTCTTGCCTTCACTTTCTCCCTAAAACATGAGGATGTGAAATATGAATAAGAAGTTTGGATATTTTCTCTGAAGAGACCTTATTCTCATTCCATTTTTATCTCGTCTAAAAACTATGGATTAAACATAAACACCTCAAACTACTTTCTGCTTACTTCTTTTTTATTTCAGTAGAAAGATCAAGTTTCTGAAAGACTTGAAAAGTAAGTAAAGCATGACTTAGTTCTGTCTGTACTTTAAACCAATCCTTTTTTAGGCTGGAGTTCAGCTAGAGTATGCTCCATCTGACAACTCTGTTCTGCCATGCTGATTCCTGAAAGTAACTTTAAAAGGTTCAGTGTACATATGAACCAAAAATTCAGAATCAGATGTAACATTTAAATACACATTTTATATACTTTAAAGCTTCTATTAATTACTCTCCTAAGTCTTCCCTTTATTAGGCTAAAAAAATTCTAGTTTTCCAGTGTTCCCACAAACATCATGGTAGATGTCTAATCATGAAGAAATTTAAAAAACCAACAACCCCACCACCAATTCTCTGCCTACAAGGAGATTATCAAGGGCCCAAAGACAGGCTTTTCACAGTGATGCCTGAAAAGGAGATAACAAGGATAAATGGAAATAAAAGGCATTAAGTAAGGAGAAACATTCTCTGGGTAGGGAGAAAGATTCTCACCATGACGCCAAACAAATAGAACATGCTGACCATACTGGTCATGCAGTGTATGAACTGGTCATGCTTCCAGCTGAGCATCCTTGGAATTTTTCAAAACTCAACTGGATAAATCACTGAGCAAACTGGTTTGTCCTTCTAGTTGATGCTGCTTTGAGCAGGAGGCAGGACTAGACACTTTGAGATCCTTTCCAACCCAAATTTTCCTACAGTCCTAAAAATCACAAGTCTACCTTTTGGAGAGTCACTAAAATTCCGGAAAAAAAAAAGTGTATCCAATGCGATGTTGTGATGTTCACAAGTTTAGCACGTACTGCTTTTTTACTTAACTGTAACCCAGTATATTTACCACTGATGCATGAAGTTGCATTTAAACTGTCAGCCAACTATATGAACTTAAATGGGTTTTCTGAGCTCTTATTTTAGTTCCAGGGAAGGCTAGAAAAACAAAAGCTGAGCAAACAAAAAAAGCCCCACTCATAAAAAACTCTTTGGACATCTTATTTGTCCCTTAATCTGCCCTTTATTGCTTCCCAGTTGCATTTTTCTTTACATTTAACAAGCTCACTTGCAATGGCAAACAAGTATTCTCCTAATGATGTTCTGATGGAAGAAACATAATTGCACACCGTAAAACCTTAGTAGCTACTTTAATTGCTCCACAAATTATCTTTAAGTGCTGTGCATGATTTATAGTAGCAAAATGTCCCCCTTTTCAGCAGCTAAATGGAGCTGACTGGGAACTTGTCCACCAGAAAAACCTATTTTTCAGGGCAGTTTTCACTGGAAAAAAAAAAAAAGAGACTATGTTTTCTTAAATTTAGGTAGATTTTTAAATCAGATTTAAATACCAGGTAAATGAGATTTTAATCACACCAAGAATACCCAAGTTGTGAGAGACAGAGAGACGAACAATTTGTAAGCTAAGACACACAAAATCATAAAAACAGATTCAAGATCTTAATTCAACCAGATTGCAGAAGAGCAAAAACCTTGAAATTTACTGTCAGTGAGGGATCTCTCTTGGTTGAAGTCTTGTCTTTTCTACTGTAGTGGAAGGAATTTAATGTGAAAGACAAAAAAAAAAAAAAATCAGTAAATGAAGTTTTTGTTTGCTATTGAGCCTATCTTCAAATAACACTTGGGCAGCTGTGAGACAATAAGCAAACACAAATACTTGCATAATTACAGCAATTTCCACATTCCTCATCACCTCAGCATTTTATAAATGAAGTAAATGAAGTGGCAACTTTGATGCAGAGCTGCATCATTTTTAGACAGAAAATACTGCTGAAAGTAGAACTATGGAGACACCAACATTTTAGAAAGTGAAAACTGTTTCTCTACAACAAAGCTCTACACTAATTAGGTCATAATTTAACTAGTAGGAAATAGAAATCATTGAGGCATTAGGAAAGCTTTTGGAAAGAGACAAACTTTGTAACTGTTCCATCACAAGACTACATGCTGCTATAATTGCAGCTCATGTTTTCAAAGAGGTGTATATTAATGGGTTCCAGCTCATTAATGAAAATGTTTGTTTCTATAGAATTAATGGTTGACATGTCTAAACAACTTTGAGCTGAACTTAATGCAATCTGATCTACTGACTGAAATCCTTAATTATTAGCACTTTATTGAGCCACTTGCAGTCTAAAACCTTTTCAAACACAAAGTACTGGAACAATCTTGCTCTACATTTAAGTTGGATATAATTATTTTCTGAATGGGACAAATTGACTGTGATGTGAAACACACCTACAGAGAGTTTAAGCTGGAATTATATACAAATGCTAAAACAAAACAATCCCGAAAGATAATAAGTAACAGGCAATATAGAAATCCAAGTAAGCTGTGCAAACTTTGTGAGCATAAATTACATGTGAGAACAAAGGCTTATGGATAGCAGATCTGTAGCAAGTGCTACTCCAAAAAAAAAAAAAATCTAACTTAGAGACAGACACTTTTCTTCTGTGCCCCAGACCTGTCTTAGGAGACAGTGACTGCAGAAACATCTCAAGTTTCAAACTGGAGGCACCAAAGACAAAATGACAGACATATTCAAGAACTGAGCAACAGCTGCTTAGAAGATTTAAAACAAAGATGAAGCAACAACACAAATTATAGAAGTTTCAGTTGCTATGGCATATCAATAGCCATTAATATGTTTGCATAGTTTATTACAGAATTATAGCACATAAAATAAATAAGGCTAAAATAAAATTAAATATACAAGGTGTATATAAAGTATAAGTATATATGCATATACATTTAAAACCAGAAATAAACTCACATAATAATTTAAATGTGAAATTTGAAGCCGAGATTCCAGTTAAAAAAAAAAAAAAAGAGAGAAACTAGGCAGTTGTGGAAACTATATTTTATGCAAAGTAAGTAGTATCAACATTTCATAATTCAAAGAATCACAGAATCAGTAGGTTTGAAGACACCTTCAAGATCATCGAGTCCTAACACCTCAACTAAACTATGGCACCGAGTGCCACACCCAAAACACATTCAGGAATGGTGACTCCACCACCTCCCTGGGCAGACAAATCCAGTACTTTATCACTCTTTCCATGAAAAACTTCTTCCTAATATCCAACTTATATTTCCCTTAGCACAGCTTGAGACTGTGTCCTCTCATTCTGTCAGTTGCTGCCTGGAGAAAGAGATCAACCCCCACCTGACTACAGCCACCTTTCAGGAGACTGTAGAGAGTGATAAGGTCACCTCTGAGTCTCCTTTCCTCCAGGCCAAACAACCCCAGCTCCCTCAGTCGTTCCTCACAGGGTTTGTGTTCCCAGCCCTTCACCAGCTTTGTTGCCTCCTCTGGACGTGCTCAAGCGTCTCAATGTCCTTCCTAAACTGAGGGGCCAGAACTGGACACAGCATTCATGTTCAGAACTCTAAAGCAAATTTTTATATCTGCACTTTCAATTCATTTCAGATTCATCTTCTGCTTAACTTTTTTTCTTTGAAATCATTCACAAGTAAATTAATGGCGTTCACATTTTTGTCTTTGTAACTTAGAGAGTGTTTCTGTGCTAGAGGAGGATTATCCTTAAAATTTTGGGCAATCTGAAGATTTCAATATATGAAAGTTGATACTGGGTGTAGCTGGCCTCAATTTTTAGAAATTAAAATTATATTTTCAAAATCTGCTTACTTCCATGTATTAATCTTATGAAGCTAATGGGTTTTGAAAAAAAACTCTATAAAACCAGATAAAACCAGAAATGAAATGCTTGATAATTCTACTAAAAGTCCAAAATACAATAGTTTCATGACAAGAAATATACACTATTAACTCTAATGTATCTACCTTAATCTCAACATCTGTTAATGAAAACTTGCCCCTCCTGATTTCATGATGATATCAGCACTAAGGTTAAAGGTTAATCTGGAAAGTGCTGTGAACACAAAGCTACACTAATGTAAATTCACAACAATCACAATCACAATTTTATCATAAACCTTAATGAACTTATGAACTTATTAAAGCTGAAGAACTCAATATTACTTGCACTAAAATAATTTTTTTTATTGTTTATTTACCTTCCTAATTTTTTGCACACTACTGAATCCATCTTCGCTTTCAGCTTCTCTCTTCCATAATAATTCAGCTGCAGCTATTTCAGGAGACAACCTTTACTGAAAAACAGGTAGCTCCTATTGTAACTTTTTGAATTGTTACAGATTTTTATAAAAGTTTCTTTTTTCCATCATATACTTTGAGGCTTTATTCCCACTAAAGCTGTCCTTTTGAAGGTCAAACCAAAATACTCTTCTTTTTCTGAGTGATTTACCCTCCCCTGAGTCTTAATTTCTTTACTGTCAGCTGCTCCCCCTTACAGTTACTATTTCCTTCAGGATGATAAACACAGGAGTTGATAAATGGATAAGATCAGTGGTGCTATCAAAGATTTAAACAGGTGCTGGAGATGGAATATATAACAGGATCCTTAGCTTTGATGATCCCACCCTTTAAGCCTGGCTTGTGCTCCTCTACCTTGGG
Organism: Cyanoderma ruficeps; assembly: GCA_008694505.1. NCBI lineage: Eukaryota > Metazoa > Chordata > Aves > Passeriformes > Timaliidae > Cyanoderma > Cyanoderma ruficeps. The sequence goes on from VZDJ01000302.1 coordinate 545,389, forward strand.
GACCTTATGTGGACTGTCATTTAAATTTCCCCTTGGAAGTCTGCCCATGGCTCAGACATGCTACTTCTCAAATAAACTAAAAACTGACAAAAGTAGCATTAGCAAAAAGTAATGCTAAAGGTTGGTGAACGACTGCAGAGAGCTATCCTGGAGTGTATTGTGGAGGATGGTGATAAGACTGACAGTGTTTGATACTGTCAGAAGTGATCTGCAAGAAGGAGCAGGGATTGTATTAGTGGCACTCAAACATACACAGGGCATATGGGGGGAAACTTGCAAATCACAAATCAACAGGCAAAATTAATCAGAGGAATAAATAAAACACAAAAAAATTCAGTTAAGAGAGAAAAAAAATGTCTCCAGGAAGAAAATAATCTTATATGTACTAGAGATTTCAGCCTAGGATGACATCTTGTCTCCAGCTGCTGATTTGTGATCCAGCTCTCACATGCTATCTGCTTTGGAAGCACAGGCACTAGCTTTATTTTTCAGGAATCCTTTTACTCTGACTTCCCTTTATTCTCTTTCCTGGAAGTTCAGGCCCCATGGCTTGTTACCCATCTAATGCTCTGCTCCCCTGCTTCCTCTAGGACTTTTCCTGACACTTGCTCCAGAGCTGAGAACCTCTGGTGACATTTCCTTCAGGGTAGGGTGACATTTAAAGCAAAGGGCACAAACCCTGCAATGGAATTTGTAAACACACATAAGTACACATTAGGCAAAACATAGCACACCTACACAAATTTCTGGCAACAGTCACATCTGTGCAAAAACGTTTTTCAATCTCTGCATGACCTTTGAAACCTGAGGACTTTGTCTGTGCTGGTGAATTAGAGAATGTTAGGACAGAGAGGTTAAATCACCTATTGCTGAAATGTCAGACTGAGCAGGGATCACTGATTTTCCACACTTGAATGGGTGACCCACCTGGATACCACATAAGAACCAATGAATATCCTTGCTACTGCCTTCTGGGGCCAACTTTTAAACTAGGAGACCTCAAATGCATTTTTGTGACAAGCCCTACAGGTCATATTGGCTTAAGATAATTCTTTGATAAATCTGTGTGGTGAGTGATGCAAACAGTACAGGATCTATCACAAGAAGAAAATTAAAAAGAGGAGGGGGGAAAGAGAAAACTGCTAAAGCACAAAGAGGAAAGTAGAGCCCAGGAAATGGTAAGGTTGCAGACACACTTACTGTTTCCTGACTGCATCTGAACTGACTGAAAAGGTCACTTCCCAAAATTACTTCTAGAGTGCAGTTGCCTGGGATCATGACAGCCTACAGAACTGCACACATCAAAACCATCTCAGTTGAAATGAAGAGCACTTGTTCATCCACCAAAATCATCTCAGTTGAAATGAAGAGAACATTTGTGCCAAACTGAGCCATCCTAACCAAACACATATACCAGTGTGATCAGAGACTGGTTAGAAGAGTTTAGGCACTTCTTCCATTAAAAAAAAAATCAACCCCCTGTTATGTCTAAATCTTAAACTTGTCCAGTAGTGTTAGTGGACTTAAATGTCTAATATATCTAGCACAATGTATGGTGCTTTTGTACAAGCAGCTGCAACATGCTCAAGGAAGATTGCAACTATACCAAGCAGACTAAGTACAGTCTCAGCTAGAATTACTTCTCCTCAAGCAGAATAATATTATCAGGAAGTTATTATCAAATCAGCTCAGGATATCAACACAAATAATGCTGCCTGGAAAGACTGAATCATAGGGGAGAGCATAGAGAGTTAAATGAAAGCCAGTGAAGAATATAAGATATGACAGGGACATGGAATATTAGATGGATATATTCCTGTTTATCAACACTTCGCAGCACATTACCAAGACAACATGTAAAATATTCTGATATTTATCAGTCTGGAAATTAGTAAGATATTTTTTCACTTATAATTTCTCATCTTCCTTTAAAATGCTGCTGCTGTGAATTCAGTCACTCAGCTTGAAAGTGGATTTGATAGTTTGGTTATGATAAGCCCTTTTCTTCAAAATATTTTGAAAATAATCTATCCAGAAGAAATACATGAAGCCCCCCTAAAAACTACACAAGCTTCTTAATTCAGTGTAATTTATAGGGTTTTTGTCTTTTCTGCTCTTTGGGACAAGACTGCTATGGGAGCTTAGGATTCATGATTCTGCTTTTCTATTAATTCCTGCATCATGGGTGCATCCTGAAGTTAAAATTAATAAACCAGGAACAGGAAAAAACCCCACTCTAAGTTACCCTGAGTAAAGAATGTAAAATCTAATCCTTAGTTACATCTATGTGCCTGCAGCCACCAAAACAGAGCTGAAAGATCTTGCAAAAATAAAATAGGTAAGATCTTGGGATTGTTTCATTTTAAAGGTGATCATGCAGTTTCAGAATTTCTTCCTTCTCATTAACTGCCAGACAGGTACAGCTAGCTCTCACTGGGCTAACTGGGCTGCCTAACAATGGCTGAAGACACAAGGGAAGGTGTTAGCAATAAGGTATTAGTGTGCAGCCTAGACACAGAACACAGCAAAGCCTTTCAGCCATCAACATTTTCCCATGTTAAAAATGAAACCCCTTAGTTTATTTCAAAATAGCCATAAGGGAACTTTGTGTGGAACAGGATCATTAACTTAGCCGTGAAATGATTTGAGTACAACCTGCCTCTAGTACCTTTTTCAACTTTACTAAAAACTAATGAGTGGAAAAACCAGAAAGTGTCAAAAATAATTCCAGTGAGATACATGACTAGCACACATTTCTTTAACTTATTTGTTTCACTTACTGTCTTAAGTAGTTTTAATACTATAGCACAAACAATGTTAAATAGATTTTCTTTCTCATTTGGAGCAAAAACTAGAAATGCCAAACAGAATCCTAAAGTTTCAGTCTATTTACTTCTTACAGTTTGGGATGTCAATTTTGGTTTATATAATCATTAAGAAGAAAAAAGTGAAGTTGAGTATGCTGCTCAGGAGTATACATTAATGTCACACACTGGTGTTTGCAACCATACCTTAGTGCAACAAGGAATTTGTAGTGGTATCCATGTGGAACAGGCTTCCTTTGTGCTTCTATTAGCTGCTAATATATGAGTAGACTTCTGACAGCTCAAATAGTACAATCTGTTTTCTGAATTGCTGCACTAAGAAGCCACCAAAAAATCTATTACATTCTAATGGTGGTGGCCTAACATATAAAGTGCTGCATAGTTTTTTTGTAAATGCTCTCTGCTCAAAAAGCATTTTATATTAAAAAAAAAAAAAGAGAACAAAATCTCCTTTGAAATAGTTAGCTTGTTTACCTTAAAAGGTGCTAACTAACAAAAAAAAATAATATTGAATGGGACATTAGGAATCTACATTCCCTAGTTATGAGGTGTTCATTTTTTTTTTTTGACAAAAACACATATGAAAAATGTGCAAATGACTTTATATAGGAAGTAGACTATGCTTAGTTTTATAATGAAGACCTGTAGTTATTTACCTGCTAAGTGTCCAGATGCCTGCCCTGGTGATCCAAAAAAAGTAGTAAGCTACAAGATTAATCTTCCATTCTTTCTTTTTCTGGCTCAAAATGTATTTCCTAATCTCTGGTTCAAAAGACAAAGCTCAGAATACACAGTGGCCAAAAGTAACAACTTTCCAGAGGAAGACAGAATGAAGAGCTGTAAAGGTCAGAAATGACCCAGTATCTTCATCAGATGAAAAAAAGGTGTAGTATAGAAGTGTGTTCATTGTCTTCTGTAGTTGTAAACCCTTCTTGTTAATTCTTTACGGCTAAAAGATAATAAAAAATTAGGCTGAAACAATTCTTTCTTGCATTCAGCAGAAACACAAAGCAAATGCTTCACTAAAGCAATGGAGCTCATTTATGTTACAAGAAAACAGATTAGGCTCTGTATTTGCCTTGTAATAGTACCTTTGCTTTCAATGTTTTATCTTCTTTCAGAACATACTAGTCATTTACAGGAGTTTAAATTTCTGTTATTTTTTCCAGAGATTTTACTTCATAATATTCCTCTAACTGTACAAACTCAGCTGAATACATCAGAGAGTACACTTATGAAACTCGTAGGTGTCATCGTGCTGGGGTCAGAGGAGGTCACCTACTTTGGAGGACAGAAACGAATTTCAGTCTCCACAGGCTGGAAAGAAAGTCTTCAAAGAATATAACTAAATTCAGTAATTATAAGTGAAAAAAAAAATCCCTATGCTTTGACAGAAGAAAACCAGAAACAGCAGTTCACAGAAGAAAGCAAGAAAAAACTGAGACATCTTGGAGGAGTAACCAGCATCACTGCTAAAAGCTGTAGTGTGCAGTTTCTCCTGTACGTGCCAAGGAAATTGTTAATGAATGCAAGTGTTCTGCTTTTAAAACTGCATGTACTGAAGAGCTGAATTCTGTAAGGTGCCAGAATTGGCAAAAGTCACATGAATTGCTGGTGTTTATGAGAATAAGCAAAGAAAAAAGACTTCCCTTTTAAACAACCTCAAAGAAAGATCTTGTCTTGGAAATATTTCTATTCCCTGGGTGATGTTACTGGTTTGCAGAGAATGTTTCCTTAAGTATGCTTTAAAAGATTGTCTCAAACATGAACTCAAGCCTGGTAAGCAGGTGATATGCAAAGTGCACTTCTCAAGGATGAGCCTCTCTTTAGTATAACTATTTTAAGGGTGGGCATAACACCTAAGAATTCAAGATGAATTTGAAATCAGCAAGTTTAGTGGAAACCATACTGAAAGAATGGCTTAATTAAAGCAAGGCTGTAAACTAACATTGCTTGTTCAATTAAAGAAGCAGGTGCAGACTAAGTGAATTTACTTATATGCAAAACAGGAAAAACTAGAAGATAAAGAAGGTGAAACAATTTACATAAGGGAGAGCTGATTTAATAAAGGCCTAAGTGAAGCAGACCATCTGGATGAAGTTGCAGAAATTGTCACAAATCAAGGCAATTAAGAACTGTAGAACAGGAAAAAAACCCCTTACTGGCATGTGACAGACAAGAAAAGCACAATCCAAGAAAGCTAGAAGTATATAGCTATAGAAGCAAAAAATCAATAAAAACTTCTTTGAGTCCTAAAGGGAAACATACATATATGGACAGCTGCTGAGGGAATGAAAACAAACACAACAAACGTCCTTTGCTTTTTCTGTATTTGTGCTTATCATTATGAATAATTAAAAATACTTTAAAACTCGCCCTTCTTTTCATTATTAAACTGAAACAGAGTAAGATGCTAATGTTAATGTAGATGTCTGATTTTATCTGACTGCAGTTTTTAACTACTTCTCTCTCAAGCTCATCACTGAGACTTGCACTTCAGGAAGGAGGAGTGGGAAGTGTCCAGCCTGGGAAGGAAGTCTCCTTTGCAGTGATACAGGTTGGGAGTGCCTGGCTGGAGAGCAGCTCTGCAGCCAAAGCCCTCGGGGGCCCTGATGGGCAGTGAGCTGATTGTGAGCCTGCAGGGGCGCGGCATTGATGAGCACCAAAGGCATCCTGGGCTGTGCCAGCAGGAGCACAGTTAAGGGGAGGGATTACCTCCCTTTAATCAGCACCCATTAATCTGCAGCTATACTGCTGGACCCCCAGGAAAAAGATGCTGATAAACTGAATTGTATTCAGCACAGGCCTACCAAAATGCCTGGGGCTCCAGCATCTGTGCCACCAGGGAGCTGGGCCTCATCAACCTGGGAAAGAGATGGCTGCACAGGGGGGACCTAACAGCAGCCTCCAGTGCCTATGGGAAAGGTATCGAGGGAAAGGTATCCAGGCTGTGGATGGCAAAAATCCTTAAGACACTGATCATAAATGAAGTAACTCCATACCAGTTCAGACGGTATACAAGAAAACATTTTTTCACCATAAAGACAGTCAAGCAAAAGAACAGATCCAGGTTCCATCCTGGAGATTTTTCAATACTTGACTGAATACTGAAACAGCAACACACAACACTGATTTAACCAACATCGATTTGATCCCACAGCTAATGCTGATTGAAGCAGGAAGTTTGACTAGAGACCTTGTGTTCTCCTCCAACCCAAATTTTTCTATGATCCTGTGAACATCAACTAATGTTGCACCACAGTAAACTACAAACTGTATCAGACAGTAATGCACAGATAACTGAATGAAAAAAAAATAGGATTAAAATAAGGTACAACTTCATTTTCACTGTTACCAACACATACAAGAAATAACTTGTAAAATCAATAAACAGATTATGAAAAGATTCTAATTAAGTTTACAAAAAGATTCTGAGGCAGTCCACTTCAAAATCCCACCCACTGCTGCTATTTAGCAGGCATGTAAAACTCTTCAGGGAATAGAACAGTCAATGGAGCAGCACTAGAATAAAAATTTATTTTCTTTGTTACATAATTTTTCTATTTTCATAAAATGAGACACTACCACAAAATACTTTTTAAAACAGATAGAGATAGCATGAAAGTCAGTCAGCCAGAAAGCTACGAATGTGGGAGAATGACAAATTATAAAACCATAAACTGCTATTAGGCTACTAATAAATAACTGCTAATTCAACAATATAAATATATAATTTGTGTGCACTTATATATATATTTGCTTTTATAAGGCTGAACAAGTTGCACTTGAGGAACAATAGCATTTTGCCAACATCTAAAGTACATGTATTTACAAAAAAAGAGATGTGCATGACAAAAGAAATATCCTTGAACTGTTCATTTTAAAACTGTAAGGGTATACCATGTAAAACACTCCAGAGAACAATGGCAGGTCAGACCAAATTATTTTCAGTGTTTCCTATTTACGTCTATGAGATGTTATGCTCAGCACATTGGACCTTGAGATGGTTCTTTTGAGACATCCAATTGTCTACTCTCAGCAAAGAGCACTTTCTCTGGATTTGGTATTCCTCTCTGGAGGCCAGACAGGTAAAACTTGGACGTGGCCATACCTACTTAGCAAGTACTTGAAGACTTAGTTTAAACCTGCAGCAGGTTTCTCGTAACCTGGTTGCAAATCCTCCAGGGCCTACCTCAGCCATCCTGGTAATTTCAAAACTAAAGACAGTGGTGTTTACTCAAATTACATCTAATAGTCATTGGCTAAGAACAGAAATTGTCTGAAGAGCAGGGATTTAAACTTAAGATTTCCTACTCTAAAACATATAAGGTATCACAAATGTGGGGTTTAGTTTTCAGATTAAGACATCTAAATGCATGTGGTGAGTTACACACCTAAGCACATTCTGTCACCACTGTTCAGTTGTCTAAGCAGACACATTTAAGTGACAGTGCCACTAAAGATGCTTCAGGGTATCAGAGGCATCTACATGAAGGGAGAAAACGTGACACAAGACTTGGAGAAGATCTGCAGTCCTTTGGGGTAGCAGCTAGATACCCAGACCAAAACTGTTGGTTACTTTGCAAATGTTTCAGAGATAGATGTCTCAACCACATAGAGACATCTAAATGTACAAGTCTACCTTTGTGCATTTTCATCTTGAGCCAACCCCCGTCTTAGTGAAAAATCTTTGAGAAACAAGAGAACAATCTACTAAGTATTCTGATTGCAGGGGTTACTGCCCCCACCAAAGCTGAGGTGTTCACTAATGTGGTTCACTGCCCTATTTAATTCTGCACTAAGCATATAAGGAGACCCCAGCTGATCAGTTAACAGCGCTTTTGCAGAGAAGCAAATGTGTGCTCAGACTGCTGCAATGGCATTGCAAGGGGAACTCTCACTCCACCTCAACACTTCCAAAGCAGCACAACTGCTCCAAATCCTTGTCAGAGTGTAAGTGCCAGGTAGTTGTGCCATCTCTGGATACAAAACCTTGTCTTTCTGAAAAATAATGCTTAAAAAATCATGTCTCCAAGTGAGCAGTTACTTCAAAATTTACCAAGGATGAATGTATTTCCTGAAATATCCACTGCTCTTCCAGTGGCCTAGAGAGCTTACCGGTGAGAAAGTGTTACGATCTGCAAGAAAGAAAATATGTGTCCCTTTTTGCCTGAGTTACTTTACTAAGAACAAAAATACTTTTTGTCAATTGATGAGCAAATATGGTGTGCAATCTAGGTTTGAAATTTTCTTTTGAACAGGCTTGAAACGATACACATTTTGCCATTATATAGATGCCAGTATCCTTCTGCATTTTGTGTCTTTTGCTTACATACTATATTTGAATGAAGCTTTTTGAAAAAATTAAAATGAAAATTATTATATCAATTAGATAATTGTTCATTTTGTTTATTCCTTTCCTTTCTTTTTTTGCAATCATGCTTTCAGTGCTGTGGAGGAAGAAGGAAGAACTGATCCTCCACCAGAATGAAAGAAACAAACAAAGAAAGAAGTAAAGCAGCAGCAAAAAGGGCATATTAGTTCCTGAGTGGCTACCAAACTTACACACTGATCTATTTTCTTTAGTTCGGCTAAGCATATCTGATTATCTCATGTGACTAGTCAGGAATGCTTGCTTTGCAAATCAAACGTTTCTGTTGAAAGAAAGTTAGCTAGAAGAAAGCATTAAACAAATGTTACCATGTGACATATCAAATAGGAAGTTTAAGAAACAGAACAGGGGCCAGGGTCTTAACTAAGAAACACTCTCTGGGGAGCCAATTCACCATCAAAGTAACCTGCTTTCTAAATATCAATGTATTTTACATATATATAAAGCAAAGGTTTATTAAAAATAAATGCATTCAAATTTATAAGACAGTGATGTTTCAGAGAATTTTCCTCACATAAAAATTGAAGGGGAAGAACAAGAACTAATGCTCAAAATATTTTGCATTTATACTAAATGTAGGCTTCTAGGAGACATAACAAAACTAAAATGTTTTTATCTAATAGAAAAAAGAGCAATTGATCATAATAGTTATCCTTTAGATTTATCAAAGACTGTGGTTCAGTTAAGATATTGTTAAGCTCACACTTTAAAGACCTTTTAAGATAATTTCTGTTAAATTATATTACTTTAATTATTACTATGAATATAATACCATCACAGAGAAAAAAAAGTTCCATTACATATCAGATAATATGTAAATATACTAAAGGGGATTTTATCAATATTCATTAATTTTGAACAGAAAGGTTTAAAGTAACTATTAAATGAGTTACACTTCTTCAGAGTAGATCTCTGAAATCATTACTCAGAGTGAATCAGGCCTATTGTATCTAAACTTGTGCATACACAAGTAAAGCCAAACAACATACAATGAATGTGAGAAAGTTGTGAAAGCGAGCACCAGATTTTATTTTGCTCAAGTAATGACTCATCTGATTATCAGTAATGAAGACTGTCTGCTAAGAATTTCTACTGAGAAGTTACCAAGTTTAAAATAAACATTTCTATTTCAGCCAACCAGACACTGTCACTAAATCACGGAGAAGCTATACAACTCCTAAAGGACAGGCATTAGTCTCCTAACTTGGAAGCTCTACACACAGATTATGACTGCACCTTTAAAATTCATAGTGTTTATTTTAAACAGCACCTGAAAAAACTATCTTTGTTCCATTTTCACTGTTTGCACAAACACCAACACACTGTTTTCTGTTATAAGAAACAGCATTTATTGAAAATGGCACCTGGATTATTACATTTTTTCTATATTCAGAATTGGAAATAAATTGCATTATCTCTGAAAATGCTGTATAGAATAGTAGTTTAAAGTAAATGTTTTCCAATAAGGATAATATCCCTGCCTGGCTCGAAAACTTTCCAATGCAATCCCACAACAAATGCATGGTTAAAAAGTAGGCTGCTTGTTTTCATCAATTTGCATTTGACCTGAGTTCAAAAGAACACTCACTCTCCACAAATATAAAGAAAACAAAGGGAATTCATCTGAGAGATGAAGAATAATTTGATCAAGGTTCTTCAGAAATTTGATTTTTTCTTCTCCTCCATAGTCTGAGCTTGAAATGTTACTTTCTTCTGTCTCATTTTGAAGAAGTTGTTCCAGAATCATGCACAAAAAAAAAATATTCTCATACCGGGTGATGTCATACACAGACTGGACCTGGGAATAAAGAAAAATCAGTACATAAGTAGAGCGTGAAAACATTTCTGCAGCCTGACTTCACAGATGACAATTTAAGGAATACTGTTAAAATTTGCAGTATTGTTTATATAATCAGGACACCTATACAGTCAGTATGATTTCCTTTTTGTGGTAACAGTCAAACAACTAGCACTGCATCACACCAAGTGTGATGAAAACTAAACATAACCTCCTCTTCATGAGAGAGTTTGCTTTACCTAATTATCCACAGGCTGTGACATACCATAGTGATGTATAGAAAAACAACTACAGTAACAGCTTTGTTTGGTTTGGGCATATAATTAGAATTGGTGGGTTTCTGTTTTCTGAGAAATAAAATAACAAGCAAAAACCAATTTTTTACTCCTAAATATAGACACTCATCTATTCAAGTGACACATCCAGAAAGCAAATAAAAAGTCAAATTCTCAATCTCAATAGAAAAGGCACAAGCCAGTTTTGAGCAACTGAAAGTGAAGTATTCAGCTTGTCAAATATGCTGGAACAAGGACACTGACCAAGCTAAAAAATTTTTGTAAGTCTTACAGCTTTATCCAATATAAATTTACCTGTCCTGTATTTAGAAACTGGAATTTTACACAGAAGCTTTCTGTACATAGGAAGTAACTGGTAAGGTACAAACTTAAACCCTGGAGAATTGTCTCTAGGGAATGAAATCCTGTGTCCTTAACAGCAAAGATCTATCAATAATATGAGATGATCTTCTGAAAAAGGCTGCAATTGCAGTAGGTAGATGATCAGAACTGAAAGGTAAAATCACAGCTGCTAGAAAATTAATTATATGTTTTAGAAAAAGGACCAATAGCTCTAGCAAATTTAAAAACCTGTTTAGACCTGTGATACAAAGCCAGATGGGTCAAGGTTTCAACATGGGTCTGTGAAAACACATCAAATAATTTTACTCAGTCTAGATTACATACTGTAAGACTTCCCAAAGAAATCCATTATACAATCATTTTACAAAAAATGTAAAGTATTTTTGATTCCACTAGAATCAAAGAAAAAGACAGCACTTTCCCTTCTCCAGCTGAAACTGAGGAATATGTTGACTCAGAGACTGATCACTCTGCTTTCTGAGATAGTAGTTATTAAATCTAAAATCTGGGTTCAAGCACCCTGTGGTAATGGGTTTCAGGTAGCCTCCCACCTGAGAGATAAAATTAAGACACCACAGCCATCCTATTGCAAAGCCTCAACATAGCAAAAAAATTTTGCTGAGTTTTCTAGAAATCTTGAAAATTAGGCTTGTTACAACAACATATTATCCCTAGCCTTGCATACTCCTGTCTCTCTGGAACCTGGTAAGAAAAACGTACAGTTTAGAAGCTGCTGCCAAAAATTCAGTATTAACATTCTTATCAGAAAAGACAGCAAAAAATGAAAAAGTATAACATTATTTAATAAAAGCATACTAAGTATTTACCTATTTCTAAATTTTAGTTAAATCTAACTGCCTAATTTGGGAAAATCTCCTTCCAAATCAGAGGTAATAACACAGTCTGTTTCCTCAAATATCAAACATCCAACTCCAGGACAATGTGCCTATACACTGATTGTTTTGGCTGCTAACTAATAGTGGGGAGCTAAATACATTTGCTTATTACACTAAATTACAGCTTTCAAAATTTTGAAAGTAAGGTTTATTGAATTTCAAGGAAATAGACGATTCTAAAGCTCTACAAAGTCTGCTCCTAAGACTTTTAGTATAGGGGTCATCTGACCAAACACAGGCATGAACAAGCTGAGACAGTTATCCCTTGTTCCTGATTCAGCTGACAGAGTGAAGCAAGGGGTGGCACAGAGTTGTCTGAATGTACATATCTATTGCCATTTCACATGCCTCAGGGTAGCAGCTGTAAGCCAGGAGGAGTACCTTAGGTGTGCTATTAGATGTCTGAGTTTTTACAACCGAGTAGCTCCCAGTGTCCTTCAGCACGTAATTCATCATCCCACTGCAAACTAGAACCACAGACATACCATGTCCTGGAACTCCTCACAGTGATAAAGTGTGACTATACCCAGAAAAAAATTACTACGTCGAAACATAAATGGGAATTCTATACTCTTAGTTTCTGTAATTTGGAAATCAGATGTACGACATTACAAGCAAAAAAAATCTTTCTTTGACTCTCAAGTGTTGGCTTTGGAAGTTCACTCCTTTTACATATCGATCCAAAACGACGGTCTGTTCCATGCAGTTAATTGTGTTACTTTCAGTGGGTCTTAAAAGGTGCAACTAATTGCATCTTAGTAAACGACCTGATTATGGATAATAGAATCCACAAGTTAACTAATTAGCTCCTTCTACAAATACTACTGCATTAAAGGAAAATTGCTTTAATCACACAGAACTGACATTGAAAAGAAAGGGTAAGTATGATGGCAGGGAGGAAGTATTTTTTGAGATAATTATTTTTCTGGAGACAAATGCACTTTGAAATATTGCATTATATAACCAAGGTGGGGAAAAAATCAGTCTAGAACATTTTCTGGCTCAAGGCTTATTATTAACCTTTCCAATCCATTCATTAATCTGAACAAAATGTGTCTCTGTTTCTTTTGTTAGATGTCTTCTGTAGCACTGATTGATGCAATTACTACCGATACAAATTTATGCCACATAATTGGTAAAGGGATCCCTTTATTGTTCCCTAAAAGTGCAGAGTCAGATAAAAGGCCTATTAATCTTGCCCACCAATGTGTGTGAGTGGGTAACTGTACATGTATGTGCACGCACCAGAAAGTTCAGAGGGTGTGTCTATAAAGCAAGCCTCATATATATATATACATATATATGTGTGTGTGTGTGTGTGTATATACATGCTGCTATTCCAGAATACATTAATACCAACTTTAATAACTTTAACACTAACTCTGTTTTTCAGAATCAATTTTAAGGTAATCACTCTTACAAAACAGACAGGTAAGCAATATGGATTTTGGACACTATACTTTATGAGATCAGTCCTCATCAATTTTGTCTCACCAAGTACTTGGAAATGTGTTTTGTAGCAGAAAAAATAGGCATTTTTCATGCACCTTAGTTTTTAATCTAACTTTTGAAACTATTTTCTTATTATGATTTCTCAATACAAATAAACTTGTTAAATATTTTAAAAATATTATTTCTATATAATTGAGCTTTATGTAAGACAGAAACAAGAATTACAAGGATCTCCTAGCTGGATCTGATGATGTGTAAATCATAATTAATTGTATTTACATCACCAAGTTCAGAATGCAAGTGTCAAAATGTTTGGTTGAAATTTATTCTCCAACCTTCTTCTACATTACATGGTGACCACTTGAAAATGGACACATACTACATAATTTGAAAGCAGGGAAGAAGTTCTCTTACCTGTCTCCATTATAATGCTATTACAGTCAGTACTAATATGTTAAAAGAAACTGCTGTGTTCTGGGTCCCTGGCCCTTTATACTTCCTCCGCAAAACAATAGATCAGGTGGCCCCAGATCAAATCCCAAGTTGCTGCTGTCTTACTGGACAGATTTGGGGTCTTGGTGAACAGATTAGGAAACAGATTCTCAATTGTACTTAGAATATTTTTGTTTTCTTGCCTTAATGGTTTACACACGTTTCTATAATTCATTCAAATGCCATTAGTAACAGCAATATAAAATAAGAGAAGAAATTGAAGGAATTCTCTACAATTCTTAAGCCATGTCACCAGCCACAAGTCATATTTCTAGTGATGCAGTCTGTTGGGCTTGGAATTATCATATGCAGAAGGCTGATGATACTTTCTGAGTAGAGGCAAGTAAGTTTTATTCCTTTTACATCTCAAAGGATGTACAGAACTGAGACAATACTTTACCACTGCAAACAAGAATTAGATGAAAGAGAGTATGATCATGGCAACTGCTTCCATGCAGCTCAGATGCTTGTGTAGAAGTGTCAGCAACACCTGCATGTTCTCTGGAATACAGGAGGAATGGCACTAACTTGGGAAAACTTCTTTCTTTGGTTTAGAACAGAAGATTTAAATGCTGAAACTTCTGACAAAATGAAAACAATTAAAATTCATTTCAAAGCACCATTATGTTTGATTAGAGACAAAAAGCTACCCTCCTTTTCTATCTCTTTAATTTAGTTGACATCTGTTTAGGCTTTTTAAGTCCTATGACAATACCAAGTTTAAATATATGTTTCAACAAGTAACTCTACACAACAAAATACTACATAAAACACCGACATACCAATACAGACTTCAATCAGATGGGAAAGATGAATGTTTATTTAGAAAGTCATAAAATTGACACTTCTAGATAGTTATTTTAGCAGAAAAGTATTCTGCCCAGATCTCCCCAATACATCATATCCTTACAGTTTTGCTTCTTTTAATTTTTTTTCTTGCAAGTTTTGCCTCTTCCATTTCTTGGCAAATCTCTACTATTGAGCAGGGATGTAACTTTTTATGCTAGCAAAGTGTCTTTCCTATGCTTCAAGAAATTCTAAATAAAGTTTCACTGAAACATCAAGTGTTAAAAGGTTGTGTTTCTCCTCTTTTACAGGCATATTTTTCAGAGAAGCAGAAAGAGCAGACCAAAATACACAACAAGAGCTGCTACAGCTTGGCTGGTTTTATCTTCCAATGGAAGCACAGGCAGCAGGAATCGCAGCAGGAATCAGCTGCTGGGCTGTGACTACTTAGTTAAGGAGCATGAAGGATAGAACAGAACCAAATCTGCCATCTAGCCATTTCCAGGTAAAATCCCCCATGGCCTGTCTGTCCCCTCGTCAGGCAAGAAAATGTAGCCAAAGCTTCTAGGTAGAAGGTAGAAACAAAGAGCATATAATTTTCTTGATATAGCCTATACCAACAAACACCATCTCAGCAAGAAGTCCCAGTGCCCCCTTGCTTCCTTGCAGGTGGCTACTACAGGCAATACAGACTGAATTCTGGGCAAGAAAATTAAAATTCATGGGCCAGGAGGCCACACAGCAAGTGGAAGCTGATGTCCCACAGGAACACGGGACTGACCCAAACCACTTAAAAATGTTTGAAGAGGAGCAAGCCTCTTAGAAAATGTCTCAGCTTGATTTACATATTTCTAGAGACACACAATCCTGGGTGTGCTGTTTAATAGATAATTACCCCAACTCTTTTGTTGTTGTTGGTTCATTTTATTTGCTGCCTTAGCTTTCTGGTGGTAAGAGAGGATGCTCCATCTAGAGTTAAGAGGAAGGTGACTGAGACTAAACAAAAAGGAAGTGACATACTAAATGCAGTCACTGATACTCTCATAAGTGAAAAACTTATTTCTGTGCTCACTATGCCTCCATATAGGAGGGAGACTGAAATGGGTTTCTGCATTTTTAACACTACAGTTCTAATGAGTGTTTATATAATAACTATAACTACAAGTTCCTAAATGGAGCAATATTTGACTAGATGAAAGCATCACCTTTTAAGAAAAAATGTTTCTAAATCAGCATAATGAAAAACAAGAAAAAAGTGACTGACTGGAAACTCTATCAACAAACTGTCACCATCTGGTAAACTTTGTGTTTACGAAGGAAATGCTGAAACCCTGAGTTTTCAGCAGAATCAACATGGTTTTTACTCTACTCATCCAGTCTAAGTCAGAGGTTAATGGAAATATGTTTCAAGAATCACTGAATTGTTCCCTCAAGTCAATACACTCTCACTTTACGAATAAACAAGATTAATTCTCACAGGGACTTCTGTTCTTGACCCTTCAGTTTTCCTTTGAGAAATCCCTATCCAGGTTACTTATTGCTGTGTTCAAGAGCTAACTACAAGAGAAACATTTTTTCAGAGTACCATTATGAACATTTGGATAGTATGGATAGTAAGCATTTTATTTCAAAACAAGACAAATCTTCTCAACTGGATGTTCTGCAAACATGTAAATAACCTCGGTTTGATAATTAAAATTTACAAACCAAACAATATCCACAGTATACGAAATGAGAGTAGGATAAAAGAGATTATCTATAATTGTTGTTTAGTGTTTAAATAACATGCAGATATGCATCTCTGAAATATTTAAGGCAGACATGCATGAAAGTCTTTACTAGAAATCTTTTTGTCCTGTTTCTAATACTACTGTGTTAAGGTAAAGGGTAATTCCAAATTGACATGATGCAGGGTTCAGTTTTTAGCTGATTAGCCTATCTCT
Source organism: Cyanoderma ruficeps (assembly GCA_008694505.1). Classification (NCBI taxonomy): domain Eukaryota; kingdom Metazoa; phylum Chordata; class Aves; order Passeriformes; family Timaliidae; genus Cyanoderma; species Cyanoderma ruficeps. The sequence continues at coordinate 561,611 of VZDJ01000302.1, forward strand.
TTAGGAGGTTTTTGTTTTGTGATTTGAAATGCCTATTTCCTGAACAACCCTCCCAATAATCATAATCTTCATAACTATGTCAATTATTCACCTGCCAAGTAAATTCAAACTGATATATGAACTCTTGCAGTATCTCAAGCAAAATTTACATCATGTACAATTCCTTATTTAAATTACACTCACACAGCCCAAATTTTCAAAATATTTTCATATTTTTTCAATGGGTTATGAAATTCTATTTTTGCGTATATTCACGCTGAGTATCACTTTATTCTCAAGTAGATCCCTAAGTTTCAACTATTCGGCTTGCAGATCAAGATCAAATGTGTCTGCAGAAAGGGCTGAGGAATTACCAACATTTGTAACAGTTAAATTTCAGAGGAGAGGCCATCAGATAAACTCTTGGAACAATTTAATCTACAGCATGTGCAGTGACTAGTCCTGAGTAAGATAGTGCCAACAACACTTCAGAAGTCCCAGGCAGCCTCATGCTAGAGAGTTTCAGAAGCAACAGTAAGAATCTTGCAAAAATACTATCTGTCCAGACACCATTATTTGGCATACACTGGAAAATACTTTTGATAGAATTTAAAGTGTTTGTTCTCTTTGCTGTCTCCCAGGGGGAAGATACTTATCCCTGAGGCATCTAGGCTTTGTGCCTCTTCCACATATCACTTAGCAGGGTCATCTGTTACTAGTCCTTAGTGTGACATACTGAATTACAAGAAATTCCCAAGACATCTTAAGCAGTATTATTCTTATAGTAATACAATTTCCACAACATATTGTAAAAAATTAAATATGTCAGCAGCAGAGCACTCACGTTTCCATTCTGCAATAAAAATCATGATTTTCTTGCAAGTAACACAACAAAGAATGCTTTAAAACCCAAATTATAATCCCCTTTATCCTATTAAAGACAGCTAAAAAAAGTAAGTCACAAAGCTATCTCATTTGGAGAGAACAGCCAAAATGTATGAATCTGTGAACCTTCTTAGGATAATGGGAACTTATAAAAACATTTTTTTTCCAATCTACAAGGCATAAACTTCAAATCTGACTTCTCACATTTATGTTATTTTTGAATTTTTTTCTAAAATTATAAAAAATAATTCTTCACAAGTTGAAGCATGTGAAAATGCTGGTTTGATTTTGGTTTTGTATTTTTTTTCAGAAAAGAATCTGAAATAAAGACTGTGAATATATCTATTATAGTGTGGGTCCTTCCAAACCAAATGGGATACTTAAGAATATTTCTAACTTAAAATGAAGTTACAGATCAGACGATCCCATGTAAAGTCTCTATCAGGAGAAAGCGATCAACAAAACAATCTAAAGAAATTTCTCAGTTATGAACAGTTCAGTATTAGAGAAAGGGTTTTTTTGTGGTTTGTGTTGTTGGAGGATTTGCCTACTTAAAAGTGTAAGAGTACTACATGAAATAACCATGTAATTTAAATAATAGACGCTGTTTGTTGACATAGGAAATTAAGTTCTTGTCCTGCAAGAAGCGTTGTAAGTACAGCAAGGCCAGTGATCTAAGCAGGTCTTGAAAATAAATAGCATATACATAACATTTTTATAGGTAATGGAACACTAAGGTAATAAGATTAAGTTTTGAATAATAGCAATAATAAAAATTCCTCCATTAATTAAAATTATGTCAGAAAACAATGGATTGTTGAAAAATACAACTACATTAGTTTCAAAAGAAACTAGTAATACTTAAGAAAATGCACAAGAAGCTCTGAAAATAAATAGAGATCACTTTACTTTAGTGATTCCAGCACTGGGCAGACAATGCTGGCAGTAATGCAAGATACACATTTATTTGTACTGAATCATAATTCATTAATTTTTGTTGAAGCTTTTCAACATGCTTTTCATCTCCTAAGCCTTGTTTTTCCTAAAAGCATGATAACTTTGCCTACATAGAGCTTGACTTCCTAAAATTATCTCATCCAAGGCTAGGGATGGAAAGAATCAACTGAACCCAGCAACTGGCAGATGGCTGGTCCAAGAACAAACCAAAGCGGAAGGCTGTCACAGAATGTGCCCTTAAATTGCCTGCCACAGGACACTGTGAGAGCTGAAAGCTTGTATGGGGTGAAAGAAAAGTGAACAGTTGTAGGATAGTGAAATCCACGGATACACGTCTAAAAACAATTGCTCTTCACCTGGAATAGCACAAATAGATTGATACTGGGAAGAATGTTCCTGAAAACATCTCCAAACTCCTCCTCTGATTTACTGTCAGAGGAAGAATGGCCATTCCCATGTTTTTCTATCTCCCAGTTAAATTTACTGCTCCACCCTCTACCAATGGGAAGTTACTTCAGAGAAGATTTCTTTCCCTTTTTCAGTTTGCAGCTCTGGAAGCTTACAACCAGTGGCTCCTCATGAAACCCCCTTCATTTTCAATGAGAGCAGTCCTTGCTCCAAAGCCAGAGACAGACTCCACCACTGCAGGCTCAAAATCACAAAGAAAAACAGCCCAAACATAAGCAAACCTAGGTGGTTTTGGACTGAGAACAAATGTGTGCTTGATGCTTTTATTTATCTGCAAAAGAAAACAGAAAATCCAGGAAAAAAACAAGACAAAACAAAACTCTTAAGAAGGATCAAGAGGAGTGATTCTAGGCATTGCCCTGTGTGAGGAAAAGGACAAACCTGGTTGAAACATAAGCTTAATGTTTGTAAGAAAAAGAAGCTGACATCTGCCTTCTGAATCCCTTTCATCCATGGAATCAAAGTCTCTGTATATTTTTAATAGATAAAAAATGATACTGCTAAAGAAGACAGGTTTCCTTCTAATTATGAAGCTATCTTTCCTCTTCTGTAATTAGAGGCTTAATATTCTGTAACTGTTCAAGGCAATTATTTAGCTTAATATTAAGCCAACCTTTGTCTTTGATTTAGGAAGTGTTTTAGTTATCTATTTATCTTTCCTCTTGTTTTAGAAAGAATCTTGTAATTATTGTATAGATAAAAAGTCTTTAGGAAAGTGTTTATATTTCGCATATATATACAATGTTTTCCCAAACTATTTTCCTAAATTGGATTAATGTTTCCCTTAGATATAACTGAAACAAGACAACAATGGTTTTTCAGTGATTCTACCATCTGTCTTAAACACCCACTTTCCACTACAATTATGTCACCAAATCCCATAACAACCTCTGAATTTTTAAAGAATATCATGAGAGTCTTCCAAACTTCAACTGTAAAACTCAAGAGACCTGAGAGACATGGAAGACTCAAGAGATACAATGTCAGAAAAATCTGACAGTGTTGACAAGCAATGCTAGTTTTGTTATTTATTGTATTTAAAACTATGTGGAATATGTATGTAGAATGAATCTTGAGTGGGTTAATTGAATTTAACAACATGAAAGTATTTCTCATTTAGCTTAAAGGTGTGAGAAATTACAGATTCAACATATTTGACTGAAAATCACACAAAATAAAAAATGTCATGAAATCATGAGAACACCACAGTGTATCTAAAATTTTGCATACATGCATAAAAACTTAATTTTGGAAGGAATTAGACCTTTTGACTAAAAACATAAAACAGACAATGGAACAGATTGCTACCTACAATCTTTTTAGGCTTTACAGAAACCAGATGGGTATGACTGTAAGCAAATATGGTTTTGCTTTCAAATTTTACTTTTCCACTAATTATCTGGTAGACTCTTCTGGAAAGATCCAAAATGGGAAGTTGTCTAGACAACTTTACTTTTTAAAATTTGCTGGTTTGTTTGTTTGTTTCAACTGCTTTAGCAGCACAGTTGTGTAAAAAGACAGGTTTTTAAGAGCTCCAGAGCAGCAGTTTAGAATGTGCGAGTGCCACGGCGCTGGAAAGCAGTGATATGCAGTTCAAGATTGGCCCTCTAAAGTTCAGCATGCCAGCAATAAGTCTAAAGACAGTCACACTCAGGAAGATCCTTTTGAAACTGAAAATCTTCTGTAACTTGTGTGAAAATTGCAGCATCCTGACAGAACACAAAAAAAGCAGAGTAAACTTGAAAGGGATTAAATCCTAAATTGACCGTCAGAAGCCAACTAGTTTTTCAGCTTTGAAGAAGAAAATATAAGAACTATACAGGATAGATTAGGTACAGGAAAATGCTTGTGATTCTAAAATTTATGATACCAGGTGAAACAAATAATGTAAGAATCATTGAATTAAGTTCTGTGCTCTGAGTACTATTATATAGTGAAATTTACTAGGTCATACCAAGTCCAAGGGCTTCTTTCTCATAACACCGGAATAGTTTGACTCCCACACAAAGTAGTTTGGAGAAAGTTTTCTGCTTATGCATATCAGAGTTTCTACATGGCAAGCCTCTCACCTGGATGAGTCTGTAAATCTCAAATATGTAGGCTGACAAGGGTACAACTGGGCCTTAACTAAAGGAAAATGCCTTCAAGAGTGCAGAGTCAAGCCAAAATTCGGATGTACACCACTGTTTTCAGCGAGCACAGAGGCGCTTATAGCAGGCCTCATTCCTTGTGCTAGAAGGATACTATCAAGAAAGGAATCTGAGAATGCAAGAGTTTGAAATGACCTAGAGGAAAGCTAAAGAAAATTCAGGAAGATTTACATATGGCAAGAAAAGCATGTGATTTTTCACTCTGGTATAATTTTTTATGCCAAAGCTTCAACACAGCTCAGTAAAACTAACTAGAACTGAAAAGTAGTGGAGAACTGCAGACTTTTTTATTCTTCACAGAACCTGTTTGAAGGATAATGTTCTGAGATTGAATTCAATTCATTAGAGCTGAATATCCTAGCAAAAATGCACGTTTTTATCAAATGGCTTTGCTAAGACAAATATTGAAGAAAAAAAAAAAGCTAAAAATGGGCAGAAGTGCACTCTTTTGCACTGAGTCACCCAAAAGGAGGCCATGACAAACAAACTACAAAGATATTACAGAAGTTTAAAGCAATTAAATTTGAATCTGAAGCATTAATTCTGGAAAAAATCACAACCAGAGAAAAACCAACCCAACTGGAGCTCAAAGTACATTCAAAGTCAAAAAGGACTTTGAGTCAAAAACAAAGCCCAGTAAAACAACACTTGACTTGAGAAACCTAGAAGATAGTGTGTTAGGTAAATGACTGAGGTGTCTGGTGGACCTGTTACAGAGACCTGACATAAATGTACCTGTAGGGGCCTATATGGGACCCTGATAACAGTTAGTAAGCTAAAGGTTCCAGAAACACACAGTCATTCATGTAAATGCGGTATGACAAGTGCATAGAAGAAACGTCATAGTACTGAAGGAAACCAGAATAACGCCAGAGAATAACATAAACAATGGCAGCAAAAGAAAGCATGTCAGGGATGCCACAGGAAGTCAAGTAGATACTTGCACTTGTTGAAAGTGAATTTTAGAATGGCTCAGGTTGGCAGGGATCTTAAAGACAATCTAGTTCTAGTTTTTTGTAAGAAAAGGAGTTGAAATTCATCTTTCAGCGATGGCTGTGATTCCCTCTGAGGGCCTAACCCAATGATAATATTACATGAATTGTGTCTGAAAGCCTCTCCTGTCTTCCTTAGCAGTTACAAACTGCTCTGCCATTCCTTTCCCTGCTGTACTCCCATCACCATTCTGTCGGCTTTTCTCTATTTTTTCCATCCACCATCTCTGGAAAATAGAAGACAAATGTCCCACTGGCATGACCATTAATCTGGGCCATGTCTCTGATTTTGAAATCTGGACAAAATACAAATTTTTTTTTAATTTGAATTTCCCACAAGAGCATGTTATTGCAGGTAAAACGGAAGAGTGGAAAATGAGCAAATCTTCAAACTGAAGAAAAAGACAGAAATCTCTTTAAATTCACTACAAAACTATGGATGTTTTGAAGGGGACTGGAGTAGAAGAATAATTAGCATTATGTAAAACTCTGCAAGCTGCTTCTATGGAAAGCAGAGTTTAAAAATGCAATTAGGATATGGTATTTACCTGAACAATTTCTAGGCTTAATAGAGTTTCAAGAAGGTTACAGAAAGCAGTCCCTAATCCTCACCACCATTAAGAAAGCACATGATCTTTTTTGTAAAACAACAAATGCATCATCCTACCACAATTAAGATAACCTACATTTAGTCAAGATTCTCAGAGAGGACTCTGGTCTTTCTGCAGCTGCCAGCACGCTTGTCAGGTTTGCTGTGCATCACAATGCAATGTTAGATACAGCATGGTATTTACTAAAAAAATTGGACTGAAAAGATTAGAAAAAATTTAGCATTTCAGAGGATGACTAGCCTTTCAAAAAGATATCTAAGCTTCAGTTTGGGATAAGCTGGTTTTTTTTCTTTTTTAATTAAATGATCTGGAACAAGAAATAAAGCCTGTTCCTAACTGTGGACCAGATGTAAGAATTCAAAATACCTCTATGTTATTTTTACGTGCCACATTATTTACAATCAGATAATAATTACCAATTAAAAATGTAGCAAAGCTTTTAAAATGCCTTTAGGAACACAATTCTTTCCTTGTTGCTGTAAATTTAATGCAATTTAACATAATTGCTTAATTTATCAAGCAACATTTAAATCACTGTGAAAGATATTAAAAGATCATCTTAACAAATCATACTAAACACACAGGCCACCTAGCTCTTCAAAATTATTTCAGATGGCTGCAGGAATACGTTAACAAAAGCATGACAGCAAATCATTAGAGACTGACTCATTTAAAGAGAAGAAACAAAATCAAAGCCTATCAGAAGTGAGGTACATAGATCATCTTTGGTATGCTGCAACTGATTCTTAGCAAATTCCTAGTTTTCAGAAGGTCTGGACTATCTGGCACAGCAATTTTAACAATACAAATGAGTGAAAGACATCAGCTGCAGTATAAAGAAACCCTCCTATTTTAATGCTCAAACTTGTTTTATAAAAAAACCAAAAGTCACTAATCTTGTGGTTATGCTTTTGTGGAGAATATATATGCACTATATATGCACAGGGAAAACTTCTGGGATAATACAGCAATTTGAAGAGTGAACAAATAAGAAAGAGAACACTGCTACATTTTTATGGCTCTAAGGTAGCCATGCAATACAGTCCTACAAGATTCCCCAATGACAGTGAATTAGCCAATAGGGAACTCATGCTCCGACTGTTTTTGCTACCGAATTTAACTCATTTAAATTGAATTAAGGTTCTTCTATGCCATATGGGCACATAGTCATTAATTTAGTAAAGCTTTTAAGCTTTCCAGTCTGAAACTTAAAAATTTCTCATTTGGTTTTGTCCTAGTTCCATCTCTCTTCCTTAATACTCTGTGTTTTGTATTCCCTACTGGAGAGGGAGGAGATAGGATTATCACCATATAGAACTATGGCTCATTTAATGTCCTTTTTGGTTCTCAATCCTCTGGACAATAGAAATTTAAAGACTTTGACCTTTTTCACCTTAAAGAGTTAGTTATGCTCCTTCCACCTACTGTTCCCTCAGTGGAATCTTAGACTAGTGTTCAGCAAACTCAACATTGAACCATTACTACTCTGTCTGTTACTTTACTTTCTCATGAAACTTTCTTGACCACTGGAATCTCTTTCCAGAATAATATATGACCTATCATTTGTTCCAAACTCTTCTGACCCCAAGTGACACAGGATTGAGCAACGACCATTTTGGGTTTTTTTCCCAACCCAATTTTTGAATATCTGTATCAGAGTTATCAACTCAAATACTCATGTGCAGATAAAGGAATTTAGGATCTTAATTTTAATTCCACTGTCTTTTAGAAACAAAGAAGGCAAAAGTCTTAGCTGAAGAATCTTCTTTCTATTTATAGGAACTTGCACTTTTTTTTTTAGGATCAGAAGAAAACTTAACCCATTGTGAAAGATCTTCATGAGCATGCTTCCTTGAAAGAGGCAAAGTTAGCAGCAGTGCCAGGTGATAATATGGAAAATGAAATGGGACCACTTCTGGCTGTGATAATACAAATACACAGACAAAGATATAGAGTAAATGCAATTCTTAAAAGAAGGATTATAGTCAAAATTGGAAAAGGTAAAAAATAGTAAGAGGAATGTATTAAACCTCTTGGGTCTACTACAATGTGAGAGTAGGTATATTAAGAAAATTTTCTCAAATTAGGCTGTCATGTGGGTGATGCTAACACCATTATTTCAGTGGACCCAACTCTGGCTGTATGTGTGGAACAGTGAAGTACAGCTCCACTAAGCATGATCCACAGAACTGGACTCCTCTGAAAAGTAACTGTCATTAAGGCAAGAGATCTTAATATGGTTCTAAAATCTTCAGTGAAAAGAAACACCTCATCTACACTATCATTTCAAAGAATGAAGTTACCTATCTACCTATGGTAGATGACCATCGGGAAAGGCATTTTCTAGGTAAGCACAGAGACTCAAACTTGAAGGTACTCCTTATGAAAACTGCACACCTTGCTTGACAGGAAATATCAACACAACCACTGCTGCCTATAACATCCACATGATGAATGAATAAACCTTGCAACAAAAACTCTTGAAGACATTACTAAAACGCTGGTGAGGGAGGGCAGTTTAGGCAGAACTTTAAATTTCCATAAATACCTTAACTAGCTAGAGAAGCTGATGATGCAAATCAGTACAACTTTTTCCCAATTCCAATGTCATGCTTCTGGTCTGATGCCTAGAACTTAACTTTTATTCACATTTATATCCCACTTGATCCTATGCAGCCACAGAAGTGTCAACAAACCTCCTTCACCCAAATGAAATGAAAAGTAAATCAACCTATGTTGATTTTTTGGGTTTTGGTTGGTTAGTTGTTTGGTTGGTTGGTTTGGGGTTTTTTGTTGGTTTTGCTTTGTTTTAGTTTAATTTATCTATTAATTACACAGGTTGAAACTGGAGATTTTTATGACTTTGCCAGATTTAAGACAACCTTGTTAACCAAGACGTATTCTGGCCAACATCTGGTGATGAAGGAAGCATTCTAGACATGGATGTACAGTGATCTAACGATCAAACCAGAATGAATGGCAGGCTGAAAGACCTCAGAGACCAATCTGGGAAAAAAACCATGTAGGCTCATCCCAGAAGCATAGCGAGTACACACATGCTGAACAGCGCAATACCCCGTCATGACTTTCATGAGGATGACAGCTAATTTTTCTAGAAGGATTTGTGTTGCTTCTCCTACGCTCTCACTTAGTAAACAACTGAAAAAAGGAAGGAGGCAGAATCCCATGCTTGTGGGAAGTCAGAACTCACAAAAGGAGGTCAGTTGTGTCATCATAAGGAGAATAAAAAGTCTAAAGAGATAGGAGCTTCGAAATACTACCAAATCCCCAAGCCAGCTGGTCCAGCCTGAGGTTGTCTGAAAGGATTCAAGCAATTCCAAAGGTAGTTCTTCTGATACACTGCTGTGACAGGTAAAAGCAAGGCCTCATAAAATCAGGCCTGCTCTGTTAAATTGCCAAAGTTAGGCTGTCACTTCTTCTAAGTAATTTGCAAGTTCCCATGCGAAAAAAATTCTTGATTCATTAACACAACAACCTATTCTCGGGTTGAAAAATAAGTGCATTTGTGTAAACAATATCTGTTCCATGTGAACCCATAAAGGAAAAATGTAAACAACCTGCATCTTAGCATGTACACACATATCACCTTCTGACCAATAAATTAAGTAGTAAGAAAACTATCAGTCAATAGGTGTTGCACACAAGGTTTTTATACAGTGAAAACTGTATAAAATAAGTTATGTGAATAAAGAATTAGATTTTCCAGCACGAAAATAATGGAATCTTGGCTAAATTATTACAATAATATACCACAATCTTTAAACAGTAATAATGGAAGTCATGCCAGACACAGTATATGCATCTCCTGCTGGTATTGAAACATGAGACTGAAGACTTCCTTCTGGATAAAGTTAATGCTTTTTGCTGCCTTTCCTTGGCTTCACTGGAGGTGAATTACAAAGTTGCTACTAACAGCAGAAATTGTGCAAAGCTTCGTGATTTTTTTTCCTTAACACTGAAAAACGGTAGTAGAGTCTGAAAAGCCAGCTTTCTGCCTTCACTCATTAGTTGGAAATCATCATTGTTTGGGACAAACATCTTTCACCTCACAGCTCTGTTTGAACATTAAATTCATATTGTCTGACTTAAGGCACTGTCCTTTTGTCAAGCAAAAGTGCACAACAGCAAAAAAGGTAAACTATATTCAGCGATTAGCAGGACTGTAAGAATTGGGAGATTCAGACAGTCAAAAGAATGTTCTTCTTAAACCAATATTTTCGCACCACATTTGTACCAGAAAAAAAAGCTTAACAGATCAGGTGGGTAATCCGCATGCTTTGCTTCTAGAAGCAATCTGCATTCAAAGGTGGGAGACTATTGTGATGATGGAAATGATCTGATCATCCCATCCTTGCCAACGGGAACCCTATTCTGCTTCTGAAAAACCAAAACAGTTTTGGAATCATTCAGAAACACCAAGTGAGGGTTTTCAAAAAAAATTCCAGTTTTTTAATTCTTTAGTACATTTAGGACTCCCTTTTTAAATTGCAGCATTCTCTTGACAGTTTCTGAAAACAACATCTACATTAGAATCTCAGTACTTCCGGAATTTACTCTTCTTATTCACCCTTTAGGATCCATTAGATGTGGATCCTCAGACAAGCACAAAGCATTGGCTGAAAATTCTGCCTTAGAGAGAAGCACAACTGCAGTGATATCAACAACCTAACGATAAAAGGTGAATTAGAGAAGGAAGAAAGATTACAGAGAATTAGCTCATATGACAAGAACTTTTATGGAATATTCACACAGAGAATGTAGCTAGAATGTTCTTGTGCAGGATCTGAAGATCAGTAAAGAGAATATACTAGATATTATCTTTGAACAAAGGTGCCTCTTAGATGCAAGGATTTTTCTTACCTTCAGATTTCAATTTAGTTCTTGCACAGTGATGAAGGGCAGGAAAAAATACTCAGTTTCTCTTCTTTATATCATTCACTGATTCATATACTTCTGCTATAACTCTCATTTGTTTGTTCTTTAAGTCATAATATATTGTTCTCTCAGAATCAAGGATTTTACAAGTTACTAAATATGTTGTGTTTATCCAAAACTCTCTCTAGTCTGTTATGTATTTTCTGAGAAGACATTATCACATGACCAATTTTGCTGCCCATCATCATTTATATCTTTACTTGTTTCTCTTAGTCTTAACAAATATCTTAGAACAGGTGCTCTGCATTGAAACAATAGCTAAAACCCTATTTTCTGTACTTGCTTAATGACATTAAGGAACTAACTCTTGAGGGTTAAACAAAATAATCAGTCATTACATTAATGAATAAAAATTACAGTAACCAAAATCTTCAAAATTTAAATTTACAATAGCTAGCACCACCTTGCTACCTTAATTGATGAAAGAATAATGACAAAATACTTGGAGTGGTTTTTAATTTGCTGCTCTTGCAAGCACTATGATTTATCTTAGGATTTAAAACTGTGCTTAATTGCATATTAAGTGACAGCAATATGTGCAACAAGTTTTCATTAATATCACTGCCTGTCATATTTCATATTGAAAACAATCTACATTGGCTCACCTATAAATTGAACTTGTAACACAGGCCTACTTCACACTAAGTAGCATATTAGTATTCTACACAGACTGTAATTGCCATTCTACTGCTTTTATAATACTCATGTTTTGAAATGTTCTCCTTCCATTTATATTAAAAGCATTTGAGAAGGCAGTCATTGAGTGGTGGGAATAATTTTGCAAGAACACAGGAACATTTTTTAGATTTATTTTGACTTTGTGCATGTCTGAAAGTATTTCTTTGGTATTTGTTTTTTAAAAAAAGTTAACTAATTCATGTACTCTGAATACTCCAGTAACTGCAGTATTCACTGCAGAGACAATCAAGCTCAAAATTGTTTTAGAAAGATACAGCATGATAGCACAATTAGAGCATACTGATACAGATGATTAAGAGACTAATGCAAATTTATAATTTCTTTAAAGAATGAACTCTGGATGTTAACATGGTTCAAAGGCAAATGAAAGAGGAGGAAATGCAATACAAATACAAATGATGTATAAGAAAATCAGCATTACACAACACTTAAGGACAGTTTTGGTGAGAAACCATGAGATAGCAAGACTGGGTGTCCTGGTTTGGGAATGGTATTCCCCAATTTAGTGCTCCCACTGAAATCATGCTGCCACTTGCTTGCTCCCCTCCCTTTAGAAAGCTGGAGAGGAGAAGTGGAGGCACAAAAGCTAAAGATCATGGGTTGAGATAAGAGTAATTTACTGGAAACAGCAAGGACATAAGAAAATGAGCAGCAACAGCAACTACACTAATGACAAGAGTGTACAAGAAAGAGGGGAATGACTGACAGAAACATCACCACCTGACGACTCCCTCCCCTCACCATGGCGATATGGAAAGAACTCTTTCTCCTCAGAAGAGACGTCCTTCCTCTTGCTCCTGGCAGGCAATGAGGTGAGGTGGTACAGAATAACCTCCTGCACCTGGCCATGCCCCCTCTCCTGACTGCTGCAAAAATGAATCCTGTTGTGGCTGGGATCAGGACACTGGGAAAATGCAATGTGTCTAACAGGAGACATCCTGTGCTGCTAAGCCTTTCATGTTGTCCAGGTGCTGTGGAAGGCGGCACAAGTGTTTTTCCTGTTTATTCCCAGATTGGTTTTACTGTTCTTATTTATCAAATGTGTATATTATGTAAGTGGTATATCAAGTGCTATGGTAAAGAATATAGTAAGCTGTGAAGAACAGCACAATCTGTTAGTCTAAGGCAGCAAGCAGGCTGTACAAATCTATCTCTTCACAAAAAAGTACTTCTTTGCAAGAAAATGAGACATTAGGAGCACTTTTATTTACTGACTTTATTTAAAAGGACATATACATATCTCCTTCCCATTTACAACTTGAAATAAATGGTTTAGATGCTTCACTATGGAAACCATTTAGGGTTTGTAAACTGCAATACTGCAGGTGAGCTGCACAGAAAAACAAAATCTAAGATGGAGCCTTTTCTTTAACTAACAGTACAAAGAATATCTGTTGAGTTTTTAAAATCAAGATACAAATATGAATATTTACTAAAAATTAGATGAATAGCAGTTTAGCTTCCAAAAGTAGTCAATCAAAAGTATGAAGTTCTAAAACTAGAAAAATCAACAGTCTTAAAGCAAACTGTATAGAGAAATAGTAGGGAAAATTATTAATAACCCAAAGCTGACAGAGTTGCAAAAAGATTTGAGAAAGACAGCAAAAACTGGCTGACAGCAAAAAGCCAAACAATGACAGTGACTCACAAGCCCACTTTGAGCACTGCACCCTATAACTAGGAAAACACATCTACTGTTCAGTCTCAAATATTATGTACAAGCAGGTCCTCAAATTAAGCACTGGAAACAGTAAGGTGGTAATAAATCAGTTTTCAGAATTTATAACAGACAGAACTTGTTTGTGTATTATGTGTAGCATTTCCTTAAGTTTGTGACATGTGTTATTGTTTCTATTTTTGTGTGTGTATCAGACTGCAGAAGGCTGAACTTTTACACAGTCCACAGAATATTAATTAAAAAAAAAATCCTTGCTTACCTAGCAATCAATTCTCAAAGGCTTTCTTTTTGCTGTACTCATATCTTATGACATAAGACATACCCTTCCTAATTTGAAATTAATATCCATTCATTGGTATTTCTACAGCACAACTGCCCTTGAAGGTTTGGAAAGAGTAGGTAAAACCAAACTGAATGAACAAATTCAAATTTTTCCAAACAAATATTTTTACTTTAAGTTCTTACAGCAAAGAAATACAAAAACAAACCAGAGAAATAATTCTACCTCTACCTTTAAAAGATAATTCCAAGTCCTTAATGAAAGAATTCGAAAGCATCAAATAATGTATCACGAAGTTTTTTACACAGGCTGACTTTTAAGTCAAGAAAGGACTACAAAGACCACACTGCTTGGTCTGAAAGTTCCCAGAAAGTGAATTTAGTTTTCTTTCAGAAATATACATAACTTTATTTTAAAGATGACAAACTAGAGAAGTTGCTGTTTTCTGTGTAAGCTGCTGGTACAATAGCTGAATTTTCCAAGTACCAACACTGGAAATGGAAAAGTATGCTCATGCAAAAGTGAATCTATTAAAAGAAAAGGTGAAAGCACAGATAATACTTTAAAGTGGGAAGTAGAACAGGTGGCAATGAATGGCACTGAAGGTAAGGTAAATATTGCCCTGCCAGTAATTGATTGTGAGAAGCTAAAAGGATCATAGAATATCATTACGTACTAGAGTAAAATGCCCTGTCCAACTGAACAACCAACCAAACAAAACAACCACAAACCAGAAAAACCAAACAAACCCCAAAACAAACACCTCCTGAAAAAAAACCTCCAAAAACCCAAAAGAAAGAACTTCAAAAGATGTTAGGAATAAAAGTAAAGTCATAGATAAAAGTAAAGATACCCTACTAAACATAAGTAAGAAAATAAGTAGTTATGAAAAAAAGCCAAACCAGATATAGTCCAGAATGGTTTCTACTCCAATCCTGAAGTGGAAGAAGAAAAGGATATTTCTATTCCATATGATAGTGTGGATGGAACTAAAAACTGGGGATATGAAAAATAATCTGCAACAACCCAAGACTTCATTAGGACATGCTCTCAAATTCATTCAAGAGCATCTCTGCAGTATTTCTCACAATGAATAGATGTCAAAATCCACATCAGAACATCAAACTTGTATATTAATTCTAGATCACTGCTTGGAAGATTTGTCTCAACAGAATAACGTATTTGCCAAAAAGGCAGTGGGGCCTGTTTGCTAGGGAATTTCCTTTATTCTAGTACAGTTATGAATTGACTTTAACACAGTTCTGGCTCCAAGTTCACACTGAATGTTACGAAAATACAATTTTTTTAGTGTAAAAAGCTTTATGTTCAATACAAACATAGTATTTCATGACTTGGACTGCAAATGAAGAATATCAAAGGAAACAGACCTTTCTTCAACCCAAGAAAGTTCTTGGCACTAACAGATATTTGATTAAATTACAAAAATGTAATTTTACTTCTACATAGTTAATTAATTTTAAAATACCATGAAGAAGTGGAAAAGTAAAATTTATTATTATGGCTAATCATTTCAGGGACTATAATTATTTCTCAAACAGCATTTGTAAGATGCCAATTTATTTTAAGTATCAAGTATCACAGTTCACTGCTTATGCTCCTGGATACAATTGGCAACTACTATAACCCATCTATGTTTTATTTATTAGCTCAGCAGACAGATGTGCACTTACTGAATTTCACATTACTTGCTAATATTTCCCTATAGTAACAAAGCCCTGAAGGTCTTGTTGGAAATATGTCAACTGAAACTGGAGTTCAGAGTTTGTTTTTACATGCAAATGCTTTTACACTTAACTATTCAGACCTTGGGAGGAAAAAAAAAAACAACTGTTGCAAATGATAGAAACAATTACTATTGGATAAGAGAATTGTCCATTGCTTCTCCTGCAGACCCTTCATATACCGTAAGGGCAATTAAACCAACATGCTTCAATTTCAACATAATTAAATCCATAAAAATCCACAGGCTGCACTGTCAACTTAGTTTCGTAACTACATTGACAGCAACAAAATTTCTGAAAGTCTGTATTTCACATGATGCATTTGACTGAAAATCCTGTGTCTTTTAAAAAATTCCTACTGGATAAACAGGTTCCTTAGGAATAAGTTGGTATTTTAGAGTCTTGGCTTTAGATTTTTTTATTACTTTTTTAAAGTCTTCTTTGGAAGACTTCACATAGGGACGCAATTTACAAGAACAATATTACTGATTAAATGGCTACAGGCATGTTATCTTTGTCAGTGAAATTCCAGAAGTCTGTCTCCTGCTGAGTCAATTGCAATAAAAAAATAAAAATCGGTACCATGTCCGCAGATTTCAACAAAATTTGCCATGTTTATTTTATTCCAATTTCTCTGTGTGTAGAAATTCATTGAGGGCCATCACTTCTGCACATATGAACTGCACTCAGTTGCTCACAGAGAATTGAAATCTGCAAATGGATACTGATTAAGATGGAAGAATAAAGTCGCACTCTTTCCTAACACCGAACTGCTTATTTGAAGAAAAAGTGATCATGAGGAATGTATCTCTAAAGACAATACAACCAACAAAAAATTGAGATCTTCTGGCTGGAGAGATGGTGGTGCTGTATGAAGAGTTAAAAGCAATGTTGCATGCTGCTGTTCTGACAGAATTTCTCATACCTGCAACAGACACAGCAAAATGTCTTTAAAGATGCCAGCAAAGATATTTTAAATGCCCTGCATTGGTTCCTCTGACTTCACTTTTCAGGCAGGAGAATCAATCTGGAAGCAGCTCAGGATGACGAAAGAAGTGCCAGGGAGCCAAGTCTGCAAGTGATCCTTTGGCTTTAAAGGGAGAACTGCTGCCCTCTGGCTTGGCAGCAGCTCTCCCAGGTGCTGTCCCACAGGACCCGAGACTGATGGGCTACCAGGGTCACATGGAAAAGCAGGAGCCCTCCCAGTTACTTCCCTTGTCACAGAAAGAATAGCTTTGCCATGGCAACTGTGCTATGAACTCTTCTGTGTTTAGTACATCTTACTTTGGGTATATCTTTCTGAGGGTTGGGTTAAAACCAAAAAATTTCTTCCCCATTCCAACATTGCTAAGAATCAATAAGATTGAATTGCTGGAGCAATCTCAAATACCCTTTTCTTTGTATTATCATAGCCCCTTAAAATCTCTACTTAATTTCTTCTTTGATTATCTTACGCTGCAGTTTAAAACTGTTCAAACAAGAGCAGTAAGAGAAGGAAAATGTGGATGGCATGAAAACAATCATAAAGTAGTATAGTTATCTTACACTATTAGGATTTCTTTTCTCTTTAAACCAGACATTTGTGTTTGATACTGAATACGTATTACTGTAACTGAGGCTTTCTTAGAGGAATCATAACAAAAAAAGTTTGAAAATACAAATAGAATACTTCAGGTTTGTTAATGCGGTGCATTTTGTGAGTGAGGAGACAGAGGACAGAATCATGTTTCAGAGCATCAGGTAGAAGAGACAATCAGGGCAGACACCCCTGATAAGTACAGGTAGCATTAGGTAAGAGTTTGTTTCATAAACAACAAAAAATATGAAATCATGTCTTATATAGAGCCATAATAAAAATTAAGTGATACAAATTAAGGGCCATGTGAAGAAGAAGAAGCAGCAAGAATTATAAACCACTAGGAAGGATTCTATATAGATTCTAAATAGAGGAAAAGGAAACTCAATTATACTTAGATGAAAAAAACCTTAATTCTTGTCTTAAATATTATTAATTCTAAGTTAACTCTATTATTTCAAGAGTACCCAAACTCAGCAACTATATAATGTTATCGTAGTATAAATCCAAACATTTAATGTAATTTGACTGAAAAATGGAGTCCTCTAGTGATTGCAGCAGGCTCTGGATCTAAATTTTAAATTTTAAATTTAGTAGTATTCAGAATTACTATTATACCATGAGTTCTAGGAAAAAATTAGTTTCCTGCAGATGGATTTCTTCCTCAAATAAATATTTTAACAAATAGATAATACATAACAAAACAAAACAAAATTTAGTCAATACTACTGATTTGAGTTGATTCAACACAAACCTTGTTGGACAACTGCTTATACTCAATTCATAATTTGTCTGATTTACTATACAATTATATTTTATATATAGCTCTATATAACTTTATTGAGCTGTAATACTATTTCTGCATATTCTATCAATATTGATCAGGGATTTTTGTTGTTTTTTGCTTTGTTTTGTTAGCTGTTACGTAATTTTAGGCAATAATATTCAGATAGAGAAAGCCAAAACTCATAAGCTATTATTAAAGAATGATGAGAATAATCACTGTAAACAATGAACAGAATCAATTCAGATTTGATGTATTTATAAGATATTCTTAAATTCAGCATCTGGAAAAATCCATTGCCTGTGTAGAAAGGTGTTTGGACTAAATGACTCCTGACCTCAGAATCCATGAATCAATAATATAATTTAACTTTCAAATGAATTTAGAGTATTTTGCAAGGAAGTTAAAAAGTAGGTTCTGAAATTGAAATGTACGGTAAAATACATTTTGAAGAGCAGCTCTTATGATAAATAGACATTCAAAAATGAGAAAAAAGGTTCTTAAGTATTATTAATTTTGTCATTAGCATAAAACAAACCAGAACAGCTCATATTCTTTGAAATGCTATTGATGTGAACACAGCTATAATCCACTTATTACTCAGATTCTTACGTGTAACTGTGCACAACTCTCTGAGGTCTCAATCAGTGGTGCAGTCCAGTTCAGCTACTTTTTTCACCCAGTTTTCAAGCCCTCTCTTAAGATTACCATTTCCTCCATCTTTACAGATAAATTATATTATACACAGGTGTTACAATGAATACTCAATATAAGCAGGTACATTTGAAGTAATCTGTCTGAGAAACACAGAATTCACAGGACTCCAAATATGAAATTCCCAAAAGGCTTCCTCTGATGCAAACCACTCACTTATTCTCAAAAATTACCTGTTTAACATGCCTGCCAGGACACATCTAATCTACATCCTGCATTTTTATTACTGCCTGAAAAAGGGAGTTTTAACCTCCTGCAATTTGAAATCCCGACTGTGGGATCTGTTAGTAGTTTTCTAATATGAGTCAAATTTTGTAAATTTTTCTGTAAAGCCTCTTTGCTGACCTACTAGCATTAATTATTACATCCTGATTATACTGATCTCCCCAAAACTAGCATTCACACTCTTGGAACACTATTTCAATTTCTTCTAGAGCTCAGAAGCAGGGGAAATCTGCAGTGTAGTTTTGCCTCCTTTCCCCTTTTGTGAAAATTTTGACCATAATTATTTATGTTAATATGATATATAAACAGGAGTTTAACAGTTCAGACATATGGCTGAAAGTGTTTAATCCCACCCCTCACCCTGAGATAGGTTCAAGTATACTTATGTCACCTCCAAAAGATGCTCATCCTTAATGTATTTCAGTTCTTCAATAAGACTGACATCTAACCTTAATCATCGAGTACATTTCTTCTTGCTCACTCCAGTACATAAAGGATTACTCCTTGTAGAACAACTTTTCATGTTCTGGGAGACAATTACAGCTTCTCTTTCCCCTCAGTCCTCTCTTTTTCCAGATTATTTTATGGAAACTGACATTTTGTCAACAGCATCTCTAACCACATCAAACATGCATACAGAGAATCACATGAAGATTACTTATAAAAGATGGAAATGCCCTATTCTATGATTTATTGTATTTTTAAATAGATGCAAAACTTTAAAAACAAACCCAAGCCAAACTAACCAATAGTAATTTTTTTTGACATTCTGATCAACTCTTTCTCATATATCATATGTTGCCTAGGTACATACCAGCACAATTATAATGAATGTTAGAGTACAATTATAATGAATATTGGGCAAGATTTCACAGCCCTCATCATGAAGCACCTTTTACTCCTTGGCCTATTTAGCAACATTATCTGAAGAAAACAGACAAATTTTGAGAAATATATTAATAATTTTCCATTATTTCAAAAGTTACACTTTAAAGGTGATTAGTAATGCTGTACAGCAAATAACAAAATATTATTCCATAAAAAAGATAATCCTGTAAGCAGTTTAATTCCCATGTGACTCTCTAAAGTCATTAGGGGACCAGAAACCCTCTTCCTTTTTGTTAATCTTAAATCATGTATAAAGAGAATCTCAGCAGCTTTATGCTTTCTTTCCCTGAAAGTCAACTTCCTCTACTTTTTTGACAGTGGTATCTACACTCCAAATAAACAGATGGGTACAGTTTAGGAAGAGCTGTCTTTTGCATCATAATCAATTTTTAAGAACCCGTGACCACAGAAAACTGTATCTTAAATAACCCACAGACTGGAATCGGCTCCTACATTACACAAACATAGGTATAAACTCCTAATTAATTCAATTCAGACACTCAAATTTAAGTAGATTCTTCTTCCAAGCTAAGTAGAGTTGAGCAGTTCCTGTGCAATCACCATGCAGAATAAACTAGTGCGACGTATTTCAGAGGTTGGCCAAAGCATTCACTAGCAGAATCATGAAACACTGAGGAAATTAAGGTCTATAATTCAGACTATGTTCTTTAATATTGCAAATAATGATCTTATTTATTTTATATAGTTTCCTAATGTACTACTAGCTCCCTGTTTTTACTAGGAATGGCAATTTTAAATCCATATAATGACACTACAAGCCTAATTTGTTCCTTTAATGCCTACAGGTGTTTGGCTGTGATTTGGTTTTTGGTTTGTTTTTCTTTTTGAAAGGGGTTCTTGCTTCTATTACTATAGAGAATGAATGCTGCTCAATTAGAAGGAACATTATTCAGTATTTTTTCTGTTCTTGTTATATGCATGGGCATGAAATGTGTAGTATTCAGTCTCTGCTCTGAATACAGAATTAATACTTTATTTTTTATGACAATCAATGCTATAATCCCACACATACCACAAATACTACTTTAACTTCATAAATGCTTTTAGGTGAGGTAATGCTTTCCTACTTTTAAGAAAGAATCTTTTCACTCTAGCTGCTAATCTATTCTTGGCTATCCAGGACATTATTTTACAACACCTGCTATTATACAGAAATGCATGAATTCAAAGCAATTCATGCTGATTTCTGTGAAAACTGTGGACACTTAAGTCTTCCTCTTCACGTACAAAAATGGCCTGAGAAAGAAATCTACAGAAAAAAAGTTTCAGTCTGAATGGTAAAAATTTTCCAAAATTTACAAACTGAAAAAAGCTCTTATGATAGAAAACATTATCATTTACCTGATCTACAGTGTGGGCGAATTTTACCGTGTGAGAATTGATTCTTTTGTCTTGCTTCTGAGAAAGAAAAGTATTCTTTTCACATTGTACCTGAAAATTTATTCTGTTTTCTGCAGATGGTACAATAATGTCTTTCAACAATACAGCATTTATCTGACAGAAGCACAACCCACTAGGTCTAATTTTGCTATCAATATTGGAAATACCAACTGGAATTATACACCATTTACTTTTGAGAAAAACATACCGATTATCTAGAATTACTTCTTATTTTCAGTTAGAAAGTTTTCAAGCTTAAAAGTGCCTCGCCCTCTTCAGCCCCAGACTTCTGGTGTTACTTTCTCCTGGCTACCCAGGAGCTGAGAGTCTGTGAAAGACATACAAAGTTTGGTATGTAATTAGGTCTGAGAAATAAAAGGAAGGTAACTGTGATGGTGTTTAGGTGGCTGGAAGGGAGGTGTGATAACATCAAAGACCTAGCAGTAACACAATAGTAGTGGTCCATGAGAATATCTAGATGGATACAGAAGGGAGGTTAATTGCAGCGAAGGATCACCATGTTGATGACTCCTGCTCATGGCAAGCACTGCTCTAGATGTAATTTGACTTCTTAGTAAGCCTTGGTCATTTACCTGTTCCCTCTGCATGACCCAAACAGCAGATCTTTACCTCCCTCAGAAGCAAAAAGAATGTATGTTCTCTGACAAGAGTGGACACAAAGAAAGGTTGATCAAGCTCACCATATAAGCTGCACACTTCCCAACTAAACTACACATCCAGATGAAAAACGAAACAGCTCCTAAAAGACCCAAGTACTACAGTTTCTGATAAATATTTTTGCTTAAGTTGTTCAAGACCCTTCTTAAAAGCCGGCAAGTTCTAAATTAAACAGATAGAGAAACTAATGTGTTGCTTTCCTTGAAACTCCTTCATTAAAATAATTTAAAAATAACAAGAGAAAATATACGGAACACACTTAAATACAATTATTTCTAGCTGTTATTCAAGGTCCCTCTGAAATACCTTTCAGCCCTGGAAGGTGAAGGACTAATTTAGTGGGTTATGGGCTATCCTCCAGGTTTCTTAGGTATACGAAAGGTTTTCTACAGAAAGTTTGAAAAAAACGAGGAGTTTCAGAGCATGTTCCAATATTCCCCTTATGTTTTCACAAAGTGATAATTATTATCTTCACTAGTTTGTAACTCCTAGAGTGTTGCTGAAGCTCCTATAAAGTTTCCCGAACAGTATTACTCCTCCGTAGGTAGAAAAATGACTTGTCTCTATATGATGTAACATCTTTTCTTTCAGAAACTGAAATAATTTGCAACGATAATCTATCTCACTTCTAGGAAATTTATCAAACTCGACAAGCTTAGAGAAAATACAACAGCAGAAGCGACGGACACACCAGAGGATTGTGCTACCATTCAGAATGATCTCAAAAGGCTGGAGAAAGTGGCCAAAAGAAATCCTGAGTTCCTGAAAATGGAAGTGCAAAAAAATGCTTTGAGCAGGTTGTTACACTAGATCATTTCCAGATGTTGTTTCCACCTTTTCCATCCCATACTTCGATGATCATTCAATGAATTCACTCTGCTTAAGTTAATCAACAGGATTGAATCATAGTTAAAATAATCAAATTGTGTAGGAAGAACTCAAAATGGTTAACTTTAGCAGTTACTCTAAACTAAGGTTTTTTATCACTTATTCCAATAGGTAGAAATACTACTTAAACTTCTAACTTTGTTACTCTACTCTCTCATATTTATCATACACAATTTGCCATAGCGTTCTGTATTAATGTTGTAGCTAGGTTTAGTGAAAGAGCTGTGATTAAATTATAAGCCTCCACAAAGAGTTCTTGAAAACTGCAAGTTCAGCTAGAAGTTTAATAATCTGAAAACTCAAGAGACACTAGTACTAACTTTTAATGAAAGAATTAATTATAAAGATGAAATAGAGCCCAAACGATCTTGTTTCAAGACAATACACACAGAGGTTTAATTGGGCTTTGCCAACTCAATTTCAGGAATGACAGATGCCAAGAAATTCAAAACATACAAGCTAGATCTTCAAAGTCTGCACTATAATCATGCAACCTGGGATGCAATTGTCTACAACAAATTGTAAAATACATATTTTTCTTCTGTTTTTCTAATTTTTTTGCTCTATGCATTTGACTTCTCCCTACGTGAACTGCTATTAGAATCAAGTGAAAATAATCTATTTTTATATATCAGGAAGCTAAACTGAAGTGGATTCAAGAAAGTTATTTTCCAAAACTACTTTTAATTCTGTAATGTTGGGCTACATGCATTTCAAATGTATACTTCAGCAGAAAATAAGTAATTCTACAAGATATGCAATGTAAATTGTGCTGCCATAAATTCTTCTGTAAAGGTATATGTGTGCAAGCGTGCATTGGCAATTGTGGTTTAACTCAGCAGAGGTACCTGGTTACCTGCATTTCACACAAATTCAAGACTGTGACCAGCAATGTCTTAATCCTTAATCTAATCAAGCCATATAAATCATATCTGCCTGAGATCACTTCAGCTTCTCTTTCAGGAACACCTCCAACTTCAGCAAAATGTCCTCTGCTCCAAAAATCCTGGACATCCAAGCCTGACACCAATCCAGCCACTCACATAATTAAAATGCAGATCTAAACACACTTAGCTGCTGCTCTCATTCTCCCTCACCACAAACCTACTCCAGTATCCCATTCCTGTATCTCCAAAGCCCCTGCGAGCCCAAATAAACTCACTCTTACTCTGACACTTACTCAGGCCCACCAATACATTAGCTGCACTGAATCAGTTACATCATCAGTACTAAAACTGAACCCCCGGATCCCTAAGTCCTCAGCACAACAACCTTACATCTATCTCTGATACTTTCTATAAAAACGTTCAGCTTTAGCTCCTCCCAGCCTATCTCCCTAAATTAAATCTACACCAGAAATGCCGTCAATGTAGCAATGAATAGGAGCTGCTGCTGACACCAACTGTGAAATCCACTTTACCCTCTGAGCACAGAATTAATAGTGGTTTGCTGGCCTGCCAGACCAAGCCTTCACCAGCCCAGGAGAGCACGGTCATCCAAAATATATACGAAGTTTAAAATATACTACGGAACCAGATTTCCTCTTCCATGTCTCAGCCATGCAAACCATAATTCCAATCCTAGCTACAAATCAAACTCTGGGCAGCTAATACCTTTCATCCCAGATATAAACCTACTCTGTTAATAACTTCTGCATCAGTTAAATCCACGAGAGACAAATTCTGCTTGTTTCAGAGCCAAACTTGGGACAGCAGCTCCTTCCGACTGTGGCGGCAGCACTTGGAAGATTTTTAGAAAGCACTAAACAAACATCAGTTAATCTTCCTGGTCTTTAAAATAGTGATGATTAGGCATAAGCTCTATAGGTAGATAAGCACAGCTTTAAATGTATTTTTAGCGAAACCAAATGAAACCAACAAAAGAGGTTCCAGCAGGGCAAGCCGATGTTCTAAGTCAGTACAGATCTGTCACACATGTTTAGAGAGACAAGTGCGTGCAAAGCTAAGAAATCCAAGATATTGATGTGTACTGCAAAATGAAAAGAATGTTCTGAAAGAAAGATGAAGTTATGATTTCACACTAGCATCCTCTATAATTCCATAGTTTCCATTTACATTTTTCTATATTTACCTAAGGTCTCAAAGAGAGTTTTAATTATAAACTGGTTACACTTTAAACAAAAAAATCATTTTATCAGTGATTCCCAGTTAGAAATCCTAGGACTACAACTCTTTACTTTTCCATTTTATGAAGATGCGGAATACTAAAGCAGCAAATAGTCTGCAAAGCCACTGACACAGGAACTGTGCATTCATAATGGATCCCAAAAAGGCATTTAATGAAACTGCGTTAAAAGCATGCATAAGGAAGACTTTAAACAATTCTCCAAAAGCAAAAGCCAGAGGTAAATCTGTAACAAAATCTGTTACCTTTCCTGGAAATTGAACTTTTAAGAGCACATATGGTATATATGCTATTCACACAGACATCTGCAATACCCAAAAAGCATTAAGGAAGCAGTGCTCAATTTTCTGTAACATCATTCCATTTTGCAAATCATTGTCTGTAAGCAGGAATGCTCAATGAGGAAGGGAGCTTAACAGGAACATTAAAACTATCTATTTGAAGACACAGGTTTTAAGTAAAAATCAAATGGTCTTCCAGACTAGCAGGTCTACCACACGTGCCACAGAAATCTTTCGTTTTGTCCTTATTCATGTTCTGCTTTCAGGCATGCAAAAGAACTAAATGAGCTGTACAGAAAACAGTAGGAAAAGGACAGTATTAACACTGAGAATAAGAAAGCAAAAGCAGCATCAACCCACATTTAAAAAGACAAGGTGTAATGAAAGCTTAACTTCATCAGAAATTCAAGTAGGCAATTTCATTTAATTTATAATCATGTTTTTTTGGTTTTGTTGGGTTTTGGCTTTTGGGAATTTTTAGGTTTTTTTTTTTTTAAGCTGGAATTTTGTGCACAATTTGAAACAAAAAGATTTCCAGAAATATTACTTAGTAACTGTTTGAGATATACTATATTTTGGTATCTTTAATTAAGCATTTTTCCTTTTCCAGTATTATGCTTCCATGAAAGACATGATTCGCCAATATTAAGAGTCATATACCCTAGTCAACAGAATCCTCCTCATGTAATCGATATTTGCTGCTTCTGCTCCCAAACACACCTGAGGTTTTCTGATTACATGTCATCCTCAATTTTGCCAAGCACCTAAGTGTAGTAAAAACCCTGCTACCTTTTAGTTCTGTAGGAACACTCCTAAACTCCTTTCACCTTAATGCTATCATTTCAAGATAATATGAGAGGGAAGAGAAAACCGCATGAACCATTTGTCATTTCCCAGTTCTGTCTAACATATAAGCATCTTAAAATCTAATCTGTGATAGGGGATGACATATGCAGCAAAAGCAGGTATACACTTCAAAGGTGTATGGCAGTCTTTTGTCATATACCAAGTCTTGACTGATTCTTTCATTCCTGCCTCTCAGGGAAGGGATTTACTTATTCCCAAATTTGTATCTTCACACTAGGTATATAAGAAAAAAATTCAGATCCACTAATTATTCTATCCATCTATTATTTCCTTTGTTATCAATAGCATCAGCAGTTGCACAGAATAAAAATTACATTACGTTTATTCAGAGCACTATTCTGCAGCATCTTTAACAATTCACGATTTGAAATATGCTACAATCTCTGCTTACAAGCATAACATGGAAGGAAATGACATCTTAAAAAGGATGAACAGCTGTCTAGATGCAAGTTAAATTATTTTCATAAGGTCTACATAACACCAATCTCTTTTTTCTTACCTAGGTAAAGTATTGTTAATTTGATGCATCAGCAACAATCAACAGTAAAAATTACAAAAAGCCAAATATACTTGATAGCCATTTTAGTACAAAGAACAGTAGACTGCAAAGGGTATTTAGCTTCTCTAGCTGCATAATAGACTCGGTTGTTTTTTTCTTATTAACTCTTTTAGTCATTTTCTACCATAGTTGGGAAAAAATAGTACAGCTTTTTTTTCTAACCCATAAGAAACCTTTATTGCAACATATATAAACTTGTGTTTGAAGAGATTAGATATACTGCATAAACGAAGTAAGCTTCTTGAAAAGAGGAGCTTGCCTGAAGAATTCCCTACATCACATCAGACACACCTGCCTTCGGAATAAAGCATGTGGTGCATACTACACCTGCCCAGAGCAACCATTGGATACAGAACGGATACATGAAGAAAAGCTTATGAAGACAAGCTCTGACATTAATAGCTCAGTTTTCAGCACTTTAAACCTTTTGATCATCTAGCTGAACCCAGCCACAGGAGCACTCTATTTTCCCCGATGAACTGATTACCAGCTGAGCTAGTCCAACTTGACATTCATAAAGTCTCTAATTAGCAGGCCAGCTATGAAAACAAAAAGGCTCTCCAGCCACAAGAATATTTCAGCCTTTGATTTGCTTCCATATGGAGCTGTTCCTGTGCAATTTGACTTTCCAGTGACATGACAGTTAGCTACACAGTGCTGGATAGCAACGCAAATCTCGGAAAATACTGAAAATCACAGTTTTCTGTGCTCTCTTTGCTCTTTTTCTGCCTCAATACATTGCCTGCATAGACCGCTGGCTGGTTTTACAGGTCTTCCTGTTCAGAGGCACATGCATCAGACACACCATAGCTGAATGCATCTTACAAGCAGCTCCAATCTACATACCCTGTACAATCCATCATCATTAGTCACCAGCCTCTTGTGGACACTAAGAGAATTTGAATATCTGGTAACTAAATTAACTTACTAATTACAGTAACTAAAATATAACTTGTTCCAAACATCTAATACTGTTACGTAAGTTTATCAGTGTACCCTGAAATATGCTTTGCATGACTACCAGTTACAATGTTCTGCAGGATCAGGTCTTCCCTCAACATCTCTTGCCCAGATCATCCAAAAAGACATTTTCATAGAGATATTATGGGATTTTCAACCCTTAACTCTAGAATTTTACAACACAAATATCTGCATTTCAGGTTATCAACTTAAATGTCATTTCTCATAGCCAGAAGAAAGAAGCAAACAACTCTGGGCCAACAATCACAATTACGTATGGGAACATAGGCTGGACAAGAAATGACTTCTACCCTCCCTTGACTACAATGGAAAGTTAAAGTAAGAAAGTCAGATGGAAACATCATAGAAATCTGAATTCAAGAGAGACAAATCCCACCTTAAATCTAACTCCTTTGGCTCTTTCGAGTCAAAGCTGTTTTGTTGTAATGAGCCCGATTCTCAAGAATTTATGTAACATTCAACCAAGCCTTGCATGACTATCTATCTTCATACTGGCAAATTTTTAGTTAACCTTAGCTGCTTGGTTGACTTTTACAAGCAGCAGACAGCAAGGTCTACTACATACACCTAAAATAAAGAGGATTAATCACACGCTTTATATCCTGTGTCATTCACTTCAGGTGAGAAGTCAGCACCCACATCTGAATTTGGACTTAATGTTTACATATTGAGAACTACATATAACTTGGTGTTTTGATTACAAAATCCCAAACAAATGGCTATTCAGTGTACAGCTTTTGTGATAAAACTATTTTAAAGTTTTTAAAAAGTAAAAATGGTATATAGAAAGTAATGTGATATAAAACTTGGGTAATGCTACCCAAGCTATGCATTAGCAATTACTGAATAACAGAGCTTTCCAAAACCTCATAGTATGTCTTTCTTTCCTATTTCAAAATCTATTTTCTGGTTTCTAACTTTCTTTTTCAGAATTCTTGGAATTAACACTGGGGGGTTAGAAATGAGCAGTAAACACAGTAAACCACTATGTGTTTTCCATTTCTGGCTCTCTATTTTTGAATGTTATCATAAAGGAAGAGCATGAGAACCATGAGAAGAGCTCAACATTTGAAAAATAATCCATCTTCCACAGTATCTGAAATTTTCCATTCTAAAATCTTAGTATCTTACAACTCTATCTGTTCTGCAGTAGGAATCCAATTGGGGTTCAGAAAATTTCTATTCATAGTAAGTTAAGGTTCAATTACAGTAGTCTTACAAATTGTATTTATGAAGCATGAAAGGTTCCTATTATAGATAAAAGTCCATATACAACATCTGTTAAAAAAAAGAGATTCAGTTGAGTTTATATTAATATGCTTTTGCCTAGAATTCAGCACACTGGTGTCAGCAAAGCACTTAAGTATGAGCTTTACTTTGAGCCCCTGATGAAGTAGTTAAATGAATTAAAGCAAACTACTAACTTATTTGAGAGTTTGGTAACATAAAACTCAACTGTGTGAAAAATCAGGATAACTATACTGTTTTACACGATCCTTAATTAATTTTACCTTCCATATTAATATGTGGAAATACTGTATACAAAATTATATGATTCATGCATTTGACATTAATTTCCCAATTTTAAGATTAAACTATTTAACCAATTAGACAGCAATATAAAAATATTTAGAGTGATCTCTGGACTTTTCTCTTGTAGTTTATTATAAACCGTCCAATAGAAAACCTAATTTTTTCATTTTTAAAGCATGGGGCACAGATAGCACTTTAGAACTGTCATAGACTGATAAGCTTGTTCCAAGAGTTACAAACTCTCTAAAATCAGTCAGAATTCTAAAGTAAAATATTTTCAATATTTATCAAAGATGTATACACAAACATGCAAGGGGCTGAGCTGAGCACACTTCCTATTGAAGACCTGATGAAATATAAAGTTACATACTCTTGAATTCATGCATTTGACAAACTACTTGGAACTTAGCTCATGTTAAAGAAGTTGAAACAGAAATATTGAGTTACCTAGATGATTCATTTAGAAAAATTAAAAGGAATGCTGTTGCTATTTCAAGTCAGTGTTGAAAAACATCTTCAATTAAAAAAAAATATTACTATGAAAAAATAAACCAGAAATTTTCTTGGATGAATAAGCTTTTTTTTTTCAATTTCTGTATTCCATCAAATGTTCAAAAGTTAATTGCAAACTAACCTGGACACATGCCTTAGATAATTCTTTATTTCTTCTATCTGCTACAAGAATAAAACTAACAATGATGCAAAACAAACCTCATGTATTTCCACACCTCTAATCATAATTAAAATTCAGAATCTCTAATTTGATTGTTTTAAATGGGAGATTCTCTTTGTAATTAACAATGATTTTGCTCAAGTAACAAAACACAATTAGGATACTTGTCAGCTAATGAAGTTTGATTATATGAAACATTATCTTTCTCCAAACTCTAATTTAAGTATTTATGAAGAGGGTTTTTTTTAAAGCTGGCATTTTGTTTATATCAAACTGATATTGTATCATTAGATTTGACTATGAAACAAGAAAAAATACTTTAAGTCTTTTTAGAATCTTAACTTCCAGAAGTTATGCTGCACAAATTCAGAAACATTGGGAAGCAGGATCCATAAATCAGGCCATCAGAATTAGCGTCCTATTGTGACATATTTCCAGAATATTATCACATAAAAAATATGGGTTTGCAAATTAACACAATACATCTATGTGGACTAAATGCAAGAATGCATGAACTTTAAAAACACTGATTTCACCACAAGCTAAGCAAAACAGAACTTCAGTTACTTTCCCTACATGTACTGCAGCTTTTCAAAGTCCTAGAGAGTGTCAGCTACAGATTGACAGATACCCAACTCCTGAGGCTTCACCAAATATGAAAGCAATAAAAATAATTACAGTATTGCAAGGTTAAGCAGTTCCATAGTACTAAACTCAGCAAAGCACAATGCTTAGCGTATGACCTTGACATCTCTGTGGAGCATTGAAAGGTTCCGTGTTGCCACTGGCAAAACTCTGAAAAGAAAGACAACTAATTCTGCTAAACAGGTGAGATTTAATAATGTTAAAAATGAAAAACTGCTTTAAACTTAAAAAAACAATTACTGTTTTTAATTACACACTTCCCTATCCTTACAATTGTTAGAAGTCTGCTGACTTTTGGTTGCCATCAATAAATCTAGTATGCTAACAGTGACCTAAAATAAGACACAGCTCATTGTCTAATTCCTTCAAAGCTGGCATTTTCAGAATATGATTCAAACATAAATTTGGGTTGGCAATTACATACTTCCTCTCCAACAGTTCAACCTTACTACTATATCATACGCTAGAGAGAAAAAGAATTAAGTTAAGACTACTTAAGCAACACTTATGCCTTTTGTTAAATTAGACCACTGCAAAATAAATCTATGGTGAACGTTTTTGATATGTAACAATAAATTTATCTTCCACCAACTAAAAAGTTTTTAGGATAGAGTAAAATCAAGTTGCAATCCCAAGTGAAGCTGAACATTTTGCATAAAATACACATCAACACACACAAATACATCAGAAACCTATGAAACCCCTATTTACTTCATATATCTTTTTCAAATGTTAAAAGCACATCCATTCTCTCTCTCTCCTTCCTCTATAGTTTACTGGAAGAAAATTAATTTAAGAATAAATTTTACCAAAAATTCTATTCTGTTCTTTACTTCCTACTCATTGTAACAAACTAAATGCAATATTATGTGCTGGATAACTTTTGCATCATGAAAATTAATAATTTAAAATAATAATAATGTGCAACATGAAATCTAATTCTGAAATAAAATAGAGCAGCTGACTTTCCAGTTTTACATGAACCACAGAGAGAATACCAAAGTTCTATTGTGTGTTCAGCTGAATACCAAAGTTGTATTTCCTGCATAGTCAAAAATTTATACATTGCGCTAAGTCTTCTAACTCATTATTTCAAGTATTTTGCAAATTATATAGTATGATCTAAAAACCTATAGAGTCTGTGTATTATTTGGTCTGATTTTACCTTTCCATATGGAATTTTATGCCTCTCTTTTTGAATTTACTGCTTAAGATAGCTCCTAGAACTTTCTGGGTTCTTAAATCTGACTATTCCATAGAATTCTGCTTTTTTTACATTTTAAGAAACTAATAAATACAGCCAAAACACTCCCCAACACCACTCTTTGGCCTTTCTCGAGAAGAAAAGATGACAGTACCTGGTGAGCCTGCAACAACTGCTCAGCAAACTGACGGACTTCCGATAGGAGAAGTGATATTAAAGAATTTCTCAGTATGTTGTTCTTTCCCAGCAAACCCAGAGTTTCTGATACAGAATGCAGTGCCTGAAACTAAAGAGAAATAACAGCAAATTTAATCTTCCAAAATGCATCTCAATCTTTTTTTATCCCAAACAATTACTTTAAGTAGAAATGGGATTTACATATTAAAATGTTAAAGAAAATGTCCAATTCAAAATTTTAGAGTTTAAAATTCTATTGATTACAGACATATGAGATCAATGAGAAATCGACATCCATCCTCACAAGGTCAATACTACAGGAAACTGTCACGTGAACAAACTCCTCCAAAAGTGTGAACTCCTCAGGACTCCACTTTTCAGCATTAGATGTCATCATAGCCATCTCCTCACGCAACAAATTGGTGACTACCCTGCACATACTGTTCTGAACAAAAGTTCTGCTTTTCACAGCTAGACAAATGAATGAACAAATTCTTTGAAAGTCAAACATGTAAGCTGGGAGCTGTACTAGGGTGTTCTGTCAATATAGTTATCAGGAAAAAACTTGATTAAATGTTAACTGCTAGAAGACACACTATGTATCTGCATGTATTTTCAAATTCAAACAATTCACTTTCATATTGTTCTTTAACAATGCATTTCTCCTGAACCATAAGAGTAGTGATGCAGACTTACACGAGAATTATGTTAGTAATTTTTTGCTACAGTTTCTTCTAATTAAAAAAACCCCATTTTCTTTGTTCCCTGAAATTGAGGTAAATAGCTATTATGTAATGAAGCATACTGCTCTACAAAGTACACCAAATTTTTCTATATTTAAATATACTGGAGTTATTTCAAAGGAAAAAGAAGTAAGACACATTAAATACATTTACTATAAGTTGTATTTTTATATAAATATATATCCCCTACAACATTAATATTCAGTAACTCTTTGTAAATGTGTATTTTTGACTGACAAAACGATATTCTCACACAAATTTGTATGCATGCCTAAGAATAACTATGATGTTTTAACCACTCAAAACACACCACTGTATCCTATTAACAATCTAGATTATACTTCTGGCCAATTCACATGTGTATATACATATATACGAATCAAAATACTTGCCTGCCATTTACAAGTTTGCATTGGATGAATCCGGCTGGGAAACCTTTCAAACACACGAAAGACAAGAAGGTGTTCCAGGAGCAATGAGCATGATCTTCTTTAGGGGAAACATTTACCTTGACTTTACCATGGTTTTCAACACTGTCTCTGGTAAAATTGACTGACCAAAAAAACTGACCAAATTTTGGGCTAGGTAAGTGGACAGCAGGGTGGACTGAAATCTTTTGCTGTAAAACCCATTAATTAGGCAGCTTTGCATTTACAGTTCTTGCTTGACTGCCTGAACAGCAGTTGATGAAATGCCTATTTAGCAGCCCCTTCCAGCTGAACAGTTGGATCACCTTGGTTATCATCTGCCCAACCCGAGACTCCTATAGACAGTCAGAACAACCTAACTTTAATAAAACTTTGCCCTCAATCACCTCACTTCTGCATGCAACCCCAAAAAAAAATCAAAAGAAATCTGCAAAAGACAAGTCTCAAGTCTCAAGTTCAGAATCAAATCTGCACGCAGATACAAAATAAACTCCTACGATTAAAAAAAATTCATAAATTTACACTTTCATTAATTAAAAATTATAAATTTTAGAATATTTTTGATTTATATATATAAATTAATAAATTTACAGTTTCAGAATTCATAAATTTTGAAGCAGTACACACACAGCTTCAAAAACCTGTGTAATTAAAATCATTCATCAACATACACACCAAAGAGTCTATAAATATGAAGTGTGAATGAAGATGTGATAAAAATAGCTTTCTGAACAATGAAAATTATATGAAGGGATAATGTAATTCATGCACCTGCCTGTGCTTTGAGGATATATGAATTAAAATGAGACTTTTATATACGGGAAATATATACCCCTCCAAACAAAACAATGACTCCTCTTTCTAAAAATAAAGTAGAAATTATGATTTTGAAAGTCTTCCACAGTATCTGCTAGAAACAAGTGTGCAACACCTAGTTCTGCCTTGACACCACCCATATTCACAAGAGTACAACTGCTTCAACTCATGGTTTAAAAAATGCTTAAAAATTAGCTCATTTTTCAGCGAAGCTGCTATTCATTCTTATTTCTTTTAATAAATTAAGGAGGGATACAAATTTTACAGTTCTATATTTTCAGAGCATAACATGTATACTTGCTAGTTTGCCTATGGTGAACAAGCAAACTAGGCAACTGAGAACAGTTTTTCAAGGTATCCTTTCCTAAAGATCACAGAAAAACATGAATATTGTTGTTCTTCTTTAAGCTCTCTTCTATTTGCTTACATAACTTTTTGACAGATAAGGAAGCAATGACATTTTTTTGGGCAATTATTATTAATGCTAGCAGCTGAGATTTAACTAAAATAGGATCTTTCACAAAATTT
The DNA here is from genome assembly GCA_008694505.1 of Cyanoderma ruficeps. Lineage (NCBI taxonomy): Eukaryota > Metazoa > Chordata > Aves > Passeriformes > Timaliidae > Cyanoderma > Cyanoderma ruficeps. The sequence goes on from VZDJ01000302.1 coordinate 595,742, forward strand.
CCGTTATCTTTTGTGGTTTGGCAAAAGTTGTCATCTTCTGTTTGGAATTTTTAAGGACTAGATCACAGGGGACCTTGAAATTTGAAGCCTCAGCCTCTACTAAGAGAAGTAAATAGATATTTTGTATTTTGTAATGATGCCACTTAGGGGACTTAAGATATGGGCACCAAAAAAACCCACTGGTGAACTTATTTATATTTAATAAATATTCTTATTAAACATATCCTTATAATAAAACTATTTCACAGTAACATATTATAGAAAATATATTATGATTATATTTAATAAATATTAATACCGATTTTTAAAATCCACTGATTTATTAAAGAGCATTGGTTTTACATTGTAACTGGATGGATCTCTTCCATTCCTATAAGAATATTTTGAGAAAATAAGAGACAACAAAGAAGGCTAAAATAATGCTGATAGACTGCATGTATTAAATGCATACAGAACAAATTTATAGCATATAACCAATAAATCTGAAAATAGAAAACAGAAGTAAGATTTTGTTATACAGCAATGCTCATGTACTGCTAACTGTACTCTGGAAATATTAAAACTAAAAAAATTTAAATCTAATAGTATGTAGTTTCATTAAAGATAAAAGCATATGTTCAGCTTTCAAATTTATCCAATATTAAAAAGGAATAGAAAGCTTTTAATCCCTTGGGCTTGTTTAATGTTGTAGATGAAATAAAACCAAAGCATTTCAGGAATACTCAGGTAAAAGCAGTCAGAAAATAAAATCGTAAAATATATACCCTTAGAAACAGGAAATAATGAAGCCTGGTTCACTGTTCACATCCTGCATCACCTCTCCCTAGCCCTCCTTCCACACCCCAGGTTCTACTGTCTTCCCATGTTATTCAGGATGCAGAGCAAGAGAGGGCAATGCTGTAACAGCAGCTGGGAAGGATGTGCGGATTGTCGACCTGGCTGTTGCCAAAATGAATATATAATGTCAATGTTCGGCTTATCTCAGGCATACTAACTTGGTCTCTCCTTCACCTACAGATTTTAAAGCCTACTTGAAGGTATTATTGACCTTTCACTTCTTTTCAAATGATTTCAAGCTGGCTATCGAAAGTTACTTGCAGAGGAAATGACTGATAACCAAAGCAGACAGCACATTCCTGTAAGTCCTGTTTCCCAGGAAACAGCATAAAAAACTTACAGATTAGTTTTTTAGAACTCACTTATCAGAGTGTTAGATTTTATTTAATAGTGGATATCTAAAATTTGTGAGTTTAATTCCTTCACGAGTTGCATGATTCACTACACCATTAAACTATGATGACTACACCTTACTTTTTGTTTTGCTAATTTATAGTTTTTGTCCCAAGTAAGAGCTCTCTTTCCAAATAAACTGACATATTTGGACAGGCAAATAATTATTGCAGGTATCCTGAAACTGTGAGGTGTTACAAACAAAACTATTTTCACATTTGATTACCCTTGTCCATTTAGTCCAACTTGACTTCCACTCTTAATCATCAATGCCAGCTGAAAAGCACCCCTTTATCATATCTTCACATTGCTTCATTTGTTAATTGATGGTTCTCATGTATCTCTCTCTTCTTGTTTACATCCCAATATTTCTTCTATCAGTCTTGAGAATCAATACATATTGTTTCAACTCTTTGCTCTGTAGGCCACATCTCAAGCCCTTACTCTGCCCTTATCCCATCACAGAATCATACAATCATGATATGAAAAGGCTGGAAGGGACCTTAAAGATCATTTACTCCCAATCCTCTCTGCCATGGGCAGAGACATCTCCCATTAGACCAGGTTACTCAAGGCCTTATCCAGCCTGACCTTGAACACTGCCAGGCCTGGCACATCCACAACTTCTCAGGGCAATCTGTCTCAGTATCTTACTGCCCTCACAGTAGAGAATTTCTTCTTAATACCCAGGCTAAATTTCCCCTCCTTCATAATCTTGTTTGTGCTTTTCTCCACTCTTCTTAAACCTGATGTTCTCCACTCAAACCATCAGTTCGCTTCACTGCTGCAGGCTGCCAGCGTTGTCCCTGGCAAGCTGTGGTGTGATATGAAAAGATTAGAGCCATGGGGTGCAAGTGAAGATGCTCTGCTGCTGATTCTGAAATGTGCTAGCCCCACTGAAGCACACTTGCAGTCTTAGGCAGATGAGCCAGGGACTCCTGAGGTAACAGAAGCCAACAGGGAAACACCAGGGAGGGAAATGTCTCAAAGGAATTAACAGGTCTTCCTCTAGGAAAGTGACACGGCTGACAATTCAGCTGAGGTGCCTTTACACCAATACACACAGTATGGGCAAACACTGGAGGAGCTGGAAGCTACTGTGCTGCTAGAGAGGTACAACCTTGTTGCCTTTATGGAAGCTCAGGGGGACAGATCCCATGACTGGAACATGATTATTGAAGTATAAAGAATGTTCAGAATAGAAAGGGGAGGAAGGAGAAATGGAGGGGTTGCCTATGGGTTTGACCCATACTTCTGAGGGCCAGCCTGGCAGAAAAGTGGCTATAATTAATTTGAGCAAGACTACTCCTCAAAGGTGTTTTGTAAATCAGAAGGTTTAATAAAGAAAAAATAACAAAATAACAAACATTACAGAAAACAAATAACAAGCCGTGCACAGGTGTCTGAGAAATCTCAGATACCCTGCTACAAACACCCCAAAAAACTTTTACTTCCTTTTGTGCTCTTTCTTAAATACTGAATGTTTTAGGAGATAACCTGGCTTGCAGCCAATAAGATCACCAAGGGGTTTTGAGTTACACTCTCAGAGCCTAATCTATGCCCCTGTGTTGGCTCTGAGCCAATTCTTGTCAGGAGGCTATGGAAGTTGCTAGGTAAACTTCCTAAATGTCAGAGGTAAGCTGAAATTCCCTACTTGAAAGCACCTGCTGGGTGTGTGGGGTGCATCACTACAGTTGTCCTCTGTATCAAGAGCCGGACTGAGTGTGGTGAATTGCCTTCAAAGAACAACCACGAGCAGCTTGAAAGCCTGTGGGCAAGAATCAGAGACTGAGGCAGCAAAGGGAAGCTTTTGACTGGGATCTACTACAGATCCCTGATCAAGGGGAACCTCCTTGTTGGAACCCTGGAGGCTGAAAATTTCAGGCTTTCTGAGCTGAGGGGTGCTGACCCTCAGGCAAGCACTGCATTTGACATGGGGCCTTGGAACAGGCTTTCGAGATTGTGTGATAGCACAGGGGTTGTGGGTGTACAAGAATGAAAAGCTTGGATTTGGGGTTTTGGTATATAGTAATGTGTACAGGGCAAGATGGCGGATTCAGGGCATTGTCTGGATTCTTCTTTTTTACCTTCTTCTTCACGGATTTGGGTGATTTTCTCTAATTGAGTGAAAAAGGTCCACACTGCAGCCTTGGGTGGTCACTATTGGGTCAAAAGTATAAACAATGTAGGTGTCACCTTGGTATTGGGTAATTATCTCTTAAATAGCCTTGGTAAGAGGTAGAAGCATTCCATTTTGCCTCATTTCTCTGCCTTGTTAGTTGGAGCTCACACCTTGTGAGACTGTAAATAGATAAGATATAATAAACAACCAAGACCAAACTCGACTCTGTTTCCTGTGTCTTTCATCCTGACCTTGACTGAGATAAAGCAGGAAGAAATGCAACACCTCTAGACAAAGTCTTTTTCCAGGAGGCATTGAGCTCACAGGCTCTTGTCCTAATGGGGAGCTTCAGCCCATCCAACATCTGCTGGAAAAGCTAACTTTGTCCTGTAGTTCTTCCTTAATTGTAGCTTTAGTGTATGATCTGCATCAGCTGAGGCTGGCTGAGAGGGGAAGATGGACATTTTCTTTCATTCATTCTTGTCTTGTTACTTCTCTGATCCACTTTACTGAAGTAAATGAGGGTCAGTCAGTTTGGTGATTACTTTAGACAGTAGTAATTTTCAACACAATGGATTTTGATTGCCATTTGACTTAACTCTCTTCATAAGGACAATAGATTGCTGAGAAAATTTAATTCAATAATCAAGAGATTCAAACATTGACTCTTACTAGACCTCAAAATCCAGGCAATATGTTTTAATATTCATACAAATGAAGCGCTCTTCCCCTATAAAAGCAAAATCTTTTTGCTCATGAAAATGCACCCATAGTATTCCCCTTGGGACTCAATTAATTAGGAAAACTGAAGCCTGCCCATTTTACACTTGAAAATCACCAGTGACATAAATAACTGTTTTTAAATCTTATTTTTCCCTAAGTATGAAAGACTCTTGTAAACCGATGAGTTAAGTCCTGTGGCTGTGGCTGAAAAAAAGATACTGCAAACCTATACACGGGGAAATTTATTGTCACCCACAACTAGCTGCAGCATGTATTAAATGCATACTGTTGCACGTATTCAAGCATCAGCGTAAGTTTATGATTACTCTCTTTCACGAAAATTCAGTTATTAATGAATCATACAAATTGAATCCTAGATAAAGAAAGATTCAAAACCATGGTTCTGATGAATGTGTGCAGTTTTAACTGCACAAGCACACATATACATTTCATTATATAATTGCCACTGAGATACAAACATTTCTCTTTCTGCTTTTCAATGTATTACTTTTCAGCTTGTTATTCTCATGAAGATTGTGAATTCTTTCTCACACAAATACCCAGTAAAGCCATCAAACTACTACTCAGAACTCCTGCATTTGCTTTTCTGTTAAATGTTATCAATAGTAGTATTTTGAGGACTGGCAAAATTTTACATAAAGGCTTTTGGATGAAACAAGAGAGAAAAATTAAAATGGGCAGTAAAGCTGCAAACAGGATACGAGAAGTTCCTAAAGCTATGCTGATGTCTCAGTGTCCCTCCAGATGCTGTTAATGCTAGTAACTTCAAAACAACTTCCCTAAAAGTAGTCAACTTCTGAAAAAGATTAAAAAAATAGGAAGGAAATATCACATAACCCTTTGTGTGTGTGTGTGTTGTTTGCCCGGAGCAGCAATTCGTGATTTAACAGCATCTTCAAAGTCAATAATGATGTTTTAAACATAGCATGAGAAGAAGCAAAGAACAACAAGCCGGTGAAACACATCTCTCTTCCTTCTAGGTCTTGTTTGAAAGAGATTATGAGTGAGATGGGCCAGAGAGAGGAAGTATTTTTTGAACAGGAGCCCAACACAGCTCAATGTTAAAATCTCAAAAGTAGCGTCTTTGGGTTTTGGTTAACTCCTTAAAACATGAGGTACAAGAAACAGACAGATTTCTGTAAAAAACCAAAGATAAAGGCCAGGATCTTTTGGCCCATAACAGACACATTGGCCAGGATCTGAATTACTGTATCAACTGCACTGGTTGTTCCCTGTACAACCAGTGAACTGAACTGTCTACAGTACTGACAAACTGGTGTGACACCACTAAGAATCACACCACAGAAATTCCATGTAATGCAGCACCCTGTGATGTACTTGGCCATGACAGCTTTGACCACAACTGAACTGCATTGAAAGAGGCTAAAGATAAACCCATTTTTCTTTTATCTCCAAAGTAATAAATGAGACCCTGGATTCCGTCACAATAACTGTTTTGAAGTTTCACACAGCTGTATAGTCAAGAGATGTAAATATGACATATACAAAGCATCTTAATTTCTGTTAGAAGAAGTTTACCATAATTCCATATATTATGAACCTACAGCCAGCCAGATTTACCACAGGAGGCTTCCAGGCAAGCTCCAGGATATCATCTCTGAAGTGCTCTACTGCCATGAGCTGTTCAAAACCTTCACCAGAAATACAAACACATATGCTACCCTAAACAGCACAGGGAGTTGGGAGTTCCCTAGTGCCTCCAACTGCTATATTTTTCTGATATAGGAGAAATGATCCCCTGTTCGAACATATTCTAGACAACAGATACAAACATTGACAGAACAGGCACACTTCAGTGCCAGTGAGTGAGTGATGCAACTAGGAGCAGGAGAAAAGTACATTTGCTGTGTCTCTGTGGAGGTGGATGAAGACAGACGTTTGTCAAATCCCAAACAGGTAGATGAAGCAAAAAACAATGTTCCAGTGCTTCCTTTCTCAAGTTCCTACTACACTGTAGGGACTGTAATTACATACTGTAGCTCCTACCAGTTTTCCATGCAAAATGTTTCCCCATGTTTTGTCAGCTAGTAGAGTCCATTTGAAAGCCAGAGCCAGTGGATCTGCCAACAGAATAAAATCTCACAGAGTTTTATAGTACACTTTGGCCTGCTTGAAATCAGGACTTGCAAGGAACCTAAATAAATTCAACAGTGGTTCTGCTGACATAGCAGTGTGTGTCAGTGGAGTGACTCCACACAAATGAACAATTTGCAAACTGAAAGGCAAAACACAGCACTACAAACCCCCAAAGGTCTCAGTGATGAGGAATCAAAATCGGTGACGAAAAAAGTGCTTGCTCCACAGATCAGCAGTGACTGTCACACATTTTGCTGCATGAAAGCAACAGCTCATCTGTACCAGAGCTAGATGGAGGATCCTTACAAGCTTTTCTGTGGCAGCTATACAGGGATGCAAAACCATGCCAGCAGAAGGTGCAAAGTCAGGCCTTGCACAGATCGTTGAACCTCTGAACATTCATGCTTCACCCTGAGCAGCTGTGACATGAGGACTCCTGTTTTAGATAGCTCCAGAAGGTTTATTTCAAAAGATTGTGTGTCTAACAACTGTGTGCATATTTCTGAGCTGCTCTCCAAACACGGAGGGGAAAGTGCAAAATTTAAAAAAGGAAAATTCAAGAGGCTATTTTTAGGTTTTTGATATAAATAATTTAATGTTTTATGTAAAATTGCCTTTTTTTTCTGTCACATACCTTAACTGACAAACTCTTTTTTTTCCCCCCTTTTGATACCTATGTCAGTTTGGAGTTTCAGGTCAGACTCTATCCAAAGTGCACAGCTTTAGGCAGCTGGATCCATGAAAAAATTTCTGAGTACACATCTTCGCTGGTTTTACAGTTTCCAATGCTTTATAATTAGAAACATTTCAAACAATAGGACCCCACAGTTACAGCAAGTAATTCTGCTGCTGTTTTTCTTTCATTACATCTAAGGTAGAGATAATGATTCCTTTTCCAATTCCCAAAGATTATTTAAAGTTATTTAACTTGTTCTGAAAAACACCAAGATTGCTTTGAAGATGTAATTCATTAAGTGTAATCCACAGCCACTTCTCTCAGTGAACTTTTTTAAGGTGTTTCTCACTGCCCTATGTTCTTCTTGAAAGTCTCTGACAGTTTTAATGATGAGGATAGTAAAGGGAAAGCTGTGTCAAATACTGCACTGCTGCATGGATGTCTATACAAATGCTTTTTGACAGTAAGGTTGGATACAACAAAATATTAGTATTTTTATTCTGGAGGGATTTAAGCATTTTCCTGAAATTCATACCATTTGCAATTCTTTCCAGAAGACAGCCTTGTAAGTAATGGTAATTTTTTTTTTAAACCTATAATCTTGCTATTTCAATCATCACCTGTATAAAAGGTTCCTGGGAGATATATGGTACACGGCACATGAAGAATTAGTTATACAATTTACACTACTAATTCTGAATGCTACATGTTTATTTCCATTTTCAATTCAGTTTAAAGCAAATCAAATCTCTAATCTGGAAACCTCCAAGATTAGCCCTTAGTAATTGGTTTATACAATTTTTGAAGTCTTTTAATCTGCTTGACTGAAGAAATGGCTGCTAATAGTGACTCAAGTTGATATTTCAGTGGAAGCAAGATACAACATATCTCATAAAAAGACATCTGTTTTAGTGAAGCTATTCAGAGAAAATTTACTACTTTCAAATTATGTGGATGTATTCCACCTCTCCTGAATGACTCATAAAAATACTTTGCAGATCTGAAACATTCCTGATTATCAGAGTATTTTCTCCCATTTAAGATGTGACACCTCTCACTTAAATTTTGCCAGATTCCTCCAATCAACAGAAAATCCATATCTGGATAATCCCTGGATTGCTCTTCCACACTTGACTTTATTTCAATTATTTACTGACTTTCGATTCAGGAAGAGGATGGGAAACGGTGGAAACACCGAACATCATAAATTATAAAGTCCTTAATGAGGGACTGTTTAAACTTTTTGTTTTGTATCCAATGATCACATACACACACAAAAAAGGAGTCACACCTGTATAACTCCATTCCTGACGCCACACAAATGGAATGTATGGTCACACTTACCAGGGACACCTCTAATTAAAGACTAAGTCTTGCACCACGCTGTGACTAAAGTAGAAATATTTCTAGTATTAGAAACACAAGGTTTTAGTCCTGAAAAGATTTCAGTCTGAATGCTTCCTAACCAAAACCTAACATCCTTTTCACCAAATCATTAGGTTGGAAGAGATCTCCAAGATCATCGAGTCCAACCCATGCCCTAATGCCTCAACTAAACCATGGCACCGAGTGTCACATCCAATCTTTCTTTAAACACATCCAGGGATGGTGACTCCACCACCTCCTCAGGCAGGCAAATCCAGTAATTTATCACCCTTTCTGTAAAAAACTTCCTAATATCCAACCTCTATTCCCCTTGGTGCAGCTTAAGACTGTGTCCTCTCGTTCTGTCAGTTGCTGCCTGGAGAAAGAGACCAACCTTCACCTAACTACAGCCACCTTTGAAGTTATAGAGAGGGATAAGGGGCACCTCTGAGTCTCCTTTCCTTCAGGCTGAACAACCCCATTTCCCTCAGTCGTTCCTCACAGGGCTTGTGTTCCCAGCCCTTCACCAGCTTTGTTGCCTCCTCTGGAGGCGCTCAAGCATCTCAACGTCCTTCCTAAACTGAGGGGCCAGAACTGGGCACAGCACTCGAGGTGTGGCCTGACAAGTGCCCTGTACAGGGGAAGAATGACCTCCCTGCTCCTGCTGGCCACACCATTCCTGATACAGACCAGGATGCCTTTGGCTTTCTTGGCCAACCTGGGCACATCCTGGCTCAGGTTGTTGGCTGTCAACAGTACCCCCCAGGTCCCCAGCCACTCGGTCCCCAGCCTGTAACATTGCAGAGGGTTATTGTGGCCAACATGCAGGACTCAGGACTTGAACTTATTAAACATCATCTTATTGGATTCCGCCCATTCATCCAGTCGTTCCAGGTCTCTCTGCAGAGCCCTCCTAACTTCCAACAGATCGACACGGGTTCCCAGCTTAGTGTCATCTGCAAATTTAGTAATGAAAGACTCAATATCCTCATCCACGTCATCAATGAAAATATTCAACAGAACTGGCCCCAGCACAGACCCCTGAGGAACACCACTGGTGACTGGCTGCCACTGGATACAGCACCATTCACCACCACTCTCTGGGCCCGGCCATCCAGCCAGTTCCTAACCCAGCAAAGGGTGCTCCTGTCCAAGCCACGGGCTGCCAGCTTATCCAGGAGTATGCTGTGGGAGACAGTGTCAAAAGCCTTGCTGAAGTCCAAATAGACAACATCCACAGCCCTTCCTGCATCCACCAGGTGGGTCACCTGATCGTAAAAGGAGATCAGGTTGGTCAAACATGACCTACCTCTCCTAAACCCGTGCTGGCTGGGCCTGAGACCCTGGCCATCCTGTAGGTGCTGCGTGATGTCACTCAGTATAAACTGTTCCATTATCTTGCCAGGTACTGAGGTCAGACTAACTGGTCTATAATTACTGGGATCCTCCTTCCCACTCTTTTAGTGAATGGGCGTCACATTGGCCAGTTTCCAATCATCTGGAACCTCACCAGTGAGCCAGGAGTGTTGGTAAATGATGGAAAGCGGCTTCGCGAGGTCACCTGCCAGCTCCCTCATCACCCTGGGATGGATCCCATCTGGGGCCATGGATTTATGAGTATCCAAGCATCTCAGCTGTTCTCTGACTGCCTCCTCCTGGAAAACAGGGGGACCATTCTGCTCCCTGACACCATCTACCAACCCAGGAGAACACCTTGTCCTGAGGAAAAGCTGTCTTCCCACTAAAGGCTGAGGCAAAGAAGGCATTAAGCACTTCCACTTTCTCCCCATCTGCAGGTACAAAGTTCCCTCCCGCATACAATAGAGAGCAAAGGTTGGTCTTACTCTTCCTTTTACCATTAATAAATTTGTAAAAAAACATTTTTTATTATCTTTTACAGAAGTTGCCAAGTTTGAACTGAGCTTTGGCCTTCTTAATTTTCTTCCTATATGCCCTTTCTTCATCAAATGCCCTCTTAATTTGGTAATAATATTTGTTTGATGTTCATATTCTGGGCTAAACACTCAATACAGAGTGAGTTGGATTCATTTTAAATTAAGACAAATGGGCACATCCATCCACAGGCATACCAGATGTCCAGGCTCTCATTTTGAGAGGCAACTTTAGAATTTATCCTAAAACAGGGACCTAGTACCCAGTATGCATTCTTTAGGCTCCAAGGATTAAAGGGATAAGATCTTAATTTGCTCTAATGGCTACATGGGGAGATTAAATTGGTACATCTCAGCGTCAAAAAACATCACCATTATGTCTGCTCCAAGTTACTCTGAAAGGCAGAATGAAAACCAAAATCCTAAGACAGTCAGTGAAATTCATTACCTGTAGGGCATTTTGTGAAGACAGACTAGGAATACTTCAGCTGAATAAGGAAATTATGAAGATGATACTTGGAACAACACACAGTGAGGAACACAAAAAAAAATGCAATTCAGCCCTATTTTTTTGTGACAGGGACATTATTTTTGAACACTTCACTCATTTGCTTATATATTTTTAAAACACAAATTTGCAAGTAGCTAGAGAATGATGGATATCTGAAGCAAACAAACTATTTTATTCAGATGCTCAAGAAAGAATAAAAATTCATTACATATGAATGGCTACAGTATGTCTCCATATAGCAAGATAAACAATGTGTTTTTCTCTCATATTTTATATAAAGTTGCTTTAAACTGCATTTTTTATCAGTTATTTAAAAGTCCTGTACTTGAGAATAGGGTAGAACTTGCTAGAACATGAGCAAGAACATTTTCAAGTGCTTCAGAGCATTTTTTATCCATACTGCAGAAAAGAACAATCACAAAAATCTCTGAGTAGTACTCTTCAAAATATAAGATAAACTGGTATTTTAAAAGTGCATAAACCAGGAGAATATGACAGTATAAGGAAGTGGGATACGAAAGAAGGAAAATGTTTTAAACTTACCCTATTGACACTCCTATTTCTTAAAATAATTTGAATTAGATTTTTCATAAATTCTTCCATCTTCTTGAAACACTTCTTCAAAACATGATTAGATAATTTACTATCAGTTATCAAACTGATCAAAACACGAACTCCTTCAGTAAGGAAACTTGGAGCTGGGAATTTAGGACTGTTGTAAAAAAAAGTAAGTCCATCAAGCAACTGAGACACTGAATTGCATATTGTGAAAGAATCATTCTCAAGCTCTGAGAAGTCTGCTTGAAGAATTCCTCCTTCTGACAGTTGTCTTATTTCAAGCAAACATTGCAAAAAATGCACTGGAGCAGGCACAGATTGCTCCTCGCTAGTATGGCAAAGATTCAGTGGGGGAACTCTTTCCAACCAATGCTTAGAAGTATTGACATTATGCTCAGATTGGTGAAAATCTGAAGCTATGCCTAAAGAATCAAATGCAGAGTCATTACAGACATCACATCCAGAGTCTTCTAGCTGGCTTGAGTAACTTGTAGGGTTTATAGATTCCTGACCCAGGAGAGTTTCAGCAGAGGTATCCTGTTTTCCTGAAATGCAAATATGAAAATTACGTTTGTGCAATGCTTAAATACATACTTATTGAAAGTGCCATATATAATTTCTCCTTTTTGCTTCCATGCAAAAAATCATGTAATACATGTGTATGTTGGCTCCCCAAGAACTTCCCATGACTAGAATTTAGCTGTGGAAGAAGATATTTTTAAATTAAGGTCAAAAATTTCAAAAGTTAATGCCTATTTGTGAACTAGATGTTTCATGCTCATAGTAATATGACCAGTAATTTTGAGTTTAAATCTGTCAGAAATTTTAAGTTTTCCTAGATATAATTTAAGTAGACATAAACCAAACAATATAAGTGAATTTATATACCCCCCATTAATTTCTGGTCCTCCAAACATTTTCACTGCTTTTATTCTCAAAAACTCAGACTGCTTTTAAAAGGCAGTGAAAGTCTGTTACTATAACTGCATCAAATAAAATATTCTTCTTTATGTGTACTCTCGCTCCCCAGTCAGGCAAGAAATTCTAACAACAGTCAAAGTTGAACAGAACATTAGGTTTGATTTTTTTCATTATTTAACAAAGAGGAACATTCAGAATCAAAAGCTTCTTCAGTTATCACCTATCTTATACCATCTTCTTCAAAGACACACAAACTTCATTACAAGAGGTATACGGTACATTCACACCAATAAATTACTTTTTTGTGCTACTGTAGAATCTCTTTCATCCCATTTCACACATTAAATACTTTTAAGGCAATGCCTCTCGACAAAAACTCAGCTCCAGTGACAAAAGACACCTGTTCTACATGCTACCTATGCCAAAAGATCACAGTCAAACAAGCCAGAGAAGTGAAGTCGAAGATCAACACACATAAATACCTCAGTGCCAGGAGGCAAGGCTAGAACCCCTTACTGGGGCAGAGCTACGAACTACTTCCCCTCTCACTCTTGGAAAACATGCCTATACTGTTCATTTTCCATAAGGATGCATGCAGTACTATACTCCTCTGGCTTTGTATTCTTAAATTAATTAAAACAAATTACAGATGGTTTGGCCTCACAGTAAATAAATCTTATATTTCATAGCAAGTTAAAGAAAAAGCATTTTTAACACAGAAAAGCAGCAACCCTAAGCAGCCACCTACAGTATTCTGTATGTTAATAAAACACTACTCAAAAATTTTAATACAGACTTCATTAAATTCACCATTTCAAAATAAACTCTGACCATTAATTCAGTCTCTGAAAACATATACCAGTACCAATGAAAGTACTATTACCGAGATCAAAACTGGAAATGTGGTTTATTTATTTATTGTTGAGTTTCATGTCTATAACATTCAGACGCATTTGAAATTGCACAGTATTGGTACCAACTGACTCAAAATGAAAGGGCTGCCTGTAGGGAAATCAACTGCCATTTCCAGGAGGTCGGAAAAGCTGGATATTTAAGGCCAGCCTAGCATCTTATAGATTAACACTGTTTCCAAATGTCCTGCATACCCAAACTTGGAAAGCAAGCAAAAAGGCAAAACACACTTCCCATGGTCTGACTAATAAGAACAGGCATCCATCTTTCATGTCTTCTCTCCTTAGGGTTTTGAGCAAAACACATTTCAGAAGAAAAAAATTGAAAGTTGTTTTTGGTGCCATTTAAGGAAAATAAGCCCTTCCAGGGAATCCCTCTACTGTGAGTTCTGCTATGTGATTATTTTGTTCCTGTTCTTAATCCCATGGGATGACATGAAAATTGCTCATGAGGATTTAATAACAGATGTCAGAAGAAGCAAAGCAAGAATTATGTGCAAAAACCTCATATGTATGTTTGCTGATTCTCTTGTGGAAGTAAAGTAAAAATAAGAAATAGAAGTGGTGAAAGAAAGGTGAAGAAAAGAGAAGAAAAAGAGAAGAATAGTACAGCAATATCCATAGAAACAAAACTTAAGATGTTCCCAAATAAAAGAGGTAGGGTATTCAATGAAACACTCCTTCTACTAAGAGACAATGTTGCATTTAGGGTTAGATTCCTATCCACTGAAATATCAAACTCTTGTTCCATGATGAGCTTCCAGAAAAACCTGTTACAGTAAGTCCTCAATATAAGTGTATTTCCAGCTAAATATGTAATTAAAAACCGCTTAAAATTGTTAAGCCATTTACATGTTTCAGTCATTTCGGGAGGAGGTGGCAGTTATGTTGTTAAAAAAAAAAAAATTAACACACCAGGAAAATATTATTTCCCTCAAAATATCTAGAAATAGCTTGCAATTTATTTCTTGAAAGAAGCTAAACTCATCACTTTGTACTTACCTAATATTCAAACGAGAAAGCAGTCTTGATATTCACACCATGTGGTTATCAAGCACAAAAAAAACCAACCAAACAAACAAAAGGAACGGCATTAGCCTGCCTCAGACTAACAAGAATCTTTAAATACTAATTTCAAGAAGATTTGACCGCATTTGCATTGGAACAAGAAATATAAAAATTTAGTGTCTGTGATAAAGTGACCACACATTTTACAACACTGTAAGTAATGAAATATCTGGTCATGAACAATTTTACAGTCTCCTTAAATTTGTTGCATCAAATTCAGGAACTATTTAAATTCTTGATTCCTATTTAGGACTTTATTTCCTTATTAAATTAAGATCCTGAGCCCCAAACAAAGCAAGATGTGGTCTCACAAGGAGCCTTGGGGTGCAAAGGCTGAAGAACTCACATCTCTCTACACATATTCCCTACTGTAGAAAAAGTATGGCCTGAAAATCAGACGCCACTCAAGGGATGAGGGAGTGACTTACCTACTGTGCAGTGTGTCAGCAAGGTGTGCAGACACAAGAACTCAGATGTACATACTGCTGTGGGACCACAAAACAGAGGTTCTCATCAGGGCAGTGAGATGCCAACCAGCTCCACGGTGAGAGAATAGGGAGCCTTCAGCTAGTCCTAAGGAAGCAGAACTCTAGAAAACACTGAAGTCAATCCCATCTCCCACATTCATTCTCTCACTACCCAGTGCACAGCAAAAGAGACAGCTTGTGTAAGATCCGTGTAGTAGGAGCTGGGGTGATGGAAGATGCTTTCTTAGGACACTCTGCTGGTGGATGCCTCAGACCACAGAACATTTGAATGAGAAAGGCCAAATGCTACATGCAGTTCTCAATTTAAAAACTGGAAGAAGGGGGCTCAACTGATGAAATTGCTGTGAAATGGTAAAATGTTCTCCAAGTCTTTTGAAAAACTTAATCTACCTGCAGTTCCACCACCAACAGGGACTGCAGAACAGAAAACAGGCTTGAAGGTGGCAGAGGTGAGAAGCAAAGTGAAGACATGATCTGAATTCTGCAAAGAAAATATTACTTCTGTTTTGAGGATTAGACATTGTTTATATTCTGTTATTTCATAAGCAGGCACATGGACTGTCATTTGAAAACCACAACCCCTGACATCAGGCATGTAAAGTTCTCTAAAAACTCAATTACAATTCACAGTCTCAGTTCTGCTTCTAAAAGAAAAAACAAGAGACAGCTAAAAATGAGACATTCATTGAAACCTCTTTGATGATATGGCATTCTGCTTTCCAAGTATATGTTCAGTCAATAACCTCTAAAAGGAAATGAAAACATAAGTGAAATTATGTCCACATCTATATTTTTCAGGGTTCTGTTATTCTTCATTTAATTTTCATTGATAGGTTTGTTTGAAGTGCACTTTCCATGAACAATGAATCAAATTTATTCTCTTATTTAAAAACCCATAGGTTTTCTTTGCCTTTCCTTCATGTGTAACTCTGTTCTGCTATTTTCATCAGTAACCAAGCTGACTGGCTGAGGAAAAAACAACTCTCCCCGCCTCGTGAACTCATGTCTTTAGAACACCATTGTTGTCCTGATCTGGAACCAAGCCAAACTTCTACTTTCATTTTTCCATAATAATAATGCCAAAATACTATTGTAGAATATTATTAGAATTCTCCAAATAAGAAGTTTTAGAAGCCTTGTATTCCACACTTTGCTTCTGCATCTCCATGGGGTTGTTTTGGTAACTGGCTTAGAAAATAAAGGACTTTTGTTTAAATGCAAGGTTCTTTTTTACACTTTTTAATGCTAAAGGTGCATGCCGACACATTTCATCCCATTTAGGGATAATTTCACAGAAATGAATATAGGACTGAGCATGTAAAATTCTCCAATTGTTCAATGCTAGGATTTAAATGCTTCTCTAAAGGCTTAGAAGCATATACTTCAATTTGTTAAGTATTTTGCTTACATAAAGCATCTAAATGTTTAAAATTCAGTAAGAACTGAGAAGGATTTTGAGGATATGAACATTAATTTTTAAGGGATCTCTGTAGATGACACTGCAAATCTTCTGTAGTTCAAGTCAAATAAAGCAAACTTGCAGTAAAGATATGAAAGGATAAATAATCAGGTAACAAACATACAGACTTGGGTCAGTTAATGCTCATCAAGCAGCTTTGACAACAGAAGATTCGACAAGCTTTAAAATACTGACCATCTCAATGATGTGACTGAAATTTGAGTTCTAAGCTAGATAGGGGACATTTCAAAATACTAAAAGAATTAATATTATCTCTAAAGACTGCCTGACCAAACTGGTAGTACTAAATTGTAAGCATTATGTCTTATCAAAAATTCTGTGCATCATGAAACAAACTGAGCTTTGCTAAGAGACAGGAAACAGCAGCCAGTGAAGACTGCAATGATCTGGATGCAACTTAGTGAGATGAAGGCTAAAATGAGGTGGACTCCTTAAAAAGTCAGCAAAGTGTGCCTTCCTAAAAACATTGCTTTTCTTGAATACAACAGGGAATAAATGCTTGGCTTTTCTGCCTTTATGTATCCAGAAGGATGCAATCAAAGATCTGCTTGAGGAACGAGATTCTAAGTTTGAGTTGGGTTAAGGTTGCCCAAAAAGGTTGTGAAATCTCCATCCTCAAAGATACTTAGAAAATGTCTGGACACAATCCGCAACTAGCTCTAGGTGACTGCGCTTGACAAGAGGTTTGGACAGAATGATCTTCAGTAGTGCCTTCCAACGTCCGCCATTCTGTAATTCTTTACTTCCAGGAAAAAAAATTGACTGATTCTTAGCTTCCTACAATAGACTTAAAGGCAAAAGGATCCTAATTGCCATGGCCACACTTCTTAACCTGTTTTTACCATATACATTCGGTTTTCCCCAAAACTATCATTCTGTAACTCAGAAGAAAAGAAATTAATCTGCACTAAAATATGAATCCCATTTGCTTTTATGAACCTTATTCCTAATAATCACTATGCATCTTATAACAAATTAATAAAATAATAACAAACCCTTTCTCTTGCTGGGGAAATTGGGTTGGTGGGTGGGTTCCTTACACAGAAACCTGGAAAGAAAAGGATGCTTCTTGGGTCCCTTTGCCCAAAGTATGCGCTTAGAACAGCTGCAGCAATGCCATTGGATTAGACAGGCAGCACGCGCTTTCAAAAGGAGAAAGTTTCCACAACCAAAACAGACTTGTTCTCCATGGAAGGAGCAGTACTGAGATTTCAATGAATCATTACACTCCAGCTGGTGCTTTTTACAGATTGCAAATTAACTTATTTAATTATCTTGAAAAGGCTTCAGCTTTCATAAAGTTCCCCATTGTGTCAATACAATTATAGAGAACAGATTTATCTCATCATCATATTCCAAGAGCCATATTCCTACAAATCTGTGCTAAACACAATTTAACTTCATTTTTGCCATCCCACAGATCTGCTTGCATTTTTTTGTTCTCCTCATAAAAACATAAAATACTTCTTAGGTTGTGAGACATTCCTTGCCATGCTGCCCACTTGCATTATTACCACTGGTAGATGCATGGGAGTACACCAGCACACCTCAGATGTCAAATGATATTTCTGAAGTACTGTTTGTCTGACACCCCTATGTCTTAGAGAAAAAAATGTTGAGATGACACACTGGGCTATCCTTAGGGATCTGTATGGAGGAAAAGACACCTATTTTTATTTGGGGAGATGGGGAGGCAAGAAGTAGGGAGGTAGAACGTCTTTATGCAGAAACATCACGTCCATAAGCACCTGAAAAAAAATCAGAACTGTTTTCCATGGCAACATCAAATTAAGAGTTGACTGCTGCCCAGTGGAGAATCCTCTGACCTTGGAAAAAGGAAGATAGAAAAAGAAAGAAGTAAAAGAGGCTCAGAGGCTGACAGTTCTTCTGCATTTGTCATGCTTTTGTTCTCTTTCCAAATACCAGGAGGGGAAAGTGATGACAGGACAAAGAAATCTGGAACAGGAGCTCATTTAAACACACCAACCTGAAAAAAACCAGCTTTTCCTTAAACATACCATGATAACTTGGAAATTCTGGTCTGCAGTCCTCTACCTTACTATCATGTCATAGGAACTAAAATTGTTGCTAAGCACTATTTACAGCAGGTAAACATTTCACACTATTTCATCTATCTTCTGGGGAGGGAAATAATTTCCCCTAATAGACAAATGTGTTTGTATCATTCCTATTCAGTCAGATATGGACTGCTGTTATCCCCACTAACAAGGAAGACTCCTTTACAAGGCTGCAGATAACATACCCACTGAGGAAATCTTCAGGTTTTGGTCTTACCTTTCTGAATCCATCTGATTGGTTTCTCTTTAAAAGTTAAGGTTAAAAAAAAAATCTATTGTCAATTATGCTCTCTCACCACTCCTTTTAATGTAAGGAGGCAGAGGAAACATCACAAGCTATATTACTTAAGCCAATATGGAGAGTTTTGCCCTTTCAGAATTTTGAAATCCAATTATTCAGAAAACATTTTGACTGGCCATCAATTTCCTGCCATGATCACAGCAGGACTTATTTGATCCTGTCTTTGCCTACCAAGGAAATCCTAGGGTATAAGATAAGCACCTAGAGTTTCTGCCTCTCCCTTTTGAGCAAGAAATTCCCAAGTCATGACTTACAGGGAAGTGGAAAGGGAAGAGAAGGCTGAATTCTGTGGCCCAAAGCAAGGCTGCTGGTAACTGTAGCTATGTAATACTTGTAATCAGTTTTATTTCAGCTGTTGAACTGGCTGGTTCCAGTTTTATAAGCTCCCAGTGAGAAGAAATGAGACTGAAGTATCTCCATTCACACTAATCTACAAAGGAAGTTGGCCCCTTTCTCCACACATACGACTAAATGCCTCAAGAAATGCACCAAGTTAAGGAGTGAAGCAGGAGATAAAAAATTCTTTTTTTCTCTGGGTGTTATTCCCAAAAGAGATAGAAATTACTTCTCTGACACAGGGAATAGAATGCAGGGGACAGTATCCTGAAAGGCAGAACACAGCCCCAGGATACAGTTAAAAATCAGGCATTCAGGTTAATCACATTGTGACTCAGAGGTCAGCATTTCCCTAAACACAGACACTCTGTGGTAGAGTGGCTGGCACATGTGCTACTCTGGAGGCTAAAAACAGGAGGGAACTCCAGGGAATGACAGAAGAAGTTCTACTGTAAATGACCTATAAAATGAAGAGTAACCTAATTCTGAAAAGGTACGAGGTGGAGAGAATCTGGTTTTTATTTTAACTAGAGGAGCAGTTCAGTACATTCCTACCCACTGCATAAGAAGGGAATAACTTGAACCAAGTCTGAAGGTGAAGCTAGGGAAGAGGGAACACACACTTGAGGCAAGTTTTGCTAAACATATACCCTGGATAATCAATTTTGAACCTTCAAGAGTATCAGCTGGAAGCAACCAAGGTAATAAACATCTATCCTCTAAATTGTCATTCCTAAAATATATGCTTGGCAAAAAAAGGGTAGAATACTGCATTTATGCTTTCTTGGTTTGGAGTAGCAGCTGCAGGCTTTTCAGAGCTCTTGAACACAGCCAGCCAAGAAACAATATGATCATTGATTTTATGAACTGATGAGAGTGAAGGAATTTGTATTAGAGGACAGGTGCTTCAATCCATGAACCTATCAATTCACCAATGCTTTGTAAGAACTTTTATTTTTTGTTGTTGCATCAAAGCAAAGTGACAACAGAATGCTCAAATACTATAAAAGCTTGTTCTTAGAGTAACACCAAGAAGTTTCTATCCTCTTTTCTGTGAAATTTTAATCTGAAGCTAAGAAAGGCATGAAGCTTTGATTTAACATGAAATTTGACTTTTTTTTCTACCCATGGGCATAGGTGTCAGTACAATATTGTCAAGGTGAAAAATAACAGGTAATTGCAAAAATATTTGCTTCTCCTCCTCCTCCTATGATTGACATACAGCCAAAAGGACCACCAAGGAACAGAGTCCTTGTATTCAGAAAGACAACTGAAAAAGAAGTCAAATAAGGAACTTACAGACACAGCACAGTCAGTGAATACTCAGCACTGCACTTCCATAAAAAACCACGTTAATCTGTAAACACTCATACCACCAAGCAGTTTACTTTTTTAGGGTCTCTGAGAACAAAGAACTATTCAGGTGGGACAAAGAAATTTGGGCACCATTTCTTTTAAAAATGGATTCTCTGTTCTTTATCCTTCACGTATTTGCACATCTGTACTGTGTTCAACTGTATGTGGAGAGGAAAAACAGGTACCACAGCTTCAAAGAGCTCACAAATTTCTCACATCATGGAAATAAAACTCCATGGGCAGTTTCTAATCATTCCTGAAGACTTACTACTATAATTACAAACAGCAGGGGGGAGAGGAAAGCTCTCACATTTCAGGAAGCAAAGCTGAGAAGATACAGCTGCAAAGTGAACCTTGGCTGAAGGACCCAAACTCTTCAGTTCTAAAGAGGCAACAGCAGGAGCAAATGCAGTCTTATCCTTACTGCATGAGATTTTCTGGTGGTAGATATCTGGTGAAACCCAGATATTCCTGTACCTAAAGAGTTGTTAATCAAAACAGAAGAAAGCCATAGAAAGGCTGGGGGTTTGAAACATTTTTAAGAGGCTGCATTATTTTAGGCAAAACACCAACTCCAGAAACGAGGCTGGAGAAATGAGTGGAGAAAAGGTAGCTGATATCTGCAGATTACTTGCAGCTAAGAACAATCCTAGTTATCATCCTCAGCCCTAAACAGCATACCTCTGGTGTGATATTAGGTGGTAAAGCTGAGAAACCATAACGATGGCTTGGTGCATCTATAGTGGTTTCACTTGAAAGGAAGAAACACCACTTACTATTACCACCTTTTCTCTTTCAAGCCCCTTGTGCCTTTGTATCTCAGCAGTAGCCACCCTTTAGCTTCTATTCTCCACGGGCTTGAAAAATTTCAAAACAGGCACAACACACAAGAAAGGTGTTGTATTTTATCTTGGGGCAGAAGATGACAGTGGTGTAGTGGCCCCTATTTCAGGTAGGCCTTGCTTCTGCAACCATCTTTGCATACATGTCTACCACAGATGTTCTACTACTATTAATATACACCATCAACTTGATATCCCAAGGAGTGTGTAGACCTCACCAACAGACATTCCATCAGGTACTAGTAACAATCTTTCTTTACTCAAAAGCAAGTGACCAAGTGGAACTGTAGTCATGAATGCAAACTCAGTAGAAACAGCACAGGTGTAAGACATCTAAAATTAGAAAAGATTTATCACATTTTAAGTCTGTGAACAAACTTCAGTGTGATTAGGGTAATGAAAATTAACATCCTTTGCAAGAGGCGTTATCTGCCAGAGACAGTTTTCTCTGCCTATCTCACAACTAGAATTTAGAGTTTACAGGATCTTTCAAAAATTAGAGTACAGAAGTTGCAAGTGAATTGATTTTGTTTGCTACGTTTTGCTAATTGGTAGTGTTTGCTGTGTTCTGCTTAATCCACAATCAGAATACTCTCTCCAGATATTAGATGTTTATAAATTTCTCCTGCTAATATGCAGCCAGCTCTTCAAAACATAAGACACCTGTTGGAAACTGCATCTTAAAAGTTAGTCTTAAATATCATGTTTGCAACAGGTTGCAGAAAATAGACACACAGACATTAACAAAGTAAGAACAGTCATTAAATCACTTCTCTGTAGAGAAAGATCTATTATACTAATTAAATACATAAACCATTAAAGCTTCTAGCTGGAGTCTAATGATCCTCCCATCAGTCAACGTTAGAGATTAGAAATCTTTAGGCAAGGCAACAAAGACACTACTGTTTCAGTACAAAGGCAGCGTGGTAAAGCCTCATCAAGCTTTCCACCAGGGAAACTTCTAAAAATCTCAAGCCATAAAGCAATTAGCTATATATCTTTGTTTTAGAGATCCCCTCAACAGTGAACTTCCTCTCTCCTTCAGCCAAGAGCGTTTTGACCTCCATCTCCCAGGAAAGTATTTCCCCAGAGCCTGCAGAAATCCTCCACTGCCTGATTTCCAAGCTCACACAGTGCCACTGGTATTTTGAATTGAATATGACTTACCACCCATGCACAAGTCAGAGAAACAGTGCTGTTTGAGACCATCTTTTTTATTAATCTTCTTTGACTAAAAGCTTTCCTGAATTCAATAGTATCAGACTCACAATATTTTACCATATGCCATAAAAAACATTAACAGGACCCACAGTCCCAGGACACTCTCAGAAACAACAGATAAAATGCACTTGCCTGCCCTACCTTCCTGTTACACATATTGGGGATTAGTGGTTCCAACACTTTAGGCTTAAATTCTGATTTTAAAATCTGTAGGGTGGTTAAAATAATATGTCTTTAAGACATATTCCAAATGTAAATAAAAACTAGTTCTTACAAATTGGTATTTCCAAGGTTATAGGGTAACATTGTGCATTGACAATTTTTGTCTGCAATTATTTTGTATTAATATATATTGATTCTGAGGGTTAAATATATAAATTCTGCATAAGCATCAAATTCTCAAGCACAATCCCATTACAAATGAAGTGTTCCACTACCTCAGAACTTTGGGAAAAATAAAAAACTGTACACTGAAGACTCTCACATCTAGGTACAAGAAATGGTACAGGCAACATGATCTTTAGCTCCTTGCTATTGCAACATAGCCAGAAATTATTTGAGTAACTTACTGTTTTCCAAGCAGAATCTTGGAGAGATCCTGGTCAACAGAAGTTCCTGTCGTAATCGAAGAACTTCAGCTTCCAGCACTTCCACTTTCCATTTCCATCCAAAATCTTGTTCAGATACAGTTTTGGCAAGGTACTCTGTATATTCTTTGGAACTCTTCCCTGCTGGTTTTGAGTGGATAATTGCAAAAGCCAATGCTAGTTTTGATATTTTCAAATAAAAAATCTGATTTTCTCTTCCACCTTTGATTTCTATTGCATTAGAAAAACAGAAAACAAAAAGGTTATTCACTATGACTCCATTAAGGAAATGATGCACAATATTTTCTTGGCTTTGAAAACTGTTCAACAGTGAGACCAATTCTTTCCTTTCTAGTGCATTACTAAAACATTACACAAAACAGAAATACAAGCATCTGTGCACAATGTGGGAAAAGAACATACATGAGCTGCACTCAGCTATAAAAATAAAATCCAGCCAATGTTTGAGAATAACTGTGGAAATGGTAAGCACTTCCAACAGGCTTATCCTAGCGAAATTTTCAATGCAAATGCTAACTCCACTAAAACAAGGATGAAAAAAAGTAGAAATACTAACCTCAAAAAACTTACCCTGACACTTCCTTCCCCCGCAAAAGAATTCTAAATCCATGACACAAGAATTCATTTGGGGTTATTTATACTTAAATACAATACATATAATTTCATGGAAGTGTACCGAAAGGTCCCAGTGTTCAAAAGATAAAACTTTGAGGTTGTCTCTGGTTTTGGACACTTTGTATTGGTGCCCTTGAAGTTTTAAGTCTACATTAAGCCTCATGCCTGCAGAAAGCTTCAAAATGATGCAAGTAGATGATAAGGTAAGCAAAGAAGACAGTCTTACAAGCTTTGTTACAAACAGTGAGGATGGGACAAAAGGCACTATAAGAGAAACAAAATATTTAAACAGATGATTACATCATGTGCAACAGCACAGAGCCTAGGAGCAGACAAAGAAAAAAAATGAAATTAAAACCAACTACTATTAACCAGCCTATCCAATTAGCAAAGCCACATTTTTTCCCTAATTCCACAGTATTTTCATTCAGTTGTTTGATGTGTTCTTTTCCTGAAAAAAAAAAATCACTCCCAAAATAATAATTTAAGAAAAAAAAATCACTTCCTACAATTTTGCCCTGACCTGGATATCTACAGTTTTTTCACAGTGCTATTTTTTCTCTTGTTATCCATCAAAACTGCAGGTCAAGCACTAATAAGTTATGTTGTGCAGCCCTGAAACAGTCACAGCACAGGTTTGAAAAAGGTATTTTTGATCATCTTTTCACCAGATCATCTGCTATCACTAAGCTCACTTTCTTCCTCTGGTTTTACTCGACTTTGGATAGTAAGTCACAAATCATCCTATATTCATTTATCCATCAGGGACACTTACAGAAGGAACTGCTTTTTAAGTATTTCTTTCACCTTTCAAATACTTCTGAAATGCACAATCCCTGTGCACTCCTTGCACACTGCCCACTCAGACAGAGCAGCCAGTTAACACTTTACATAGCACACAGCTGTATTTTAAGCTACTCTTCTCCACTTGAAACACTCCATTCCTGTTGTGTGTCAGGGCAAAATCACCTAATCTAAGCCACCAGTGCATTCTTGAAGCTAATTAAATAATAAGCCTTTAGAAATTCAACTGTACTATATATCTCCCTTATTTAAAGCAGTTATATATTAAATGGTACTTTTGCAAAATTTCTGATAAAGAAAATCTATTTCACAGGACTTTTCAATTCATATTTAGAATTTCAGTGAAAAGCAGAAATTGATTCTCTCAAAGGATTAGCACCTCTGTGGGACAGCTAACTTGTGCAAGGCTTTTGCTTGCCTTACACATCAAAGGAAATGTTTACAAATACAAAAGCATGCAAGTAATTGCACTGCCTTCAAAGCTGTGAATAAAATGAAATACACGGAACCACAGTGAAAGAAGATTAAATATCAACAGTAAGGTACCCAAAACATTTGGCTTTGAATCTAAAAGGTGCTTCCCATCAACAGAAATGTCACCCAGATACTACTCAACAGTGTCTGTCAAGCTCCATTCTTACAAAGTCCCTGTGCAGAGCAGAATGATAAATTAGGTCAGGCAGAAAAATGTTTTACACTGCCCATCGAACATTTTGGTACCTCCAGAGACTTCTCTGCCAAAGCTTTCTGATCCATCTTCCTTTTAAGGACAAATACATATTTACCTTCTGCTTCATAACATGCTTTGTCAGTATTAGTATTTTCCTCTGAATTACATTCATGGAAGTTGCAAAATGACCAACATTCCATCATGGGCCAGGGAGTGGTATTTATTCCAGCACTTCATGGATGCTCAGGTGCCTTTTATCATCAGAGTCACCACCAATGCCTTATTTATCGTATTCTATTTCTCCTTACAGGACATGGAAACACAAAGGAAACACAAAGGAAACACAAAGGAAACACAAAGGAAACACAAAGGAGGTTTGCTGTCTGACCGGTGATACATTACCACTATGCTACTAGCGTGAAATGCTAATTTGGTAGCATTTTTTTACCACCCATTATCAAAATAAAGAGCATCATCTTTTCATTTTGTTTTGAAAGGGACTACTGTGTTTTAAGCATAACAAAAACTTAGTACAATAGAGACAAGCAGGAGGATCTTTCAACTGCAACATTCCAAAATGCTATTTTATAAAGGAGATGTATCCCTAGCAAGTCACATAAACCATTACTTAATTTGTACCATTACCTAATTTTGTTTTGAGAATCTTAAATAGCATTCCACCTTAACACATTTAATTAATGAATTAATGCAATTTGGAGTTTGAGGGAGGCCTTTTCCTCTTTAACATCTTATACAGGCTCACTTCTACTGTAGGAGTGCCTTACACTGAATGAGTTTAGGGAGCTATTCTTACTCTGGAAGAAAAAAATTACTCCTTTTCTGGAAAAATTACTTGCAAAGATGCTGTTACAAAAAAACCCCAACAGCAGGACAGATCACAGAACACAGCTGGTTCTTCTGTGGAACAAGACAGCACAGTTTTTGGTGAAGTCATTCTTTTGGAATCACAAAATCTCTTGTTTAAAAACAGATAATTAATGACAAATAGCAACGTTTTTGCATGCATTTCCAGAAATAATGGATTTCTTAAACATTTTATGGAGAATATACAGCTCTTTCACTTGCTTTCTGTTACTGACACTATCACCACCATCTCTCCTCATTTTTTTTCTGATTAGGAAAAGAGAAGTTTGTGTATCAAAAAGTTTCAGGAGTTGATCGAGGTTTTTCACATATCCCTAAAGGGACAACTGCTCTCTCAGAAACTACTATGTAAGTCTCCTAGAAAATAACACTCCGGATGACACTATCAGAAATATGGGGATGCTGGCCAACTGTGCATTAGCAAAAATTGCACAGCAATCTGTTGCTCTCAGGAAGTGCTGAACCACCAAATATATCCCACTGAAAGCATACTGGCAGTTACAGAGTTTTATCATTAATTTTTTGCTCTTATCAGCACGGAAATTACACCACTGGTTGGGCAAAATAAAGTTTTAGAACCAAACCTAAAACTTTCCTTGACTGAGAATAGTAGTTGACCAAAAGCAGAAAGGAGTCACCAGTCTAATTCTAGCTGCTAATGCCAAAATACCTCTGACATAAAGAGAAAGAGAAAGGTTCAAGAATTATCCAAAGCTGCATTCCTGTGGTTACTCAGTGTTAAGGAGAGAACCAGTAATCCCTTGCAGACTCCACTGGAAGCAGGACAGCACCCTAACAATAGCTGTCACCTGGTGACAGGTTCCCTATGCAAACCCCTAAATCCACAAACTGATTTGGAAGGGCACGCAGAGGACACGATGGGTTAACAGCACTGTTGAACAGGGCTAAGTCTACAGATTTCCAACACGAGAATGACATTCCACAATTCCATCTCATGCTGGAAGCATGAGAGCACAGACCTGCTGAGATCCCAGCCATGGAAGACTGCTGAGCAATTATTCCCCTGCTGAAATAATTACAAAGGAAGTGATGAACTGTCCCATACAGCTTTGTGTAACATAACCAAGGGGAACTGAGATGTGATGCAAGATTCACTGAAGACCTTTGATATAAGCAGGAAACAGGATAACTGAAAAAACCAGGATCAATCTGATTCATAAGCACTACCCTAATCTACCAACCTGCCAGTCCTGTTTTGGAGCTGCATTTGATGCAGCACCTTTTATGGAGAGATGGAAATGTTAAGGGTTAAGGACTCAAAGAATTGGCCATTTGCAGAAGAAGGTGAATCTTCAACTCTAGAGCTTTTAAGAAGTCTCTTAGGGATTTTATGGATAAAGAAGGTGAATTTTATATAATTTACTCTTCTGAGTGGTACATACAGTTCTCTCACTGACCTTGGAAACAGGTAAGTCACAGAGTAACAGGGGGAAGATAGCTAAGTTATGCTACAATTTAAAATTATAGGGTACCTCCAATCAAACCCCGAATCTACACTCACTTGGAGTAATTTAACACTAGAATAATACTCATTAATGTCACAGGATTATAGACCTTAGGTGTGATTTCCAAGTTTGGCCACAAAATTCATGGCTAATAACAGAGGAAACTACTGCAAATGGCATAGAGAAAACTTTATTGATTACATCAGGATACTCATTTGTTACTCAGACCACTAGCATATGAATTTATAAAATAATTTTAAAAATTAATAGCATAAGATACAAAATAGACTGTAATTCATGTAACTTCTAGGCCATTCCAGGGCTCAGTTTTCTCCACACATGAAATTTTTATTTAAAAATAAGAGGAGTTGTCAGGACAGAAACAAATTGCCAGTCACCAGTACTACACAGCTAAGAATCTTCAGACAACCCTAAATATAGAAAACAAAAATAAAATATATAAATATGAAAAAAAAAAAGAAGCTTTTCCTTCTAAATTTAAGCATATGGTCTGTCCTTAAAGGTACAAACATTCAAGGAAAAACTGTTCTGTTGCCAGGATTCTTACTTTAACTAGACTGTCAATTACACAGTACGAATAAAAGTGCAAAAATTTCCCACACCTTTGTAACCTCATCTGCTTTATAAAATAGAAACCAAGATATCGACTCATTATGATGGAGCACAAAATGCTGCAATTGCTCTAGTGGAACTGGGCTGAGTTCAGACACATATGGCCACAACATTAAGCAACAATAAAATAAACTTGATTTAATTGGTATGCCTAGCACAATGTCATTTGTGTATATAATAAACAATGATAATGGGACAGCTACATAATCAAGATGAACTGAAGTATGCCTTGTGCTCCAATTAAGCAACTTTTATTGTAAAAATGTTTAATAAACCAAGGCTACTCCACAGTGTCATCTTTAAACAACCTACGCTCACAATACGCAAAGATATGAAGTGTGACCCTACTCAGTGTGGGAAGAACTTGCTTTTCCTACAACAAGCCTAAGAATAATGCCAGCATATTCTTTTCAAATGAACTCAAAATGGCAAAACAATATTAAAATAATGAATATTTAAAATACTTCATGTCAAAAGCAAACTTAAATGTAGCATGATTAATTTCTTCAAACTCTAACTTATAATTTTAGCTTCTAAAATTCAATTGTATAAATTCTCCAAATAACATGAATGAGTTGAAAAAAACATTCCAGCACTTACTAATGTTCCTCAATTAGGACCATTTCTGAGAATTTAAGAACATAAGCAAGTATAACTCCGCAGGATTCCAGTAACATTTCTGACGTAGGATTTATCTCCTCTTAACTACAGAAACCTACAGATTAGATGCCTACAACTGAGCTAGCTGTCTAGACTCCTCTTATTATCAATGGGCAGAAACAGAGATTTCAAATGTCAAAAATAAACCAAGTAATTTATACATTTTGTGGTAAAGTCATGACCCAGAAACATTTGTTTTCCCCCCATGGACTACAAAGAGCGTTAAGACGACTGCATCAGATGCACACACATGTATTGTGGACAGCCAGCTGCCCTGAGATGAGCTGGTGCACCACAGGCAGCTAAAGCTGAGACTTCCAAAGACCTATTTAAGGTACCTAACTAACAGGAAATTTTGCGAGGCTGGGAGCAGCACCCCTTAAAAGAAGTTTGTAATTCTAGATCTTTTTGATATCTCTGGATGGGGGGGGGTGGAAACTTTCTAGAAGAAAACCCGAAAGTCATGGAAAAAAGTTTGTGAGAATACCCCTGTGAACATATTACAATGCACAACACAGCGGACAGGTGCAAATTAAAAACATGAGAAACATCTAGTACACTCACAATTGTATGAGCATAAAAAATCAGTTTGGCTCCTCAAAGTTTCTTTGCCTCACTCTTCAACAAGGCCATTTGAAAATAATTTAAGCCTGAGTTTTATGGTAGTTTAAAATTGTGTATATATTCTCCCTACAAGCTGAGAATTCTTCCTTTTACTCTCCTTTTTCTCCTCCAATAGGCCTTTTTTATGTGTCGCTCACAGCAATAGAGTGAATCTGGCACACAGCACCATTACCATGTTTCTCTTCACTATTCTGACTACTAAAGACACAAATGTGTTTCCAGAATAGGGAATTTATTCTATAAAACCTGCTGTTCAGAAATTAAAGTATAACTCAGTGGTGTAAATTTATCTATTCTTATGTCAGCACAGATTTCTTCCACTACCAAAACAGAACTGTGCTCACTTAATCAGCTGGGTGTAAATCCGTTTGGTTTTGGAACTGAGGATATACTTTTCATTATAGCTTTATGAGATGAAATTTATGACACCATGAAATTCAGACCCTTATTCTTTTACAAAGTTTCGTATATGCTCATAATAATTACATAAAGAGTAAATTTACAGTTGGCATTAGGGACTGTGGAAAACAATCCCAGCCTTTATACACTGCCAAGTTACAACAAGAAAGCAGTCCTTATCTCCCCAGTTTTACCTATTGCAATGACTCTATTAGCTTTTGAATGCAGAATTTCAAAGCAGAGTTCAAACAAAGGCAATCATCAAGAGTTTGGGGGATTATATGAAGGCTATTTTGCATATTTCCTCTTCCCATGTTAAAATATAGTGACTAAAATATCACCATAATTTCCTTTTCAGTTTCACACTTTCAGTCTTTACCTGAACAGTTTCAAAAGTTTTTGAATCTGCAAGATCACTGACCTTCAGTGATACTGATTCATTCACATAACCTTCCTGAGTGCATCCGCTGTATTTAAAAACTTTGGAACTTTGGTTTTGCGTTTCTTGGAGAAATTTAGTATAGGCAGAAAGAAAGATGAGATTGTTCAGAAGTAAGGAAATGTTCGTAATAGAGGACAAGGAAAAGAGGGAATACTGCTAGGAATCCAGTATTTTAAAAAGCATACAGCATGCAATAAAGAACGAATCCTTACATATACTATAGATACCAACATAACGATAACCACATTTAAATATGTAGTGTCTAAATATTCATTTATGAAGTACTGGAGGTTGTAAAAGACAGCAAACCACTGAAAAGACTTGCCAAGGATTCCCAACCAAGTCCATAGACAAGTATTTTTACACTTTAATTTGGCTCAATTACTAGTTTATTCAAATTAAGACAACAGCTAAGCCATGAAGATGATCAGAAGGCTGGAGCGCCTCTCCTCTGAACGCAGGTTGAGAGAGTTGAGTTTACAAAGCCTGGAGAATGCTTCACTGTGCCTTTCACAGTGATCTAAATGCTTCACTGTGCCTTTCACCCTAATCTACAAGGGTATTTATTACAAGAAAGCTGGAAAGGGGCTGTTACAAGGGCAAGACAAGAGGGAATGACTTTAAATTGAGAGGGCAGATTAGATTAGATATTAGGAAGAAATTCTTTACTGTGAGGGTGATGAGATGTTGGACCAGATTGCCTGGAGAAGCTGCGGATGGAAGTCTTGGTTGTAGCTGGGACATTTTCTTCTTAGTAGCGAGTACAAAGCTGTGGGTTTTGGATTCAGCGTAAGAATGATGTTGATAACATCCTGATGTTTTGGCTGATGCTATGTAGCATTTACCCTAAGTCAGGGACTTTATAAAAAGTGTCATTCTCTGCTACTGAGGAGCTGCACTGAAAATTGGAAGGAGAGCAAGGCCAGGAGAGGTGACCCAAACTGGCCAAAGGAATATTGGGATCTCTGTTCAGAAATGGGCTGGGCATTGATTATCAGGAGTTGAGCAACCATGTTCATCATCACTTGTTTTTCTTGGGTTCTGTTACTTTCCTTATGACAGTTTTTCTTATTAATCATATAAGCATATTTAGTATCAATATTTTTTTTTCAATTATTATTTGTATCTCAACCCATTAGGTTTACCTTTTCTTTATGACTATTCCTGCTGGGGTGGGGGGTCTGAACAAAAGGCTGTTGTACCTAGTTGCCAGCTGGGGTTAAACTCCATCCCTGGAACTATTCAAGACAAGGACGGATGGGATTTTGAGCAACCGGGTCTAGCGGAAGATGTCCCTGCCTATGGCAAGAGGGTTGGAACTAGAGGATCTTTAAGGACCTGGAACTCCAGTCCATTTTGTGATAATATAAAATTAATCATTACTTTCTTCCATCGGTGAATGAGAGAAATGAAAGTGACTAAGCCCTGTATTTACTGAATTCCTAAGGTCACAGTGATCAGAAACTATCATTTCAATTCACTGGCATTAGAAATGATCTGGTAAAAATATTGATAACTTTGATAATTCTCTGATATTTTATTATATCTACATATTCACACAACTTTTTTTTTTTTTTAAACAGGAACAGGACTAACAACATTAATTGAATCTCAGCATCCATCCAGCAAAACTTCACAACAGTAGTGTTTTTCCTTGTGACTTAGGTTAAAAAGACACGAGAAAACTTCAGATTTGTAACTTATAAAAACAAAGACAAGTAATTAATAGCTGATTTTCTTCATTATTAATAACCAAATAGTGCAACTTTCATGAGATGGTTTCCATTTCCGCCCAAATAAACTCAGCCTTTCATCAGGAAACCACTCTTTGATCACCTGAGGCTGCCCGCGGAAGGCCTCCCGCACGCAGACGAGGCAGGTGTCCCAGGACAACCAGGTGGTCGTTCCAGGAGAACCAGGGGGCTGTCCGAGGCAGCCCCCAGACCCGCACTCCTGGGTACAGGGTTTGCACATGATGGATGTCCCCAAAGGCCACTGACACGGCGGGCTGGGAGCATCTCCCCGGGCCGGTGCTCCCCTCTCGGAGCCCCCTCACAGCCTCCCCGGGCGCGGACAGCCTCGCTCTCCGACCCACCTGCAGCAGCGGCGGCGGCGCCGCGGGGGCCGCGCCCCGGCTCCATGGCCCGGGGCCGGAACGCGGCCTCTCCGCCCCGGCTGGGGTCAGGCACAGCCCCGGCCCCGCGGCGGCTCCTCCTCGATGCGGGCCCTTCGCTCCCACTCGTGTCTGTGTGGGGCCAACACGGCTGTTCCCTGCGGCAGTCGGCAGAGCCCGTGGAGTCGCGGGGCTCGTTTCCCGCTGCCGGGGCTGGGATGAGAGGGAAGCGCGAAGGCCAGCTGGCTGCAAAGGCCGCCTCAGTCGGTAAGGGGCAGGAAGGGGGAAGCCATGGAACCCCGCAGGAGACATCTGAAGGTGCTTCCGCCAGGGAAGGAAGGGAGCCGGGCTGTGGGCAGGCTTTTAGCGAGTCCGGCCGCAGCTGGGCCTGCTCAGGGTGCAGGTAGCAGAGCTCGCCATCACCTGGGTCACCCGAAACCAGCTCCCACGCTTTTACACTTGCTACTGCTATGAATTGCATGAAGGTCTCTCAACGTGCTTTGCTGATTAACTTACGCCTCTTTAAACTTTTCTTACTTAAAACATAGCCCCATACCAGCCACTGTGCAGAAAATTAACTCTATCCCAGCCAAAACCAGCACAATATTTTAAGAGGAAACAGGATAATGAAACTTTAGAACTGTATTTCTTTAACATTGCATTGAAAATAGAAGCTGTCTTTTAATGGAAACTGTAAGTCAAGCTCACCAGTTAAGAAACTATCTTTGTTTGAAAAATTATGTTCTTTACACAAACTGTGCCAAAAAGTCTGTGATAAGGCTTCTTGGCCAGAAATGGAGTCTACAGAGGCATAGAATCACAGAATCATGTTGGCTGGATCTTTAAGATGGTTGATTCCAACCATTAACTTTGCACTTCCAAGTCCACCACTCAATCATGTCTCACTGCCACATCTACACGTCTTTTAAATACTTTCTGGGATGGTGACTCCACCACTTCCCTAGGCAGTCTGTTCTAATGCTTGACAGCCCAAACAAATTTTTACTAATACTTGGTTGAGGCGGCTGAAGAGGGAGGACAGGAGAGATAAGAAATGACTGATGAAGTCAGATGCATTAGGTGCAGTTAGGCTTATCACAATACATCACAATTTTAAATAGAGGGTGGTCCATCTTTCTGAACATAGAAATATTCAGACGTGACAAACAATACACACTTTTTAAACCCTCATTCCCATTTCTTGGATAATCTAAGCAGCATTATTTTTATCATGTTCTTTTCTTCAAAAAATTTATTTTTTATCAATATGCATAGTGGAAATTTTCTGATCTAATACACTTTTTTATTATTTTGAAAGATTTACCTTCTGAGCTGGAGAGAACTGTTAACACATTGGAACTTTCATTTTAGACTTCAAATGATAAAAATAAATTAGAGTAAGTTAGAGAGCTTTTTTATTCTGACAGCACTACTTATTTCTCAGTGAAACTCAAGGGAAGAAGAATAACAAAACATTCTCCAGTTTTCTATAAAAGTGACATATCAGGAGCTACACTATCATTTTCTGTGCATCTTTTGTGCATGTAAGTGATGCAGATGCTTTGCAGACTGGACACTCATTATGTAGATTGGAACATCCATGTTTTCATATAATCTTTTCAGCTGAGACTGAAATAAAAGAGTCAGATATATCAGTGCTTTTACCTGCAAACCTGTCACCTGTATACAGAGAGCTGAATCTAAAAAGTAGAACTAGGCAGGGGCAACATTATTAGTGTTCTGAAAAAGAAAGTGGCTTTGCTTTTTCTGAGAGTACTCTGCATGTAATTGTAGGCTTATTGAGAGGCACCTGAAAATCCTGAGGCTTTCTACCATTAGGCAGATGCCTTGAGGGATGTTTTTCACTTTATTGTTTTGTACTTAAACTACATTAATTTAAAAAAAAAAAAAGAGCCGTACAAATTCAGTTTTGGATGCCAGCTCCTTTTTATGTATTTTTATTTTGGAGCAAGTAGTAATTAGAAGGAATGTTTTTTAAATTTGCAAAGTTACGGTGTACAACTTTCAGAACACCAACCAAAGTACAACTTACTGCAGTTTTTAGGTTTGCTTTTAAAATAAGTTGAAGCATCCCAATATTTCCAAGATGGAAAAAGCTGGTGCACCCCCACCATTAACAAAGCATCTCTAACAACTTTTTTTGTTCATCTGAAAGCAGCAAAATCTGGGCACCATCACCTGCAGAATCACTGAGGTGTGTGTTCCTGTTTTATTGAAGAACACTTTTCAAAAATAATGTATAGAACTTGCATTACCTTTATTCAGTGAGTATTCACAGTGATTTCATAGAATCATTAAGGTTGGAAAAGACCTTTAAGATCATCAAGTCCAATCTTTGACTGGTCAGCACCCTGTTAATTAGACCATGTCACTGAGTGCCACATCCAGTTATTTCTTGGACACCTCCAGGGATAGTGACTGCATTACCTCCCTAGGCAGCCCATTCCAGTGCCTGACCACCTTTTCAGTGAAGAGTTTCTTTGTGACATTCAAGCAGCATAATCTAACATTAATTTTTCATAAACGAACAATGTGTACGTGCACATGTATTGGTGTACGGTGCAAATTCATGTAATATCCAATAAATAAAGAAAAAAAGCTATCCAAACATGGGGTCATTAGCACTGTAAGTAATCTTAAGTGAGACACCAGTGAAATGAAGCTTCAGTTTGAAATAAGCAGTTTGTAGTTTGTTAAGGAAGCTGGTTCTACTAGTTGCACACAAATTCTTTTGATCTTTTTTATGAATACGTCTTTTGACCTCAAGAACAATCAAAAGATATCTTGGTCGCGAAAGGTCATGCAAAATAATTAGCTGCCTTTGTTATTAATTAAACATAAAAGCAGTGAGGTGTTTAATCACATAAGAAGTCATGACTTCTCAGTATTTAACCAATCCACATGCTGAACGATTTCAAACAACTGAGTGGTCAACTAAGAACAAACCCAAAAAACACAGGCTTCAATCAGTTGTTAAAAGTAAATGGATTACATTACTGTCAAACAGGCATGCTGTTGAACCCTAGAGGGTTGCATGCCCTGGTCTTACTGGATGGTTACAGTATCAGCAACAATTTAAGCATGGAAGAATATATTTTCATTTGGAGAACTACAGTCTGTCAGAATTTATAAGACATCTTTATATTTTATGTCTATTTATCTGAGAACTGGAAATATCTGAAAACACGTATGAAACCTGCTGTCTCAACTGCCATAGCTGCAATTTTGTTTAGCTGAGATGGAGCAAGAGATACATTGTTTTTAAAAAGCATGTGAAAATCATTAGCAGGAGCATCAAAATCTTCTCATTTGAGCCTGTTTTTCATGTGTTTTAGTGCCATATTTAATTAAAAATAAAAAATTTCATCATAATTCTTCATTACTTAGCATTAAGCTGTTTTTAAAACAGATTATAACATTTTCCTGATGGCTCTATTTTCTGTGTAATTCTGATGGAACCAGTATGGCTCAAGCAGTCCCTTTGAGCATAATCTGCAATTCTAAACAAATTGTCTGATCCAGGATGTTCAGTGAGTTATGCAATGACATCTTTTTTTCTGTTCAGAAACAAAGCATTATCATCGCGAAAAAAAAAGTCACATTTCAGTGTCTGATGCAATGAAAACTTTGTTCCATAAAAACAATATAAAAAGTTGGACATGATATGAGGAGAACAGGGGAACTAAAAAACTTGCTACTTGGTATGGCAATGATGGTATAGGCATCATACCATCACTTATGAATAGATATTTTATAGTGCTTTGTAATCACTTACATAAAATTAATGACAATCGATTCCATTCCTTTCTATACACTACATGCTATGGACAGATAAAACCTTTCCCTCAAAGAATTGCACTGTCTGGATATCAATACTGAAAGATTCTCCCTCCACTAGGTAAGAAAAATGATAAAAGCATGTTAGCAAGTAACCAGAATGATACTTAAAAAATAATACGACAGTATAGCAGATCATTCTCTGCATTTACATTTCATCATTTATCTAAGAGTAACAGAACGGTGTTGCAAGACTTTCCTTGTGTACAGCAATAAAGGTCTGAGAAGACAGAAGAATTAGAGTAAGAACATACAGAGAATTTTCATTTAATTTACTATTACTTATTTTAATTCTACACGGTTTTCTTCATGAAATTCATAAAAAGGCAAAGAGGTAAACAGGTAATTGCTATGATATAGTTGTCCTAGGATATAAAAAATACAGGTTACACTTCCATACACAGAACTTTAACCACACATGTGAGCAGTCCTTGCTAACTGCCTCATAATATAGAAAATTGTGTGCATTGAAATATCCACATTATTGTGATTGAATCCTGAGACATTTTGTTTAGCATTCCTCTGTGCAAGCATGAAGTGTCAGCTGAATCATGGGTTACAATCTCCATTTCTTTCTGTTGACTCAGCTGGGTCAGACATAAGTTTCTATGAAATGGGTTTCATTTCCTGGAACATACTGACTTAATCACACTTCACACACTAGAAACACCAGGTGCCCACTTGAGACACTGTGGTTGTGCTATTTCTTCTAGCACCTCACCTGTCTAGCCAGCTTAGAGCTTAAAGGATACTTAGATAGGATACTAAAGAGTAAATTTCTTTCTTGAGGTAGTTTGCACCTTGTTTCCCATAGGAGCATTGCACCCAGCGATTATGGTGGTGTTCTAGAAGAGATTTGTCTCAATAACTTTTGCCAAAAATGCTGTGCTTTGGGTGAAAATGAATAGTCTTTAGGCTACAGGGAACTTTAATATGATGAAAGAGTATATACCAGGCAGGAAGATGAGGGCTCCAGTTTTGATTCCCTGTTTCAGGTAGTATGTGATTTTCTTTAGAGTCAACTGAAATTTGCCCTATTTTGAGATAAGAAATCAAATTACCTTCGTGTGAGGGATTATGCATGAGGAGTTATGCATGAGGGGCTATGTACCACATGGCATGCAAGTGTAGTACTTCTAGACATGGTTTATTGTTGGACATGGCAGTGTTGGATGAATTGTTGGACTCAATGATCTTAGAGATCATTTCCAATGATTCCTAATGGATCTATCATCATGTGCTCTCTCATCCAAAGAGTTATTTCTTTGATGGAAGAGCTGTAATAGCAGTGTTGTCTTGGTGATAGTCTTACTTGAAGTGGGACATAGGACTGACTAGACACCTTCTAGAAGTTCTTTCAAACCAAACTGAGCCAAACTGAGACAAACCAAACCAAGCCGAGCAAACCAAACTCAATATTCTGCTCTGACATTCTCCCTGACCAACTGAAGATTGACTGTAACCTGGCGAATTGGGCTGCAAGGTGAAAGACGTGGGCCTTAACACTGACAGAGAATAGAAAGTGCCAGCCCTCTGACTACTAAGCTATTCAACAGAAACTGGTTAGCATAGCGATTATCTGTATTTTGTACTAATTTTAGTATCCCAGACGCAAAATCACAGGAGAGTTTTTGGAGATTGTTAGCCATATGTGGACATACATGCTCTGATCTACACTGGAGAAAATAGTATGTGGTCTGGCCGTCTTAGACACAGGTAAGACTTTTGATTCATACAGAAATCTTCGCCATGGCACCTGCCTTTGCCAGTTTCATCTCTCCCAGGATCCTTGGCAGTAGTGCTGAGAAGTCTTCTTCTAAAAAATCCACAGTCTTTGCACTGCATAGCAACATGGAAGCTGTTTTGTGGACCTGTGCTGTGTTGTGGAACCATCATGGTCATGGACTGGCATGTCAGACTGGCTGAACACATAAATAGTGCGTAATAAATCTGTGCAGTCCAGTTCAGCCTTCAAAGTTATGATACTATCTTTCCTCAAAACAACGATCCTGTACTGCTCTTGTAGGCGAGGAGAGGGAGTACCATCTGCTCAGCCATGCAACTGTCACCGTTTCATTCACTTAAAATGAGTTTTGTCAGTTTTCTCTAATTGTAAATATGTCCAACTGAATTTAACAAGCTTAAACCATTAATTCATTTATTTTTCCTATACACAAATATATATAAATTTACATGCTTTTAGACAGATGGATAGATAGGTACGCAAGTGACAAGGTGACCAGGTTATGGTAGAGAGGCAGAGAAAGTGTTTTTATTTATTTGGTGGATATGTTTCAGCTATAATAACTGGCTTCCTAAGATTTCCTTTACATGAAGCTTTCCTTCCCTCAGAAAAATCCCATCACATATCCTGGGTCAGTGGTCCCTCAGCGTTATAGCTGAAGGGCTGTAGATAATTCTAACAGATCTAGGTAGCTGTGATCAATATTGTATCTGCTTCAAAATCCTTAACCTGTGCTTCTTGTGGCTCCAGGCACTCATCAGGGAAGGGCTGTGGACTGACATAAATCCTGTATCCCAGCAGCTGGGCTGTTGGTTCAGAGAAGAAGAGCATCTGCTTGCAGCATGAGAGGGTCACATTACCATGGTTCCCATGCCTGATATAAAATGGTGATGATGTACAAATATGAACACCAGTAGGTACAAATGAAGATGCCATTTAAAAGTTGCATGGTGTGACTCAAGTGATACAATTTAAAATTTAAATCAGTCTTTGCAAGTTATGTCCTCATGCAGGTGTCCAGAAATCTGAAAGTCCATATGTGGGACTCAGGCAGTACATTAGAACTAGAAGGATTGAGCTGTGCATATTTTAAGGGAAGAAAATTGCATGTGCCAATAAGTTGCTACAGATAGCCATTCCATAGGAGGTTTTAAGAGGTAATCACCCATCTGCCAAAATATTGGTGTTGTCTTTAATCATGTTTCTGCTGAATGAGTAGAAAACATCAGAAAAAAATATTTTTAAAAAAAACAAAACAACCACCCCCCAAAAAGCCCCCAAAACCCAAAACAAAACCAGGATTGTCAAACCCTGTAATTATGAAGAAAACAAGCAATTAAAAGGAATTGGCTGCAATAAAAGTGAACTTAAATTTTATTACATGTGTAATTTTGGGACTAGACGCAGTTGTCATTACTTACAATAACATAAAACCCCTATTGAAGGGAAGGACACTTCATTTAAATCTGTGGAAACTACTGTGTAAGTATAGTTCAGAAAATGAACTAAATTCACTGAACTAAATGAACTAAGTTCTATTTAGTTTAGTTCTAACTAAATTCTAGACTTTTGTTGAAATAATTCACTGTTTGATCTTTCTGTTATGTAAAATAAATGCACAATTCCTCATTTCATCTGTGACATTCATTCGCTCTCTACTGTAAGCTTGATTGACTATAGAACTTCTTGTCTCAAGGATTTAGGAAACAATGAAAGCAGCAACTCAGCAGAGTGAAATTCTTATGTAGGTTACTTGGATAATTCATATCTGAGAATAAAGAAATATCAGTTCTGTAGAGTACATGTGATACTTGATATATGTGCTTTATATATAATTTCCTTAAGGTCTGTAAGAAAATTAAATTGAAGTTTAATCAGAAGTTTTGCTCTGCACTGATCTGTGAGAACCTAAGGTGAAATTGGATGAAGAAATGTATTTATGAAGATGATCCTCTTGTATTCCCATGCACCTTGCATTTGGAGAGGAGTTGTTTTCCAATAGCTTTCATAATTTTTATTTCTTCTTCAACTCTAATATTTTATTTATACTTTATTCCCATATCTGACACACAGATATGTGCATGAATACATTGAGAGCCATGCACATATGAATATAATTCTCTCAAGAGAAAATGTGTCTGTCAATAAATATGCAGTGTGGCATATCTGGACCAGGGCAGGCAGTTCTAAGATGCATGACTTGATTATTTCAAAACCAGATTTCTTCAAACATGCCAAAGGCGGGTATATGTCAAGATAAAAGCTACATGAGTTGGAGTGTAAAAGGGCAGCCTAAACATTTTTCAAAGTATTCAGAAATCTGTTTGCTTGTATTCCATACCTCAGAACTAGCCAGAGTGGATTTTTACGACACTTTGATAATAATTTAGAGTTGGGTAATGAACAAACATGAACAATATTAGCACAGATCATGTTCTTAAACTTGTAAATGTCCTAATAGAAATTAAATACCTTCTCTACCAGAATTGTGGCTATTGCAGGTAAAGTTGTATTTAAAAAAAAAGTTTTCCCCTTTGTTTCCTCATTTGAAATATTCATCTATGTAGCCCTCAGAACACTATTCCTTGCTATTAAATGTCTTCAGACATTTAAAATGCTTCAGTTTTTAAATGTTTCAGACTCTCCAGAGTTTTTGAAGTACTGTCAAAATTTGAAGAAATCTATGCTGCCACTGGCATTTCTTCTTACACCAAGAAACCCTCTCTTCCTCATAAGGAGTTATTTCTATACTTGTTTTCAGGGGTAAAAGTTGTTCTGCCAATATTCATGAAGACGAGCTTGTCCTTGCTACTTACATTTTATTTGTGGAAAACGGATCAGATAGTCTGCCTGAATGCTCTGGGAATTAGTGCAGTTTAAAGTCAATACTGAGCCAAAGAGATGGTCCCAGTGTCCCACAGATCATTCCTTAGGCTGTCAATCAATACGTTTCACCTGGGTCTCTCTAACTACTAAGTCAAGTAGCAAGTAACACCAAGGAGGGAAGCAGACATTGGAAACATAATGAACACCTCAGTAAGTGGGACAGGGGTCTATCTAGCCTAGTTTTGTGTCTCATGTAGTGCAGTGGGAAAAGCTGTTAGAATGTTTTTTTAGAGTTTACTTGCTGGCATATATTTTCTCCATTATGTCCTGTTTCAGGTTGTAGATGCTGTCGAGCTCTTCATTACTGCTCTAAATGACCATCCTTCATTCCTGGTCAGTATTTTTTTCTTGTACTGCATCCAGCTCTTGGGTCCTCAGAATAAGAAAGACAAGGACCTATTGAAGAAAGCCCAGAGGAGGCCACCTCTAAAGATGATTAGAGGGATGGAGCACCTCTCCTATGAGGAAAGGCTGAAAGAATTTGGTTTATTCAGCCTGGAAAAGAGAACACTTTGAGGTGACCTAATTGCAGCCTTTGATTACCCCAAGGGAGCCTACAAGAAACACAGAGAGGGAAAGACTCAGAGCCCTTTTTATAAGGGTTTGTGTTAATTGGACAAGGGGGAATGGATTCAAACCAGAAGAGAGTAGGTTTAAATTAGATATCAGGAGGAAGTTCTTTACTATGAGCGTGGTGAGGCACTGGAACAGGTTGCCCAGGGAAGTTGAAGATGCCCCATCAAAGTCAAGTTGGATGGGGCTCTGAGCAGCCTGGTCTAGTGAGGTGTGTCCCAGCACACGGCAGGGGAGTTGAAACTAGATGATCATTAAGGTCCCTTCCAACCCAAACTATTCTATAATCTTATAATTCTGTGATCCTTCTGTTTTGCTTGTATCTTTTTGGTAAGAATGTGTCATTGCGTCAGTTTTATAGAACAGAGTGAGACAGGAGATCAACCACAGAGAAAGGGAACTAAACTTTTGTCTCTGGCTTCTCTACTAGTACCCAATCTAATGAGGTCACTTGTCCTACTTTACTCACATGGTTAAGAAAAATACTGATTACAAAATAACTTGGACCTAAGTTTTGCCACCTTTTTTTAACCTAGTTGCTTTCATAGATGTTCATTTATTTAGCCTTCTTCAGTGTGGTAATATTTGTTTCCAAGATCATCCACTAGGTTTTCTTGCCTGTTATGTCAAGAGAAAAAATGCAATTTATTATACATGTAGTCTTTAGGTAATGTTTTTTAACCATATCTTCTTCCAAGTGTTGTTGATCATAGTCAAGATGATTTCAGCTAATTATCCACCAGAGATAAGTCAGCTCATAGCCATTGGACACTCCATTGGCAGAAAATACCACCCTTTTAAATTTACACAGTAAGAGTAAGAAAGTAAGATGAAACTGCAATAAAGCAAAAGGGAGGAGTTCAATAAAGCTGACAGAGAACTTGAAGCAACAAAGAATTTGGAGACATCAAAGAGAAGTTGATTTCTATTAATTTGCCTTTCTAAAAAGTGACTGCTTTCCATTTATATAACCCTCAAAGCTCATCAACTAAATTTTACAGAGCCTTACTTCACTTTTTTTGCTTGAGGACTTATTTTGATGAGTTGAAATTATGCAATTTTTTTTCTCCTTTGGTGAAATGACAGCTGTAAGTCAGGCTGCAGCCATATAAAGCATCACTGTTTATATTTTCCAAATGTATATATATTTATGCATCATAGATGTTAATTCAGGTTTGAAAAACTGGGTGCTTAGATAAATTGGTTATAAATTAAATAGAGTAGGTTTTTACATGTGTCCAAGCCACTGTTCCTCAAACCTAAATTCTTTGCACGTTTCCAGGAGACTTAATATTTTTCTAACAGAACTCACAAGATATTAAACCATTTGTAAGTGAAAGAGTTGCTATTGAGTGCTGCATCAAATGTCATCTCATACAGATTTTCTGTGCTTAAATTATAGTTGCATTACTTAAATGCAGTTAGCTTGTACCACAAGGCTAAGAAAGCCCCTGTGAAATATCTAAGTAGCTCACAAAAACCTTGCAAAATCCTTTCAAATATAGGAAACTCTAAAAAAAATCGTTCTGTTTTCTCTGAATGAATTAAAAGATGATGTAAATGTCCTTGAAAGTAAAACTTTATAATTAAAAAACTGACAGGGCCCTCACTATAACATCATAAATGCTACTCAAATTGGACTTTTATAAGAGCTTAGACAGTGAGATTTCAAAGGAAATCATTTCAAGGAAATATGATTTATTAATATCAGAAAATCATGAACATTGGATTGCTAGGTGACTAAAACCGTTGAAACAAAAAGGAAAAACTGATAAAGCATGGATTTGTATTTTCAATTTAAAACAAAGAAATAAAAAGACCATAAAATAATTTTGAGCCTCCACAAAACCTAGAGGGTAAATCTGTGCACTGGAAAATTTCCCATCCTGTTCATTATTTTCCCTTAGTTTAATTTTTGATTTCTGGGATCACTTAGAAGCTTAAGTTTCTTGCATGATGATTATCACATTGAACAATCTGCTAATTATTTCAAACAGATTAAAAAAGAGTAAGCAGTCATACTTGGTAGGGAGTTCTTTAATCCCCTAATTATAAATACTACCAAAAAACGTGACGAAAATTATAAGGGTAAATGCACCTTTGATTCTGAAAGATGCTAAAAATATTTGATAGTTATGATGGTTGACCTGGACTAGGTACCAGGTGCCTTCCAAGAGACCCTATTTCTTCATGACAGGATGCAGGTGGAGAAAATAAGAAGCCGAAAAATTCATGATTCAAGGTAAAGTCACTTTAATAAAGCAAAAGTAAAGGTTGTACATGGAAGCAAAGGAAAAACAAAAGATTTCTTCTGTACCTCCCATCAGAAGTGATATCCAGCCACTTCACAGGTAAGGCTTTAGTAAGAATAGCAGTTGCTTTGGGAGACAAATGCTGTACTAATGGACTCCCCTTCCCCCTTCTCTCAGCCTTTATTGCTGAACAGATATCCTATGGTATGGCTATCCCTTTGGTTTCTTTGGGTCAGCTGTCCTGGACATGTCCCTTCCCAAGACCTTGCCCACCCCCAATATCCTGGGTGCAGTAGGGGAGTCTTGGAGGGACAGCACTGATGCTGTGTTATCCACGCCTTTCTACATCCCCTGCAGTGCACAGCACTATGAGGGCTGCAGTGGGGAAAACTAACTCTGTCTCAGGCACACCAAATACAGTAGCATCTCATTTTAAAGTATGGGTTTTTTTCTGTTGAAACAGGTCATTGTCCTCTGATGTCTAACATTAAAGTAAACCCCCAAAGCCTCCTAAAGAAGTGTTTCTTGTTTAAATAGTCACTAATAATAACAACTAAAATTAATACCAAGACTCTGCAACTGGATAGAAACTGTAGAAACTTCTATAGTAACTGGAAACAAGAATTTTTACAATTCCTTTTATTGATTTTCTTTATGCAAGTCTCTGCACAATATGTTTAAGCACAAAAACATGCTACTCAGGTACAATTGAACTGATTAAAAAAATAATGAT
Source organism: Cyanoderma ruficeps (assembly GCA_008694505.1). NCBI lineage: Eukaryota > Metazoa > Chordata > Aves > Passeriformes > Timaliidae > Cyanoderma > Cyanoderma ruficeps. The sequence continues at coordinate 639,904 of VZDJ01000302.1, forward strand.
ACACATATGTAAGAGCAAAGCAAGCATCCTTTCTTTCAAAGAATAAAAACACTGTTGCAAAGACTTAAACAGCTGCACCTGCATTTTTGATACCATTTTCTGGGTGGGTGATTTCCAGTCACTTCAGCAATGGGTCAGTGAATAAAAAGGAAGAGACTTGTTGACCAGTATCTGCCATGGTCATTACTTGTTTTCATCAGTCTCACTGAGACTGAAATGCAATCCTGTAGGAGCACAATTCACACAGTGGTTTTGACTTAATTTCAGTCATTGAGATCTAACACTGTGAAAGGTACCCAGATTTTCTGAAGACTGAGATAATATGTCCCCTTAGGTAAATGCTTTGGAGGTCAAGGTGTTGCTTGTGTTAACAGGAGATGAGCAGGATAGACTCTTTTTTCAAGAAAGATTTCTCATTGGTTTGATTCAGCTACTTTCACATATCCCTTAGAGCAGTGGGCCTTTGGGTTAGTGCCCAGGAAACCTGTGTGTATCTTTCTGAGGTCAACACAGGACCTGCTGCTTTCCAGCTCTTAGCTGGAATCTGTCAGGCTTCTATGTAGTTGCTGAGCCAGGCAAGCAGACAAGTGCACACTGTGTGTGCAAGTGGTTTCATGCAATTTTGCACATACACCAAGTCTCAAACATCAGGCACTGGGGTTTGGACCCAAAAGTGTTGGCAGATGGAGGAAGGTGTAGGTCTCCTCAGTCACAGAATCACAGAATATGTTCAGTTGGAAGGGACACACAAGGATCATTGAGTCCATCAATATTCTTCCGCACAGCACTATTCCCCAAGAGTCACACCCTGTCCGAGAGAATTGTACAAACACTTGAATTCTGTCAGGCTTGCTGCTGTGATTACTTCCCTGGAGAGCCTGTTCCAGTGCCCAGCCACCCACTGGGTGAAGAACCTTTTTCTAATATCCAGTCTAAATCTTCCCTGACACAACTTCAGGACATTCCCTTGAGTCCTATCACTGGTCACCACAGAGAAGAGATCAGTGCCTGCCTCTCCTCTTTCCCTCACAAGGAAGTTGTAACTGCAGTGAGGTGTCTCTCCTCAGTTTACTCCAAGCTGAACCAAGTACTCTCAGCTGCTCCTCATACAGCTTCCCCTCAAGGCCCTTCACCATCTTCATTCCCCTCCTTTGGACACTCTCTAATAGTTCAATGTCTTTCTTACACTGTGGCACCCAAAACTGCCCCCAGCACTGGAGGTGAGGCTGCCCCAGTGCAGAGCAGAGTGGGACAATCCCCTCCTTTGCCCAGCTGGCAATGCTGTGCTTGAGCTAACAAAATTGAGTTATTACTAGCCTTCTTAATTAAAATCACCCTTTAAAAATTCCTTGCAAAATCTTTATGACAAGTAAGGATCAGCCAGGAATCTCCTTAATTTCTCCTGAAATTAAGAGAAGAGGAGAAGGAAGAATAGAGAAGTTTGAAATGTAATGTGAAAATGGGGATGTTTTTACTGATATTTTGGAGGCAAGCCAAACTACTCATTTGGATTCCTACTTGCACAATTTATTTGTCAGTCTTCTTTTTATATTGCATAAGATAAGAGATTAATAGGAAAAATAAGGACACAGAAGAAAGTTTTAAAGTACTTAAGCTGACAATCCAAGTGTCATAGATGTTGAGTTTGCAGGCAGTAAATCCCTCCTCCTGCAGTGGGCAAGTCTCTCTGCCTCCAAAGAGCTTTAGGAGAGTCATAGGATGCTTTGGATTCAGCAGGAAGGCTTTCATAGCTTTCTCTGACATAAGAGAACAGTAATGTGCATTAAATGTAAGCTTTGTTGGTGGATTGGATTAATTTTACTAGTGACGTAAACTGAATTTAGATGTACCAACTGTTTAAAAGTTGGAGGTTGGGGTTTCTGAAGTTCTAAAGATTCTGCCAGGTTTGGTTTAGAGTTTTTTATAGGCTGTAAAACACCAACTCTGAAGAAAGTCTTCAAGTTTGATTCACTGTACTGGTTAATATCCCACACCGGTTCCTTTGGCACTGCATTCTTTATAAATGAAAGCTTTCAAATTGAAATCAAGTTTCAGGCAATTGCCTTTCTGAGGACAAACAAGAACCAATAAGGAGCTGTGCAAGAGCCTTTCAGGAAGTCATCTGGGACCTTGAAATTCTGAGTTTTCCCTTTGTTATTGAACTGATTGCTTCCTCCTTTGGTATCTCCTCCTCTGCCCTGCAAATGAAACATCCAGTCCTGTCTTTCTGAAGAGAGTTGATGGATGAAACCATTTCATACTATGCACTGCTACCCAAGCTCTTTTTATCCCAAATGGATTCTGCATATGCCTGATTTTCCCCATACAAAGTAGGAAGTAAACAGAGAGTGATAGATATTGGCTTTCCATCATCTGATCTGTCAGCTGCTGTACATTAGGAAGTTATCTATGCCTTTAATTGTGAGTAGGAGAGGGATTTAGAGCTTGCAGGAGTGTAATTTTTTCATAGTAAATCTACAGATAAGCCACTCTTCCTTATTGCCCACACAGTTCCACTGATTTTAGAATATTAAATTGTCCTTTTCCCTTCAAATGCTGGTGCCTAAAGGAAGGTCTATTATCCTGAAGTCTTTGTAGCTTAGTCTCTAATGTGATTCTGATATTGCAAGCCAATAACTAAAATGAGGACATATTAAAATTAAGGCTTCTTTTATTACTGCTGTAGTTCTTTACTGCATTAATTTTGAAGCATATTTCTATTTTCTGTTTAATTGCAGTCTTAGAGTTAAAATTTTTGATTATTGACAAGTTTCTTTCTCACATGATGTATTCCTGGAGACAAGGTGTGAGCACTGGGGGAGGGTAACAAAGAGGAAGGATTTCTACCTTTGAGTGTGCCAGACACTGTGAAATTTTCAGTTTACTTCAGCAGATAAAACAGACTTGTTTTGATGTCTAATTCTCAAATTTCAGCTTATTCCTTATTATGAATGGCTTGAATTCAAGTGAGCAAATACCTCATAAAAATCAGGTAAATTGTCCTGTGATTAAATAAATACCTGTGGTCCCTCTGGGTTTGTCTTTGTTTTTTTGATCTCCATCAATCTTGCCTTGTCTGTGCAGTGAGGATACAAGAATATGGGCCTACTTAGCAAAGACTACTTGGGTAAATGAGATAATGAACAGCCACAGTTGCTTGTGTTCCCCAACCGGCCTAAGAAGACAACTCATATTGTTCATTGATATTATTACAACAAATGCACAGGAGAAAAATATCTCTGTTTATCCATCCTCCATTCACTGGCAGGAATTTACAGTACAATAACATTGCTTACGGATGTAATATCGTTTCTTATTTAGTATTAGTCTAATTACATTCTTTGAATCAGTGGGTGACAACAGGAAATCGTGATATAAAAAGATGAGACAAACACTGCTTGCACCGGTCCCAGGTTGGACATGCTGTTCCTGGCCTACATCTCTAAAGAAGCTCAGGTTACTTCATGTTAACCTTGAAGATTTCATGTGACAAGAGTGACCAGGTCAGGGGACACAGAGATGTGGATCTGCAGCTGTAACTGGAGCTTCTCTCCAGGTGGACTTTGGGCTGCATGGACCTGAGAAGGCTGGATACCACCAATGAAAGCCCACACAGTTTGTGGTGAGGTAGTGCCTCCTATATATCCATTGTCACACAAAGCAGCTAATTATCCCAGTGCCAGGGATATTTGGTATTTTTACAGAGAGATGCTGATATACTATAATAACTAATAAACTATAGATAGTTTATTTTTGCCTTGACTTCAATTTTTATTTCAACTGTCCTATTTTTTTTCCATTCATTTCATCAAAATAAATGTTGTAACACATACAAACAAGCATGATGAAAAATAAAATGTCAGATACATTTTGAGAATAAGACATTTTGACATTGTGCATCTTCTTTTAAAATCAGAGGGTACAGTAATTGCATTTGGCTTGGTATTTCCTCCGACAAGGAGGTAATTTACTTTCACAGCTGCCTTATAAAACAGGATGACGTTAAACGAATAATTGACAATTTGTGGGATTTTTTGTGATTGACATTTGTGTTTCCATTTTAATTGAGTTTATCGGATTCTCCTTTCTGTTCTGTGTGTATTTCAATAATCACTCAGTGCTAAAATTTTCACGTAGAACTTCAAATAGGTTGGAGTAACATTTTGTATGCCAACAGTGATGAACAAAACCCACAATTCTCCTTTACTTTCTTAATATTCTAAGATGATAAAGCAGAGTGTATACTGTTAAAAAACCAACAGAAATTTTGAGTGACCCCAGTATTTTTTTGAACAAGGCAATGAAATGATTCCATGCGTGTACAAGCCTAAGCAGAAAAATAAGAAGACTTAAACAATAGCACCAGAGATTGGCTTGACTCCTTATTTATTGGACTCTGAACCCAAGCAATTTTTGTGTGTTTAAGCAAGTATTCATAATGACACAACATTTTAAAGATGATAGTATTCATATTATTCTGTGTGTACTTGGCTACAGGGAACAGAAATATACCTACATAGTGAGAAAACAGACAAATGGAGGTTCAATAAAGCATAAAGCAATATCACTAATGACGACCGCAAAATAAGGCAGTGGGAAAAGAAGGGAACTGACCACTGACATTGTTCAACAACCCATAGCAGTATAAGATTAATCTTGAAACACTGACCTGTGGAACAATTGGTAAATTGCATAAATTACTTAAGGGCCTTTAACATTATAACATTTAATGATTTATGTCATTTGCAATGTGCAGCATGTCACATCCTATTGCAGTACTCAGTATGTTGTGTGTAACCATCTATCCAGAATGTTGTTGCTAAATTTGCCTAGCTCTTCCTCTGTTATATGAGAGAATAAAATTTCATCTCCTTATATAGTTTAAGGAGGCAAAATGAAAATTTAAAGCTACATAGAAACCATTTGTTATTTTGACATTGAAATTTCTCCTCTAAGATCCTATCTAGATTGATGAGTTTTCCTAATCTGACACCAGGGCTGTTGTTCCAACAGGATATGCAGACTTACCAAAAAGTGGATAGCTTCTGATAGTTTATTCACTTAGCTTAATAGCTTTTCAGTTTTATTGAGCATTACTAAATTGAGGGGGAAAAAGGCTTTTAGAAGAAAGCCAGTCTTCTAAAAATTTTGGAAGTTTTGGACATTTTAATTTAAATTTCTTCCCTAACTCTATTTTTTTTATCAATCAGTAATACTATTATAATTTGATTTTTACCATTTTTATCATCTCTAAATTTTTATAAACAGCTCATATAAGATCTCCAGCTTCTTTGATACTTTCCTCACAGGTAGATTAAATCTAAACTGATAAAACTGGCTGTTTACTGAAGTATTATATGCAATTGCGTGCCTCCAAGGCTTTTGTTTAAATCTAGCTTTCACCTACAGCAATTAAAAAAGTAATTGCTAATAGACAGGAGAGCTCTGTCAGTTACATCGCTGGTGACAGTAAGGGGAAGGGTTTAAAATATATATATTCCGAGATTTTCAGTTCAGTTATGGGCATTTGTATGCTTTTATGTCAAACAGTCCCTCCTTGTAATTTTGGGTGTAGATATTAGGAGCCTGACTGATGTTGCATGTATGTATTAGAGCATGTGTGTGGATAAGTATGTATGTGTGTGTATGTGTGTGTGAATACACATTCACATTCAGAGAGAGTTGTTTTGCATCTTCTGAGATGAACACTTTTTTTTTTGGTTTGGTTTGGGTTTTTTTTGTTGCTTGTTTTGTTTTGCAACATGCTGAAAACCTTTACTCTGATGCATGGAACTGGCATTCTGCTTAGAGTTGTACATGTCTGGTACAAGTCTGCTGAGCTGGAAAACTGTATTTTGCAATTCCACTGAGATTTTGCCAACAAAGGTCTGACTCATACAAATTGATAATATACACTCTGAAATCTTTGTCAGTTGAACATTTTTACAGTAATAATCTTCTTGCAGCAGTAATCAACATAGTCATATTGTTTCAGAAAACAGTACAGAAGAGCCACTGGAAAAAGCAAAACCTATGGAAGTATTTGACTGAAGAGCTACTTTTCCTCATTTCAGGAAATGGTCCCTATGCTAACCCAACTCTGTCCCCAATCAGCTCAAACCTCTCCATCCACAAAACACAAAGTGAGAGGGAGAGTTGGTCTCCTAAGGATTCTAAGGAGAAATGGTGGGGTTTTTTTATTGTTTTGGTTTTTTTCCCCTGCCTTTGTCTCTTGTCATAGACAAAGCCTTTGTCTTTTTCTTCCACTCCTGAATTCTTTGTTCATGAACAGGAAAAAAAGGTTGATCAAAATGTTCTGAGACATGCTTTTATACTTGCTTCAGGTTTAAGAAGAAAAAACAATGCCTAATCACAGCTTCCACTTCAGTGAAACAGATTTTTCACTGACTTTTAAAACTGTGACATCAGTCAAAACAGCTCCATCATGAAAATATAAGGTACAGAAAGTGTATTTGTAAAAAAGTAACTGGTAGCACTAGAAAGAAAGAAAGTAACTTTTTTCTTTTTCCTCCAAAAAGAGCTTAAAATCCATTCAATAAACTGTAAGGTCTTCAAAATCACATCCTGGCAAATGTATTTAATCAAATTTTACATTATTTCATATTTTCAAGTGGTTTACTATTCAAATACATCTTTAACATAAAAAAAGAATAGTGACAGACAAAAACTGAGAAAGTTTAATTTCGTACTAAACAAGAACTTCATATTGGACACTGACAGATTTTTTTTGTCACACTGATTACCGTTGTCGTCTTCTGTGCAGGTTATGAAAGAGAAGATTTTTCTCAGTAGTTCACTTATTTATTAGGAAGCACTTCACATAATGAGAGTGCAGTTCTTCTATGTTATATAGCTTTTAATTGGACCTGTAGCCATTGGAACTACTTATGTAATATTACTTTAAATGTGCTGAGATATAAATAATAAGATTTTCAAATCCTCCTATGTACTTAGAGACACAAATATACTTTCAGCATTTATGTTTGAGAAATAAACATTATTTGCTTATACTTTTCTTGGTTCCACCTTTATTTTGCTCAGGTAATGTTAGTATTTTTTAATTTATTTTATTAATTTTCAAAAATCAGTATTGTAGTCCTTGTGAGTTAACTTAGTTTGCACTTGATCCATTGGCAAAATGGTTTTAAATGGTTTAGAAAAGTATTTCACTGGCTTCTGATGATGTTTCTTCATCACCAAGAAAACTTTTTGTTTGTGTTGCTCTTGCGTCTTATAATCTGCAACATTTGAAATAAGTACTGGGAGGACCATGTGCAGATCTTTCCTTATGTAGAGCAACGTGCTTGCCAAAAATGGTTCTGTTAATGCTAAAATAATTTCGGTGCACATTAAAGTCAAGCTCTGCCTCTGCAAACTCTTGAGACCTGGCAATGCCACATGCAGTTAGCGTTAGCCAGTTGACGTCCCTGTAGGTGCAGGACAGACACCTTTGGAGAGTGGTGACATCCACCCAGAGAAATCTTGGCCAGCTGTTCCTGTCTCCTTCCATTATGTGGAAGGAGAATCGAGTAGTCTCTGTATTTCTAACCTTTAGACAGCTGAGGGTGGGTGAGAGGAGTTGCAGCCTGAGTGCAGACACTTCAGTGCAGCCGCTGGGGTTCAGGTGGGGCCGGCAGTGTGGCGGTAGCGCGGAGCTGCAGCTGCCCGGAGCTCTCCGGAGCATCGCACGGAAAGGGAACAGCAGGGCCCGGGTCAGCACCACGGCTGGGTGAGGAGCTGCAGCTGAGTCACAGGGAGGGATGGTGGGGAGAGACCGGGGCACATGGATGCTGTATCACCATGAGAGATCCATAACTGGGGTGAGGGTGAGGGTGGGAAGGACAATGACACGTGTGTTCCTGCACAGCCTGACAGAGAACCCGAAATTGCTGTTATTGGCACTCCAAGATACCTAAGCAAATAGCATAAAATGCCCTGCTATAATATTTGCCATGTGCCTCTCATTCCCAGAGTACACATTAGGACCAAAGTTCATTTTCTCTCACTGAAAACTAGTGGCACATTTCGATAAAGTACTGCATACTAAGATTTCATTAAATAACTAAAAATTCACTGTCAGAGCTGAAGTAATTATTCAAGAGTTGTGCTTTTTTCTTGCCTTTAAATCTTCTTTTAATGATGTGCTTTTCATTTAGTTATAAGGAAATTTCTTGAATTGTCTCAATAAAAGTTTAAGCAGTCTTTATTCTGTAACTAAAAACATGCACAAGAACAAATAATTTCAAAGACTTATATCAAGTATATGCAAACACTACAGAATCATTTCTTTTGAAGCAATTTTGTGAAACCACTTAAAATCATGTAGTGAAACATGAATCTTATAAACTGAAAAGGAAAAATGAATTTAAAATATAGAGAACAAACTTAATTTGTGCATGTTTGTGAACATTACTAAAAGATATTAAACCAGAATTTTTAATGTTCACAACGACTCACTCTCACCCTACCACTTCCAACATTGCTGTAATGAAAACAATTTTCTGAAAAAATATTATTGTTTTGTAATTAGTTGTATGAATATAGAGAAAAAAGTGGTTCCTTTATTCGCTCAGTCATAGGGTGGAGAGCAGGGTAGTCATCTCTATATAGCCAGGGCCTTATGGAGAAATCTTGGCCAACTTTAGCATTGTATCTCTGTCTGTAGTTCCCAAAATAATGGGAAGTATTCATATGTGCCCTGCAATATAGGACTGAGATGGTCAGAGCACCCTGCTGTGGAGGGAAGTCTTCACACAAACCCGCAGAAAGGCAGCCAAAAAAAGCCTGACTACCAGATATTTTAATATTATTTAAATTCACTGGTAATAGGCAAAGGAGGGAGGCCTGAAGTTTTTTGTTGCTTTATTGGGCATAACTTGTTTGGTTTAGCCCAACGTAAGAGCACAAACCACAAACCCAATCAATACACTGAAGATTTTTGTTCTACTGAACTATGAGAGCTCTCAGGAAACTTAATGGTATCCCAGACAGAAAACAGTAGAAACCAGAAGTGTCAGCAGTGCACAGGCCAGTGTAAGAGCAGTGGATGGGTACCTGTGCTGGGCAGCAGCCCTCACCTGCTCCCATTCCTCAGGTGAGTAAGGGACAGTCCAGTGTCTTCCTGTGCCAAATGTGCCTTTGAATTCTGGAGCAAGTTGCACTTGGAGGTAGATGGGCATGAGTGGCACCTACAGAGAGCATACAGTGCAGGCTCTCTGGTCATCCCTGCAGTAGCCCTGGTCTTGAAGGGGTCTTTGGCAGCCACATCAAAGTAGCTTTTGATCTACACATAGCTCATGAGCAATGGCTATGTCAGTTGCAGCCTGAATAAATCTCTTCAGCTGTGGCAAATGCCTATCTTGCCCCTAGACCTTGCTTGATTTTTCCAAAGAAAGAGAACACCGTCCATGCTTGTTCACCCAGGGCCATCTGTCACATCTCTGCAGCCTCAGACAAGTCTGTGATGCTGGGGATGCTGCACATGTGTCCAGCTGCCTTGTGTGCTCCCCTGTGCTGCCCTGTGCTCCTGTCCCTGAACTAGCTCTGTGTCTTTGTGACTATGGCCAGCTTCATTCTCAGGTATGACTATCTCCCTCACAAAAAAAGGATACAGAGACAGAGTTTAATCTCTTTGTGCTGTAAAATTAGCACAGGCGTAGGTGATCTGTTAGGTGCTACCAGGAGGTGAACGAACTAAAATGTAGGAGTAATGACCATGTCAGACTTCTGAGTCTAATTCTTGCCTTGAGCAACGTGAACAATAATTATACTCTCTGGTGAGCTGCTCTATGGACACGAGTAATTATAGTCCTCAATACACAAAAACGTGTACCTCATTATAATGAAGCACAGAAGTAAACAAAAATAAATGGACTAGAACTAAATGTTCAGAGTGTCATTTATATGCTTGGCTTTAGACTTTCACCTGAAGTTTTACATTCAAAGGAAATCTGCATGTGGAATTCTGGCCATATAAGTGGAGCTTGTGTGAAGAGTAGTTGTTAGAGATATTTGTCCAATACCTGAAAAGAAAATGGTTATTCAACTGAAATATTTCATTTGATAGTAATCAAAGTGAAAATTTTGCAGAGATACACTGCTTCTAAAGTGAAAATGCAATTCTCTGCTCACGTTTCTGTGGTAACTAGCTCAGAAACACTAAATAATTTAGTATTCCAGCCCCATTTCATTAAAACCCTAGAGTCCTTGCAAAGAATCATGTGACTAATTGTAGTCAGTTACTCTTACGAGTCAGTGCAGATCTAGGGAGTAACTCAATTCATCCTAGAATAGATGTCTTAAATATGCTGTGAATATGTGTGTTTAATCTAAAGAATTTAGACTAGAAATATACAAAGTTTAGGCTTAGAAGTCTGATCTCCTTGTGTTCAGATTTCATTAAAGTAAACCTCCTACCAAACTTTCTAGGTATCCACAAAATGTATAACACTTACCATGCAAAAAGCTGCAGTTAAAACCCATGCTAGCCATCCAACTTTTAAGACAGATTTGGCCATCAGTCAGTTACATTCAGTCTGATTCTTCTGTTTTTGTAGGGAAATTGACTACACGGCTACGTAAATTCATGTGATTTCCAGCACCTCAGTGTTTCCATACCTGAAAGAACATGGCACTGAAACATATGTGGTGGAAATCCTGGTTCCACTGAAAGAGAAAAGGGAAGATTTCTTTAATTTCTTTGACTTCAAAAATGCCAGAATTTCACCCGAGGATAAGGATGGTTGTGCCATGTCACCCCAGGCATTCACAGGAAATGAAGAGAGTTCCTCAAACTTCAGAAAAAAATCAAACAACCGCCCCTTGTCTGGAAGGCTCCTCATTGCATGTTGCATCAAGCACCTGCAGGCAACTCTGCAGTAGAGCACAGGTTGTCTTGTGCTTGAAAGGTGAACAAAGAAATGAATGCTGGAGTTCAGCAACGACTCACGTCTGGCAGTGCATTTTCCTGCCACTTCTGAGTGGCACTGCCCTGCTCTGCTCCACAAAAACATTGTAAATGATGTGGGAGATATTTTATATGGAAAAGCAAAGCATGCTGTATGGGACTCAAAAGGATCTTGTTATTATTTCATCCCTTATTCAAATTACTCTTTAGATCAAGATTGTATTAATGCTCATAATTAATTTGGCCTTACATAATGCATGTAATCCAAGTATCTCACCACACTTCTTGAGCATTCTCTAATTAAGCTACTCACAATCTCTCAGTGAAGTACTCAAGGAATCTGTGACTTGTTTCATCCAGCGCCAAGAAGCAGTCACCTCTGGGGTCAAGTAAGGCACAGCAGCATTTTCAATAATGCATAGCAGCATTGTGTCACACTTTGGGAGGGAAGTGAGAAGTAGAATCCCTAATTGGAACTACAGGGGGTTTAAGGAAGGAAAATGTATTTAGCTGCAATTTCAGATTTAAAGGTGCTTGTTCTTTCCTCTGAAGTTTGTCAAAGGCCCTTTCATGTCCAGTTGGCTTTTTTAGTTCACGAGTCTGAGAGGAATGCCTTACCATATCATGATTTCATGACCTACTATACTTTGAAATTCTGTATCTACACATACCATTTACTTGCCCAAAGTAAATAGCCAGTGTGATTCTTTGATCCAAGCTGTAAGCAATTCCCAATATTTAACATTTCTCCCTAAAAGGTTTATTTCAAGCAGTTTTATTATCCCCACCATACAGAAAAAAACCTGAGGCATTGGGAAAATAAATGATCTCCCTCTACATACTGAGAAAGTCAGTGATTAAAAGGTCATCAAATCTTGTTTTCCAAGCCTATATTAGTTTGCTAAGCTCTCACTCGTCATTCTCTCTGCCTGTTAAATCATCCCTAGCATTCAGTCTGTATGAAACTCTATTTTTGATGCCCTTAATTAAAATACAGCTTGAACACAGAGTCTATAATATTCTGCCTAACAGGAGAGCTTTCACATACCCATTCTCATTTGCTCCTCTACAAATAAAAGCTTGAAACCCCCAAAAAGCTACTAACCCACTGATGCAGAAGTTCCCTAAGTATATTTTGGACAACTGCCCCTCAAAGCAGAAGCACCCCTTTTGTGCTGCTGGGGCTTCATCCTTGTGGAGAAATGCACTAGGCACACGTCACCCAGGCTCTTTAGGGCTCCACAGGCTGAGGCAGATGGGACACAAGCTTCAAGGGTCATTAAGGGACAAATGACTTCACCTGCAATTCCCCCAGGAACAGGACTGTCACTGGTAACAGCTCTGAACTTCTCACAGGTTCTTGCAGCCAGATCAGGCTGTGGTGATCTCCTGTGAGCTCCTCTCTAGCATGCAAAACAACAGATTACCACAAAGGAATTTTTACATAGGATAAAAACCTGTAATTAATTTAAATCCTGAGAGAAAATGGATCTGCTGGGTCTGTAGGTGAAGTATCGTAATGGAAAATTACACTTGGCACTGAATAGCAGAGACTTTACTTTCTCAATTATAAGAAAACGTGTCTCATGTTTCTAAACAAGTTTGCTGAGACAGGGAAGGAGCCTGAAAAACCTAGATACTTCTACCAGAGCCCAGAAAAGCCAAGAGGGCCAGAAAACTCACCTTTCTCCATACTGCTCATAGTATAGCAGGAAAATTACATTAATATATACTTTTCAAACCTTGACTTTCATGTGCATATCGTTTTGTTTTGTTTTGTTCTCTGTAACAGAATGTGTATTCTTATGATGAAAATGGATAAAAATATAAGGAACATGTTAAGGATTTCTGATTATTATTACATTTTGATAAAACAAAGCCACTACTGTAGCACATGAACAATACACAGATTAAAATACATAGAAAACAATGTAAAAACATCTATAAACCCAGTATTTTTACTAGGCAGTAATTATATAATCTGCAGTGATTTATACTCTCCTCCATTTTATGAAAACTGTGAGAACAGATGTACATTATCATTGTCAAGGGAGCAGACAGCCAACATGACCATTCCCAAGATGAAAACACATTTTTGAGATGACACTTTAAGTAGAGCTCCTATAATGATTAAAATTCCACTTTCTGAATGTTTTAATTTCTTGCCAAATTTTGATGCTTTGAGATCTTTTGTGCAGTTCTCTTATGAAAAAAACATTCTAGAAAAATCAAACAAAGCTAACTTTTCCAGTTTTCTGATCAAAGAATTATCACAATTGTGAAATAATGTTATTCCTGAAGGCAAAAAACCCAGTTTCACATTTCACCAGAATATCTGTCAAAGTTTTAATAGCTTTTGTGGTGTTCTTTAAACAACTTTACTCACTTTGAATAATAATAAAAATAAGAGAAATAAGGCTTTTCATTTCAGAAAAAAAATCTTTAAAAAGGAATTTATATTCTTTTTCTGATTACACAGAAAAGTCCACATCTCCTTCACAGTAGATAATAAATTCCAGATGATTGTATGAATCACGTTTACTATGGTGCTCATCATTAACAGCTGCAGCTGCATGGTCACAGTAGCTGCACTTATATTTTCTTTGTAGAAAGATCCATGCACTTTCTTCTCAAGAAATAAAAAAGAAGCAGCCTCTAGAGTCAGATACTAATTGCTGTAAATTACTGAGTTCATCGCATTGCAGGCCAAGGAAACATATGGGAGCAGTGAAGTTAACTTCAAGGAATTAAAAGAGAAGTTAAGGTTAAGCTCTTCATAGTGATGAGGAATGTGGGCTTCTAGGTGATGTGCCTCACTCCAAGTGAGGTACCTAATTACCTTCTCTAAGTCAGGAAAAATTACTTCAAGTTGGAAATTCCTTGGTTTTATTTGCTGACACTAAAGGGAATGAAAGGTAACTGACTCACTCCTTGATAGCAAACTGTATCTAAATTTTGGCAACATGTTTCTGTTCTAAGTGCCTACAATTATCGTCAAATACTAGTTTTAAAGTGTTTATGATAACCATTCCTAAAATCAACTGGAAGCCTGGGAAAGTGCCAGGGTTTACATGCCTAAGGGTGATGGTAGGGCAGTGACATTAGCAGTGCTAAGTGTGCAACAGGGTGTCATAAACTCTTATTGTTTACGTTTTCAAAAAATATTGCATTTGAGTGAATAAGTGAATGTGTTTTTTGAATATTGATATAACTGTACTTGCTGCTGTGCATAAAGTGGGTGAAGTATCAAAGAAAGCACAGTAGATATAAAACCCTACATTGCTATAACCAAAATACAGATGCTATTATTAATACATTGCTATAACCAAAATACAGCCAGATGTCTTGGCCTGGCACAGATTTGTAAATACTTTGCTATACGCAGAGCATAAGAGACCTTTGATCTTATTTGCATAAATTTATACAAAGAAGAGGAAGCAATATTTAGGGCCAGATTTAAGTTTTAAATGAGTGTGTGCTAATGCAAAACTCTAGCTAAAGCCATCAGTTGTTGTTAGAGATGTTAAACAAAAGTATTGCTGCGTGTCATTTCTTTGTTAGGATTTAGAGGCACTTAGAGGGAAAAGTGTAGGCAGCCAGCTGCACTGAAAAAAATGGCTGAAATCTGCTCTTAAGGGTATTGGCACATCACAGCTGGCAGAACAGCAGAAGTACCTAAATTAAAAGTTAATTTGGGTATCTCCACGTTTTGTGGCAGTCTGGCATGTTCTATGTTACCTTTGGTGAGGCTGCACAGATGTTACCAAGGGGAAAGTAAGCCAGTTCCCATAAGTTCACAGCATATGTTTTGCTGCACTACTCAGATCTGCTTGGCTTTACTAGCCAAATTCAAAATGCATAAAATGGCAGTGATTTTTCTCCAGTTGTAACCATTTATTCTACGGCAAAATTGGATCACTGATAATAAAGGAAAAAAACAGGCAGTGGGGAAATGTAAACAACAGAAAAGCAGTGGAGATTCTCCTGGAAAAATGTTCAAGAGGGTTATTTGCACTGAAACAATAAAGGGTATCTCAAATGCTAAACAGTTTAATATCCTGCCCTAGTCATACTTAACCTGCTATACAGATTAAGACCATTATAAATAAATTCAGTCCCCACCCCCATACAGATTTAATCAAATATAGAACCAAGACAGACGGAACCTCAAGTACAGAAGGAAACATCTCATTTCTCAGTCATACTCAGTCATCCAGGAGAACAGATGGCCCTGAATAGCATGCCCTGAAACGTCTAATTACATGAGAAACTTTGTATAGTTTTTCTGGACTTTTAATTGGTCTCCCAAATGTGTGTGGAGACAGCCAAATGTCTATCTATTTAATAGATTAAATAATAAATATCAAGATAGACTGTGTTACAGCATGTACAAGACCTGGCTGATTTACTCTTAAGGTGTTTGTAAAAATATGGCAATGCAAGGAGGGATTCAGCCCTGCAAATCCAGACTGTCACGCAGACAAGCTCTACTAATTTCTTTGGAAGTCTTCCTCATAACATGTTGGGTGCCTTGACATCTCACAATATATAATCAACAGGGTATGTATGATAACAGATTTAGGATCACTAAGAATTTCGCTTACATAAATGACATGAATGGAGCAATGGTCGGTAACTATAGCAACCAATAAAACCTTAACAGGAGAGGGGAATGGACATTGCACATCAGCATGCCAAGCTGAAATGCAATACTATAACAACAAGATTCACAATATATTGGAAAGATACCATCTGCTGAAAAAACATTTTTTAAAAAAATTCTGTTAAAAGAATTAGTGCATATTTACTGATGGAAATGTAATTAAGTACCTAAACAGTAGTAAAACCAAAGTATAATCAAGTTCACAAGTGTTGTTATTGAACAACAGACACAGAAACTAAGCAGTAAGTGAAGCCCAAAAAATCAGCAGCAGCAAATGCATTTTTCAGTGTGAACTGAACTCAGAGCCTTATCTAGAGATATAGGATCTATACCTCAATTGCCCAAAGCCCTGTATAATGTTTCCCTCTAGTAATAAAGGCCATAGGAAGCCTAAGAGTTCTGCTTAGTTGGTCGATCGCATAATTTAATCCAGGTTGTGATTGTGCTATTTAACCACATTAAATTTTGTGCTGTGACTAGAAAAGCTGTTCCAAAATGTTGTTGCTCTGATGCATAGAAACGCTCTTTTCACGATAAATTTATAAATAGCCAGCTTATACCCATTTGTACTTGTGCCAGCAGTGGCTATTAGTTCAAATGGCTTTTCTCTGGTGTATTAACATGCAACATTATGGATATGCAACATTTTGTTAGGCTGTGAAAGCCAAGTTCCTCTTGGAACTCAAGATGGAACCACAGAATGGTTTGAGTTGGAAAGGAGCTTTAAAGGTCATCTAGTTCAACCCCCCTGCCATGGGCAGGGATGTCTTTCACTACATCAGGTTGCTTTAAGCCCCATTCAGCTTGGCCTTGGACACTACCACAGATGAAGCATCCACAACTTCTCTGGGCAACCTGTGCTGGTGCCTCACCACCCTCACAGTAAAGAACATCTTCCCTAACATCTAACTTAAATCTCTCCTCTTCTAGTTTAAACCCTACTGCTTGTTGTATTGCTACTGACTCTAGTAAAAAGTCTCTCTCTTCTTTCTTATAACCCACCCTTCTATGTATGGGAAGGCTGGAATAAGGTTTTCTGAGAGCTTTCTTTTTTCCAGGCTGAACAACCCCAGCTCTCTCAGCCTGTCTTCATAAGAGAGGTACTCCAAGCCTGTGATCATGTGAAAACTTTTCTTCCCTCTTAAGCATCTTAGATGCCTTTCTCTGCTTTTCAGCATGCTTAATTCTCTGGTGTGAGCAGCTGTAATTGCACACTATATTCCAGGTAAACTCTTGCTAGAATACTGTTTAGTACATTTCTATTCATGAGAAAATGTTTTCATATGACTCCATCACATCAGGCTGTCACAGGATCTCTACCTGATATGTTTTGGGATTTTTTTTGTATTGTTGCAATGGGTGACTTGATTTGATGCAGAAACTCCAGACACTACTCTTTAATTCTTGGCCTTGTGTTTTGTGCCACGGAATGTTGTCCCATTTCTATTAAATCAATCATCAACTCAATTCATCAGGGTGCAAAAACCTCTATCCCATCTATGGTTACCATTTCATTGTCTTTTATTCCTGTACATGTGGCTATGTTGTAATAACTGAGCTTTATCATTATTATTTGTACATGTCCTCTAGCATATACCTGGAAAATTGTAATCACAGTGATAAGAATTTACTGGAAATATAGAGAAGTCTATTCACCTGCCTGTGCAGTATTTCAGAGATTGCCTCAGTAAAATCTCTTTTGCAATCCTTCCACAATACAACTGGCCAAAATCCTTGCTGTTTTCATCCATATAATCTTTATTTCAGTGTTGGTTATTACCACAATGATTCTCAGTCCCATACTTTAATCTTGTCTTTCTTGGACAGTACAAACCTATTACCCATTAATGACTGTATTTGTATTATGCTTCTGCTTGTTGTGCAGAAAAGAATCAGTTGATTAAAAAAGATCCAGAGTGATCAGCAGTATTTGACATGTATTTCCCAGAAGGCAGGAGGATACAAGAAATGAAAGACAATGGGTGATCATGGCCATGAGGTCTGAAAGCAAATCCTGTTCTGCACAGGTCCCAATTGTTGGAGATGTGAAATAACTATGTAGAAGATCTAACATCTAAAAGTGCTTTTCCTTTTGATTTGTATAGTTAGTCAGTGTGACACACCTTACTAGCCATCTTTGCTGTCTCTTTTCTCTATTCACAGCTAGATCTGGTTAAATCAGATATGTGTTTACAATGGTCCATAAAGATGCTTTTTTTCCCTCTGAAAAAATGCAAAAAAATTGACGGAGCAAGAAAATTTACTGTACTAGGCCCATTACCAACCAGCAGTAACCCCAAGAGCTCCCTCTCTAGGTAGAACAGCAGATGTTCTCTGGACCATCTGTGCCGGTTTGTGCCAGAGGTTCCTAATGCTCACTTCCCAAATACAAGATCTCTCTATAAAGTCCCCTCCTTGCCCTTTCATGCAAATCCTAGTTGCTACCTGCATATGGACTGTAACACTGCAAAAAGCCTCGATTTCAGGCTCTCCCTTCTCATGCCCATTTCAGGGTGACTTCTGCCATGGAAGGGTTAAGTTGCAGTTGCCGAGGTTGTCAGATGAGATGGTCAGACCCCACTGCCCTGTCAAACGTCCCTCCCTGAGGATTTTGTCCAGCTGCAGTTCCCTAAGGCATACCCAGGTGCTAAGTAGACAAGATGGTTCTGTACCACTAAACGTACCGGTCCCACCCAGTGCATGCATTTTCCTTTGTGCTCCTGAGAATTACCTCTGCTCATAGTTGGATATTCAAAGTAGTGCCAAAATCTTCATTTGCTGCTATCAGAAAGTCTGGGAGTTCAAGAACTTCTGATATTATAGCTCCTGAAGCACAGAGATTTATGTCTAGCAGTTAGCATTTTTGTGTCCCCAGACCTTTCACTGGCATACTGACAATCTACTCACGGTGCAGAGGCTGTTGCATTTACCCCTTTGTGTAATGATTTCCAGATGCTGGAAAAGTTTCCTTGTATTTCAAAAATTCTACAAAAACATAAAAGAAAGATAGCCTCATTTAAAAGTGTAAAAAGCTAAAAAGTACTCTACTCTTTAAACATCTTGACAACTGCATTGCTAGAGGCAGAGCTGTACTGGAAGTCTTCCAGGGTGGAGAAACAGGATAAGAAACAGGATAAGAGAAATGGCATTAAAGAACCACAAAACCCCATATTACTCACAGGCTCTGAAAAATGTCCAAAGAAAAGTTTGCTGAAGTAATGCCACAGGGGGAGGTATAGGAAAGTCAAGCTTGGGGGAAAGAAAGCAGGATCTACAATTCCAGGAACTTCAAAATACTTAGTTATATTGTCCAGGTTGTCTTGTTCTTATGCTGAAGGAAGAGTCAGATCATGGGAATTCAAATAAGGAAATTTTGAAGCAGTCAGAAAGGGCCATGAGAAAGCAAATTATAGATAAGGAATGAAGAAAGTTATTTGGAAATACTGTTTTGCCTGATAATGGACAAGTCGAATAACCTTCTGGATGGAATCACCTAACTCCAATAAGGAAGTGAAACACAAAGTGCTGTAATTGAATACAGACCTAACCAAGATGACCACTGATAAGTATTCAGCACACAGGACTTCAAGTTCACAAAAAAAAAAAAGAAGAAAAAAAAAGAAGAGAAAGCACAACCTAGGAAGATCTGCCTGTGTGATCACTGTTTAACCACTCAAGCAGATGAATAAATCAAGTGAAGATTAAGTAAAATTAAAATTCTTAGCATTAGATCAGGCAAAGAACATAAAAACAACCAAACCAAACTTGTTTGCAAGAGAAAAGATCTGTTTCTTTGGAATAAGAAATATGAAGATATCTTCATGTAAAACTGCAAAAACAGCTCTAAACTAGCCATACATAATATAGCTCTGCAGTGTTATTCTGCATTTAAATTAGATGTATGCACCAGTTAGGAGTTGCAATCAAAACAGAATAAGGGGCCTGGGTAGCGTGACAGTTTGCTATTTTCTATCTAGTTGTGTATTTGCTTCACTGTTTTCTAGTTTTCATTCTGTATCTCCCCAATTTTTGTCTTCTTCAAAATAAAAATAGGTAGATGGAGGAAGAAGAATTGTTTACTGGGAGCTTATTACAGCATGGCTATTAAACTGATTAGGGTTTTGGAAACCATCAAACAACTAATCTAGATCAATGCACAAGGTCACATAGTCAAATTAAGCTTTGTTTCCTGTGGATTTCAGTGGTTACCTCTGGGATTTCAAATTAGCCTACTAGACAAGTAATCCAGTTATTTCAAGCCTGTCACATTGCAGATAGATATTATTTTAATTGAAGTACCTGTCCACTTAAAGGCACTTTATGCATTAGAATAGTTTCCTGACCAGCACATTCTGATAAACACCATTTCTTCTCCATAGAAATATTCAAAATTTTTCAGTCTGAGACCTTGGTAACAGAGGTTCCAAAAAAATAGTTTTATATTCAATAAATTGGAGTCTATCATGACTTGGTAGGTATTGTGAAAGCAAAAGATAACATAAAAAATCTAAAGTCAAATTGTCAATGAATTGAAAGAAAGGGTTATAGACAAATATTTTAAAATTATTTGTTTGCCTTTTCTCAGATTTAAGCAGAGTTATTGCGGGCAACATAATATGCACAACATTTTATACACAAATAATAATTTCATTATACAGTGATTATAGCTTATAGACACTTAGAAAATGCTACAAATACTATGACCACTTGACATAATATCAGAGCAAAAATGCATTATTTAATAGTTTCAGAATATTCAGAATGGTATCCATGGAACAGTTATTAAATCCTCTGCTAATCATTCATAATAGGTTTAGGATGGATATATCCTATGTCTGTCTGTGTACACATACAAAGTTATAACACAGTTATGATCCTCTGTGAGTGCCTGAGAAAATGGGATGTTCTCATTTACCTTTCCTGTATGTCCTCCATTTTAAAAATCAAATTTTCAAGAGGGAAGGGAAGGGAAGGGAAGGGAAGGGAAGGGAAGGGAAGGGAAGGGAAGGATGGATATAAAAAATATTCCCATATACTTTATGTTAGGAACCTGTTAACATCCCAGCCATGGCTCCCTTAAGTGTTTGACCCTGGATAAAACTGGAGAAACATGAATTATAAATCATCTCAACAGCCTGGCCAAAATGAGTTTGACCTTTAGCTCACCTTGAATCTATTCAGACTACATAATCAGAATCTCAACCTACAAATAAATAAACAAGTAACAAAATGTGATGACCCATGATGATCTGTGCCTTTCCCACAGTACCAAGGAGCCTTTCTGGATGACCCTGTCCAGTTCTCAAGAACTTGTATTTGTAGTACTTGTGGGGTTGGTGGAAACAGCCACACAAACCTCGTGGGGAAGAAAGGAAATGCTGTGACGGAAGAGATAAGGTGGGAGAACTGTAACAGAGAAGCAGGGTGTCAGAGTCCAAAACCAGCACAGTTTTTCCAGAAACTGGAGTAGCTCTCTGGTTTGAGAAGGCTACTGAAAATAATAACGTAGATTTTGAAATGCATGGACTTAATAAGTTGCCTAATAACATTCCCATATTTGTAACTTAATACTTTACGAAGTCCAGAATACCATAATTCTCCAGAGAGGGAGAAAGAGAGAGTGAGAGAAGGAGGAGGAGCATTTCTGTAAGCAAAAATCACTTTCTTAGAATGTCTGGAGATTTTTCCCAAGTTCCTTCATGATCTAAGACTAAATACAAATTAGGAAAGCAACCTACTGGGAGAAAACATAATTGAATCCCAACAATAGTTCCCCATAATGCCAGGATTAAAAAATATAGAAACTATTAAATAACTTGAGGAGTTTCTTCCTTTGGAACTTCTTAAATTAAGCTAAATATTTTTTATAAATATATATATATATNTATTTTTTTATATATATAAAAAATATAGACTTTATTGGGAGTTTTCAAAACTAAAACACAATGAAATGACAAACTCAAACCCAAAAGCAGATGTTGAAATATTTGAGCTTGCCACTGGGTGATTAAATACTTACTATGGGGCTGCATTACACAACACCGAGGTGGTTAAGTTTAAAAAACTTACTATTACTGTGGAGTTAAAGTAGAGTGGAGGCACAAAGACCAGCTCTCCAGGAGTCAGTGCAGCAGCTCAAAATCCACAGTAAATTAGAGGAAGATGAAACTAAAGGCTTCACTTAAACTCACAGTGAACCCAGTACATGAAAATGTCAAGAAGTGTTGTTTAGCTTAGAATGACAAAACAAAAGAATGGGAAGTTGTGTAAAAAAAGTGTCAATGTTTCTTCTGCCTAACACAGCACAAATTTTGAAACCCTGGCATTTTCACAGGATGTAAGTATTAATTTGCAGTCAATTATGATAAAATCAAATGCTGCACACTGTTAAGCAAAGGATGTGTGTGCAGGGGAGTGAGAGGAGAGATACGTGAATCTCTGAGATGCATGTCTCTGAGACCCTTGCCTTATGGTGGAAACCAGAAGACTAAAAAGCTCTTTCAACTCGAAGCCAGATTTTATTAAAACATAAACTAAAATAAGAAGTCTTTTAAAGAGAGAATACTAAGAATAACTAAATAAGACAGAACAGAAATAAAATTCTGTATAAGCAAATCTGTTCCACCCATCATATACTCAAAGGCAAATTCTTGCTTCTCTGCTTGGCTGCTGTGACCCCAGTAGGATTTGATTTACAGTCAACTCATTCTCATCCCTAAAGAGTTTTTCTCTGCCACAGCAGGAGTTGGGCTATGGGTGACCCAGGTCACTCTACTCATCCCAGTACTATCTCTGTGGACCACAGTTCCTCCCTTTTTGCCATGTCTCTGTCACCCAGAGACACTTTTTTTTCTTTCCCTGGGGCCAGTGACCATCTCCCACGCCTCTGGAGGCACAACCTGAGTCCACCACTCAGTTGAAAGGCATATTGCATTACAGGCTATGTGAGAACAAGCTGTCCAGAATGCATCCCACAATCTGTTTGTATTTAGTTTTAGAATCTGGTATTTGGACTACAGAACTATACTGCTTGGCAAGATGACAGCTTTCTGATTTAATGAGTAGGAAAATATCTTTTTTTTGACTATAAGAGAGGAATGTTGTTTCCGCTTTGTGACTCCATTGCCAATATGAATTAGTTTTTAATGCTTATGAGTGTTTTTTCCTCTAAGAAACTCTTCAGATAAAGTCTTTTAGAAAGCTGAAGACTTTATTTAAGCGGTGTTTAATATTTAACAGTTTTTACATGAGCACAATACATTTTGACTTTTTGGTGGGTACTCATTTTATAGCAGCAAATTAAGGGAAAAGTTTAAGAGCTTTCCACTCCAAAGGGGAAGCAGTTTCACTTTTATTCAAAACAGCATAAAGAAAATTGCCTGAACCAAGAAAAATAATGTGCATGTATCTGATGTTCATACTGGCAGCTTGGAGATGATGAGGGCATTGATGAGCGCCAATATTCTGTTCATGAAAGGAGGAACTGAACTAAAAACTCAGAGACAGAGAGGTCTCCCTGTAGTAAAGACTCATCACATGCAACATCCAAGAAGACATCTTTGATCTTGGATCAACATCTAGGTCCAGTTCAGGCCACTTAACTACAAATAGTAAATTACAATAAAAGCTTCATTTTTTTCTGAAGAAATTGGTTACATATATTAAAAATGTTTTCTTTCTACTGTAGATTACCTCAGCAATTATCTGTAACTGTTGTTCAGAGCACGGAATAGAGCCAATACTATTGTGTATAGACATCCTTAGTGAGACATTCTACATGCAGCATGTTTAAATTAAAACAAAATAAAGTTTCCATGACATTATTGACATAAGTATTTCAATATCTGAGTTGAAAATAGAGTCCCAAACTGGGAATATATTTGTGCAGTCACCAAAATTATTTGCAAAATCTAGTATTCATTCACGCAGATTTCCATTATAAAGGAAAATTATGGTATTTCTATTTTGGAGTAAGTAAGATCACTTACTTATGCCATCTGATTATGAGATTTGCATATCTAAAATCAGGAATGTCATAGATGGAGAACTCAGTCCCATTAACATTTTGCTCAATGAATGGACAAACCTTTTGTGTTTTCTGAGAATATGTCTGGAATTTCTCAGAGGATGCAGCATTAGTTGAAAAGGTACCAGAATTACTTTTAAATAGGTTATGAAAAACACATTAGAGTATGAAAATGACCCTGAATTGTTACAATTTGGTTATTTCACTATTTTGTGGAGTCATTCAAAATGAAAATGTTGTGTACCAAGTCCAAGTAATTAAAAGGTATAAAAAATGGACATATGGTGATAAAATCCTATGATAAATATAAACAAGAGACCCAGGAAACAAATACTGGGGAAAAAAAAAAAAAGAGCTATCTGTACAGCCATCTGGTTAAAAGCATTAGTCATGTTTAGAATAAATCCAGTATCTATGATCAGCTTGAGCAAACAGCTAACCTGTGCTCCAGGCGAGCATGTTGTAATTGAGTAAAATGGCACGTGGGGATAGATTAGAGAAGCTTCCACTTTTGTTGCACCTAATTCTGTCAAGAAATCCATTATGACAATAGAATAATAAATAAGTATCAGTCTTAGCTTAGTAAAAGTCATATTCTTTACTAGATTTTTCTTCTAGTGTCGTTCCACCGTGCAAATCTGGTTTTCTCTGTTAGAGTGAAAAATGAAAGTTGAATTAAATTGTCTTTCTATATACACAAAGAAAATCTACAGATTGAAATGGAAAGGATTTCAATAATAAAAGAGGGAAACGAAGCCACACATTTAAAAAATGTCTTTATAATCAGTTAAAACCTCAAAATCCTTAAATTGCTAGAGAAATTTTATTCTCTCACTCTTTGATTCCATTTTAATAATTTTAAAGTCAGAAGGTTCTCTTTAGGCTTTGCTTTCTAGCATTACCGTATAATCTCAGCCTTTATGTGACACCCTCATGTTTCCGTGGGTAGTGTCAAAGACAAAATACAGTCACATTCCTGGCTGCTTCTGAGCCTGGACTTGCCATCTGCATGTGACATCTGCCTGAGCCTTTGCAGTGTACCACAGAAAAGTCTCCAGGCTGTCCTGAATAGCAATGTCAAGCAGAAGTGCAAACAGATCCTGTGGCCAGACACATTGGTGCTTTTTCAGAGTGACCATCCCATGAGGGTTGAATGGCCATTATGCTTCTGGTTTTAACACCAAGCTCAGATATTTGTACAGTGTAGATGTTTTGTTTACTTTCCACAGTCATGAGGGTAGAGGTGCTTCCCAAAGGTAATGCACATTATCTGTCTTCATGCTTATCTCAAGATGGGTTGAACCACACTCTCAAAAACTGTGCTTCACTCTGGGTCCTCCAGGACTTTTCCAAAGCTTAGGAAAGCTTGTGCTACTTGAAAGAAAAGGAAACTATGTGCAGAAAAAATTATTCATTGCTTAGAGTGAGATGGAGTAGAGCTCTTTGTAAAAGATGTTCTGGCAATTCAAAATATGGAAGATTTTTAATTGGACAAGAACACAGCAGGGACCTATAAAGATCAGCATATTGGAGTGACACATTTTGACCAGTTAAACAAAGAATATGAGCATTTGTTTCCCCTTATAAAAATGTCCTAGTATTATAGATGTAAACTATAGGCAAAGTGTGATCTAATGTTTTAACTTCCTACTTGGCAATTTGATTTTTGTTTAGTCTGACAACCCATTCTGCCAGCCTTTAAGACTGTTCAAACCAATGGTTTATAGTAATTAATGAAACCTTCTCTAAATCAACACTAAAGAAGAGAGTCAAGTGTTTTATACATGCCAGTGTGCTTTAACATGTTCTTCAATAAGTGAAGAAAAATAAGAGGCTCATGTAACAACTGAGAGGTCCCAAAGAACGTCTTTGCTAAATGTTAAAAGTATTTTTCTTACAAGGTTGCTGTAACTGAAAGAATTAGTAGTACTGAGTTCTCCCTTATGGCTATCTTGTTCTAAAAGATCAACACAAGACCATGTGGCATCCCTTTTAATGACTGCACAAATGACTCACAGAGGGGAAAGTTATCCTCTGAATGCAGCAAATTTCCCCAATGCCTATATTTTATGCTGCTTTCTAATGAGAAACAAATCAAAAACATTAAATTTTCAAAAGCATTTATTCTTATTCAAATATGATGTTAGTGTCTCATAAATGCATATTTCTGTTAGAATAATTCCACCTGATCTAGTGGGTGACATCTCTGCCCATGGTGGGGGGTTGGAACTACATGATCTTTAAGGTCCCTTCTAACTGAAGTCTTTCTATGATTCTATGAATTTGTAATTTGTGAATTGGTTATGGAGGTAATATATTGTTGGAGTCCAGGGCATCCCTTTGGATGACCTGGGACCTGAGAAAGGGAGTTTGGACCCTGGACAGGGGGGTGTGGAGCCGGTCCAGGGGGGTTGGAGACCTTGGCACAGAGCCCAGAATAACACCGAGTTTGATTTCAGTCCATGGGAGAAGCTTCCAACACTAAGAGAAGAATTAGAAACCTCAAAAGTTTAAAAGTAGTAATTTAGTACAGTATAGAGTGAGAAATTTTGTAGTTTAGGGATTTTAGAATAGAGGTGAATGGGGGACAAGATGGAGGATTTAGGGTGTTGCCCTAAATCCTTCTCCTTCTTCATGGTCCTCCATCTTGTGGGGTGGTGATCATATAAAGTAGTTTTAGGCTATTGGATTAGGGTAGAGATGACCCTTGTAGTATAGGTATCACACATTGGTAGAAAATAGTAAATAGTGGGCACGTAACTATCTGTATAAAAACTAAGTAACGCCCCATCAGGGGCAGTCGCGTCGTGTCCCAGCCTGTGTCCGGACCTCGGCTGGGTGCGGAGCAAATTGTAAGATATCAAATAATAAACATCACACGAGAACGAAAAACAAGACCTTGAAGGACTCCGCTTCTTTCTGCGACACGGCTCAGGGCTTTCAGAGGGCTGGGGACTTTTAACATCCTTGAATCTCGGCAAGGAGAAGAACAGAGACAAACCCAAGAATATATGTCCTTTGAAACTTCATGACCACACGGCTCGGCAAGGACAGATATGCTAGAAGGGAGATCACGTCCTCTTACCTATTTAAGTCTTTCAAAAATCCAGGAAAATATTTATAAGAGAAGGAAAATTAATTTATATTATTTATTTAGATTTTGAAACTGCTTTTCATAATATTCCTCACATTGATAATGAAATTCAGAAGGATCAAGGTGAAATGCAATTTGTTGATATGGACTGAAAACTGTCTAAAAAATGTGACTGCTGAGGTACAACAAATATATTCATAAGGTTTGTATGGTTGTCTATGTGTAACAGTTCTGGGGAGGGTGATAAACAGCAAGATAGCAAAATTATATAGGTCAAGAAAACCTATGCCAAACTAGGACCAATAGCGGGAAATAGGCAGAGGGGGTGATAAGAAATTCAATGCAACAATAACTCTGGATGCAGTCATAAATTACTAATCACAGCTCTCTAAGGATCACTGCATAACAGAGATGAGAATCAGAAAGTAAATATTAGGCTACAAAAGGCTGGTATGAAGAAGGGAAAAAAAAAAGATTGTAAGCCCATTATAAATCCAGCTAAGTCTGCTGTGCTAGGAGTACTGTCTCCAGGTTAGCCTATCTCAAAGTATAGTTCTTCTTAGGGTACAGATGGGAGTAATAGGAAAGATTAGAAAGAGACTCAGAATTCTACACTAAGAAAGTATAGAACTGGAACTCTATGCTTTACAGGGACTTCCTAACCTACATTGTCTTATCCAAGATTGGTGGTGAGGAAGTTAAAAGGAATTTAATCTTACAAATTAGCATCCTTCTCCTTTTCATGCTTCTGACAGAGACTGTGGAGGAGAAGTATGTTTTGTAAACAAATAAAGCAATGTGATGATCTATAAATATTAAATGCAGTCTCGTAAGAAAACCAGAATTTTTTGATAAAGAAGGTGAATTTTGTCTTCTGATGAACACTTATTGTCCTTAAAGTAGTAGGCACCATTCAGAGCACCATTAAGTATGAAATATGACAAGTCCCCATTAGGATTTCCTTATGAAATAGCTGCCTATTTGGGAGATTCCCTGAAGGTGAAGAGGGTGATGAAACCAAACTTGAACCATGCAGACCAATGATGGCAGGGAACTGACAGATAACCGTGAAAAGTTGCACTCTGCCACTTTTTTACACAGAACTGATCCTGTATATTTGAGCGAGATCTGGCATCCCCAGTGAGCTTTCCAATACTGGCATACACACTATTTCCTGCCCCTGGGTCGTGTCTCTGCCAGCATTCCATACAGAGTGACTATTTGACAAACCTTCCAAGAAACTCACAGGCCTGATTTCCTTTTTAACTTCACTCCCTAAAGCTTGCTTATGTATCCCAAGCCACTTCAGTTTAGTTTACCTTCCCACTTGCCCATTAAAAAACCCCAAAAAACCCTCAATGTTTATTTCACCCAACTTGTTTGTTCTCTCCCCAGTTATCATGAAAGTCAGGATGAGGTGAGGGGTTTTTTTACAGATGGTCATACTCCTCACATCAGGGGGAATAAATCAAATACAAGAGATATTGGGGAAGGCATGGGGGGGTTAGGATCCTTACTCTGGATGCCGTGAGCTGGAAAGGCACACCAGTGGCTGAAAGTTGCTTTTCTTGCTCTAGTATGGTATCTTGACACTTAACTCTCTAATTTAGGAGGAGCAAATCCAGGCTTTAGTTCCTATTTTCTGGAATCATGTAATTGTTCAATGTAAAATGAAACTTCTTCTGAAAACAAACCCAGCTGCATTTGGGTAGAACTTTGGGATAATTCTAAACTAATACTGCTTAATCTTGTTCATTTTGCACTCATTTTATAGAGCAAGAAAAATAAAATGAAACACATTCCTTTTCCCAGACCAATTTTTCAAGCCTTCCCTCCCAGCATGTTCCCTATTTCTACTTCAAGTCTCAAATAATTAAAATAGCCTCCCCTTTTCCACAAGAGCAATTCTCCTCCCCAGCCTGAATCCTCAGATTTAGATTACGAAATTAACTGAGAGGAAGATGGTACAAATGACATGGAAAATATAGTAAGTACATTAAAGCGAGGATGGGCTACAAAACATTTTTATGCTACATCCCTTCTGTGCTTCATTTTCCACTGTTCATTCTGCTGTTAACCTTTGTCCTATGCTGCTTAGAGATTGCCCATAGTATCTGAGAAGGACTCCAAGCTTTAATAATTTAGTTATTGGTCTGAGCTGGCTCAAAATGTGGCATAACTGATGGCAGAAATAAGATCAAAATAGATTTGATGGATTTAATGGAGTGCTTGTGGACAAAAGTTGGCTTAACACGTAAAAGATTTTTTTTTTACTAGCTTGACAGCAAAATGAAAGACTGTATAAACAGAAGATGGAGTTAACAGGGACTGTTAATGTGAAGTGTAATGCAATAGATAAAACCACAGCTACATGGGGAAGAGCCTGGGGAAATCCAGGACTGTGGAACACTTTGGGCTTTGCTGCTGGAGGTGCCTTCTGCTTAGGGATGGTGAATACACAGGCAGAGACAAGTGCACCCATAAGCAGCCCTTTGCTGCAAGTTACTAAAACATATTCTTTTATTCCCACTGGAGCATGGGACAGAACAGAATTGAGCTATCCATCCCATCTTTTGACTCAAGCACCCCATAGGCGTGGTGCAGGCATTTGTCTCTGTTAGCAAGAGCTGCAAGGCACATGGGGACAAGGGTGAGCCATGGACTTCAAAATCTCCCAGGTGGAATCAGCGATCAGGCATTGTATGGCCCCCCACAAATGTGGGGGAAGCCTCTGATCTGTCATATTTTGCTTTCTCTTCTCTTTGTGACTTTTTTGTTGTTGTTGGGTTTTTTGGGTTGGTGTGTTTGGTTGGGGTTTTTTTTTTGTTGGTTTGTTT